>CM047393.1:24641083-25245012 GCA_026123125.1 Chironomus striatipennis
TGAAAAAATTTAAAATTGAGAAAAATTTTGGAAAAATTTAAAATTGAGAAAAATTTTGGAAAAATTTAAAATTGAGAAAAATTTTGAAATAATTTAAAATCGAGAAAAATTTTGAAAAAATTTAAAATTGAGAACAATCTTGAAAAATTTGAAAATTGAAAATTAAATTTTAAGATGAAATTTAAAAATGAAAAATTAAGAAAAAATTTTAAAAATTCAATATGAGAATAATTTTGAAAAATTTTAAAATTGAGAAAAATTTTGAAAAAATTTGAAAATTGAGAAAAATTTTGAAATAATTTAAAATTGAGAAAAATTTTGAGAAAATTTTTTAATTTAGAATAGTTTTGAAAAAGTATAAAATTAAGAAAAAATTTGAAATAATTAAAAATCGAGAATAATTTTGAAAAAATTTAAAATTGAAAAAAATTTTGAAATAATTTGAAATTGAGAAAAATTTTGAGAAAATTTTTTAATTGAAAAAAATTTTGAAATAATTTGAAATTGAGAAAATTTTTGGAAAAAATTTAAAATTAAGAAAAAATTTAAAAATGAAAAATTAAGAAAAAATTTAAAAATGAAAAATTAAGAAAAAATTTAAAAATTCGAAAGGTGAAAATAATTTTTAAATATTTGAAAATGAGGAAAATTTTGAAAAATTTAAAAATAAAAATTTCCTAAAAATTAAAAAAAAATTAAGAAAAATTTTGAAAAATTGGAAAATGAAAAAAAATTTTGAAAATTTTAAGAATGAAAAATTTAGAAATTGAAAAATAAAAAGTAAAATACTGAAAAGTTTGAAAAAATTTAAAATTGAGAAAAATTTTGGAAAAATTTAAAATTGAGAAAAATTTTGGAAAAATTTAAAATTGAGAAAAATTTTGAAATAATTTAAAATCGAGAAAAATTTTGAAAAAATTTAAAATTGAGAACAATCTTGAAAAATTTGAAAATTGAAAATTAAAATTTAAGATGAAATTTAAAAATGAAAAATTAAGAAAAAATTTTAAAAATTCAATATGAGAATAATTTTGAAAAATTTTAAAATTGAGAAAAATTTTGAAAAAATTTGAAAATTGAGAAAAATTTTGAAATAATTTAAAATTGAGAAAAATTTTGAGAAAATTTTTTAATTTAGAATAGTTTTGAAAAAGTATAAAATTAAGAAAAAATTTGAAATAATTAAAAATCGAGAATAATTTTGAAAAAATTTAAAATTGAGAAAAATTTTGGAAAAAATTCAAAATTAAGAAAAAATTTGAAATAATTAAAAATCGAGAAAAATTTTGAAAAAATTCAAAATTGAGAAAAATTTTGAAAAAATTTAAAATTGAAAAAAATTTTGAAATAATTTGAAATTGAGAATAATTTTGAAAAATTTGAAAATTAAAAAAATTAAAATTTAAGAAGAAATTTAAAAATGAAAAATTAAAAAAAAAATTTTAAAAATTCAATATGAGAATAATTTTGAAAAATTTTAAAATTGAGAAAAATTTTGAGAAAATTTTTTAATTGAGAATAATTTTGAAATAATTTAAAATTGAGAAAAATTTTGAGAAAATTTTTTAATTAAGAATAATTTTGAAAAAATTTAAAATTGAGAAAATTTTGGAAAAAATTCAAAATTAAGAAAAAATTTGAAATAATTAAAAATCGAGAAAAATTTTGAAAAAATTTAAAATTGAGAAAAATTTTGAAGAAATTTAAAATTGAAAAAAATTTTGAAATAATTTGAAATTGAGAACAATTTTGAAAAATTTGAAAATTGAAAAAATTTAAATTTAAGAAGAAATTTAAAAATGAAAAATTAAGAAAAAAATTTAAAATTTCAATATGAGAATAATTTTGAAAAATTTTAAAATTGAGAAAAATTTTGGAAAAAATTTAAAATTAAGAAAAAATTTAAAAATGAAAAATTAAGAAGAAATTTAAAAATGAAAAATTAAGAAAAAATTTTAAAAATTTAATATGAGAATAATTTTGAAAAATTTTGAAAAAATTTGAAAATTGAGAAAAATTTTGAAATAATTTAAAATTGAGAAAAATTTTGAGAAAATTTTTTAATTAAGAATAATTTTGAAAAAATTTAAAATTGAGAAAATTTTGGAAAAAATTCAAAATTAAGAAAAAATTTGAAAAAATCGAGAATAATTTTGAAAAAATTTAAAATTGAGAAAAATTTTGAAAAAATTTAAAATTGAGAAAAATTTTGAAATAAATTAAAATTGAGAAAAATTTTGAAAAAATTTGAAAATTGAGAAAAATTTTGAAAAAATTTAAAATTGAGAAAAATTTTGAAAAAATTTAAAATTGAGAAAAATTTTGAAAATTGAAAAAAATTTTGAAATAATTTAAAATTGAGAAAAATTTGAAAATTGAAAATTTAAATTTAAGAAGAAATTTAAAAAAGAAAATCTAAGAAAAAATTTAAAAATTCAAAAGGTGAGAATAATTTTGAAAAATTTGAAAATGAGGGAAATTTTGAAAAATTTAAAAATGAAAAATTTCCAAAAATTTAAAAGTGAGAAAAAAAAAATTTAAAAAAGGAAAAATTTTTACAAAATTTAAAATTGAGAATCTTAAAAAAAAAATTAAAATGAGAAAAATTTCGGAAATTTTGAAATGAAAAATTTAAGAATAAAAAAATTCGAAAAATAAAAAAAATGAAAAAAGTTAGAAAAAAACTAAAGTGAAATAAATTTTGAAAAATTTGAAAATGAATAAATTTTTTTAAAAATTTGAAAATGAGATAAAATATTAAAAAATTAAAAATTTGAAAAATTGAAAATCTTGACTGATAAAATGATTAACGCAATAAGAAAAACGCGGAGTTAAAAAAAAAATAAATCGGAATAAAACAACAAAAAAATGAACAAAATATTGCAATAAATAAAACATTGGTTGTGGACCCACCCAGCCCACCACATAAATTAATACAAAAAATTAAAATGAAAATAAAAAAATTAAAGAATTGGAAAAAATTAAAAAAATTAAAAAATTAAATTTAATAAACAAGCAAAAAAAAAATGAAAAATACGTTATGTACCTAACCTTAATTTGAGTGTTCAAACCCACAAAAAAAAAATTGATAAAGAATCACCCTTCCTTTCGAACGGCACCTCTGAATATGAACTACCTCAACCATACTAGCGTATTACATACATGCACTAGAATGTTATATTAGTAGAAAGGGATTCAATGATGGCGCCCGAACATATTGTAATCCACCCATCAAAATTGCAGTTTCAAATCGCCATTGGCATCACGTCCCCGAGAGTCGCTTGTAATGCTGTAACACATTATACATGGACATTACGTACGTATCATCTAAGGCTCACGATCCGCGTAACCCTGGCAAAAATCCCGGTACAACTTATCTGGTCCAAAATTTTATTTTATGTTGTTACGGGTATACTAAATTTAAATATAATGAGTACAACCAAAAGCAAGATGGAGATAATAAAAAATGTACTCATTTTTAAATAAAAAAATATTTTAAAGTTTAAAATGACAAAAAAAAATTAAAAGTGAAGCTAATTAGAAAAATCTCCAGATTTACCCGTAACAGTAGGAATACTCGTACTTACGACTTTCAAAACTTAAAAAGTATGCTAATATTAATTTTGAAGGCAAAATAAGATCATCCAGGTGCCAAAAAGAAAAATAAGGAATATAAAAGAAAAAAAAACTTAAATTTCATTTAAGCTTGTCGTAAGATTTTTTAAAAGTTAACAATTTAATAAATAAATATGGAAAAGAAAATGGATGAAATAGACTGATGAAATTTTTTATGATTGATGAAACAAGAAAAACGCGAAGATAAAAAAAATAAATAACTCGGAATAAAACAACAGAAAAATGAACAAAATATTGCAATAAATAAAACATTGGTTGTGGACCCACCCAGCCCACCACATAAATTAATACAAAAAATTAAAATGAAAATAAAAAAATTACAGAATTGGAAAAATTGAAAAAAGTTAAAAAAAATTAAAGAAATGGAAATTTAATAAACAAACAAAAAAAAATTTGAAAATGAATAAATTTTTTAAAAATTTGAAAATGAGATAAAATATTAAAAAATTAAAAATTTGAAAAATTGAAAATCTTGACTGATAAAATTATTAACGCAATAAGAAAAACCCGGAGTTTAAAAAAAAATAAATAAATCGGAATAAAACAACAAAAAAATGAACAAAATATTGCAATAAATAAAACATTGGTTGTGGACCCACCCAGCCCACCACATTAATTAATACAAAAAATTAAAATGAAAATAAAAAAATTAAAGAATTGGAAAAAATTAAAAAACTTAAAAAAATTAAAAAATTAAATTTAATAAACAAACAAAAAAAAATGAAAAATACGTTATGTACCTAACCTTAATTTGAGTGTTCAAACCCACAAAAAAAAAATTGATAAAGAATCACCCTTCCTTTCGAACGGCATCTCTGAATATGAACTACCTCAACCATACTAGCGTATTACATACATGCACTAGAATGTTATATTAGTAGAAAGGGATTCAATGATGGCGCCCGAACATATTGTAATCCACCCATCGAAATTGCAGTTTCAAATCACCATTGGCATCACGTCCCCGAGAGTCGCTTGTAATGCTGTAACACATTATACATGGACATTACGTACGTATCATCTAAGGCTCACGATCCGCGTAACCCTGGCAAAAATCCCGGTACAACTTATCTGGTCCAAAATTTTATTTTATGTTGTTACGGGTATACTAAATTTAAATATAATGAGTACAACCAAAAGCAAGATGGAGATAATAAAAAATGTACTCATTTTTAAATAAAAAAATATTTTAAAGTTTAAAATGACAAAAAAAATTAAAAGTGAAGCTAATTAGAAAAATCTCCAGATTTACCCGTAACAGTAGGAATACTCGTACTTACGACTTTCAAAACTTAAAAAGTATGCTAATATTAATTTTGAAGGCAAAATAAGATCATCCAGGTGCCAAAAAGAAAAATAAGGAATATAAAAGAAAAAAAAAACTTAAATTTCATTTAAGCTTGTCGTAAGATTTTTTAAAAGTTAACAATTTAATAAATCAATATGGAAAAGAAAATGGATGAAATAGACTGATGAACATTTTTACAATTTAAAACAAGAAAAACGCGAAGATTATAAAAGCAATTAAATAACTTGGAATAAAACAACAAAAAATAAACAAAATGTAGAAAAAATAAAATATTCTTTATGGAACAACCCAACTAATCAAAATAAAAAAAATGGACTCACCACTTAAATCAGGGAGCATGATATGACGAAACACGGCGGAAATTGAATCAACTTCAGGGTATGCGTGTGATAGTTGTGTCATCTCTTGATAAAATGTCCAATGATCCTGTCCTATTACTTGATCCTCTAACTAAGCATCACTTAGTTTACCTAACCTTCTTTTGCAATAAAAAATCTGTGAATTAAACCAAAAAAAAGAAAAAAAAACAATTAGCAAGTAATTTGATTTTGAAAAAACAATAAAAGATGTTGTGGACCCGCTCGCTGAACAATCAAATTTGGCAACCTGAAAAATCACTGTAAAAAAAATCATTAAAAAATAAAATATTAAATGTGAACCCATCCATCCCACCCAATTAATTAAATTCAAAACATAAACCTTTTTCTCACCAATCAAACGTCATCCTAATTAAAACTTGAAAAAAATCTGTGAATAAATCAAAAGAAAGCAATTAGTAATTAGATTAAAAAAAACAATAAAAGATGTTGTGGGCCCGCTCGCTGAACAAATGAACTTTGCAACTTAAAAAATCACTGTAAAAAAAATCATTAAAAAATTAAATATTAAAAGTGGACACATCCATCTCACCCAATTAATTAAAATCTAAACATAAACCTTTTTCTCACCAATCAAACGTCATCCTAATTAATATTTTGAAAAAAAATCTGTGAATAAATCAAAAGAAAACAATTAGTAATTAGATTAAAAAAAAACAATAAAAGATGTTGTGGGCCCGCTCGCTGAACAAATGTATTTTGCAACCTAAAAAATCACTGTAAAAAAAATCATTAAAAAATTAAATATTAAAAGTGGACACATCCATCTCACCCAATTAATTAAAATCTAAACATAAACCTTTTTCTCACCAATCAAACGTCATCCTAATTAATATTTTGAAAAAAAATCTGTGAATAAAAGAAAACAATTAGTAATTAGATTAAAAAAAAACAATAAAAGATGTTGTGGGCCCGCTCGCTGAACAAATGAATTTTGCAACCTAAAAAATCACTGTAAAAAAAAATCATTAAAAAATTAAATATTAAAAGTGGACACATCCATCTCACCCAATTAATTAAAATCTAAACACAAACCTTTTCCTCACCAATCAAACGTCATCCTAATTAATATTTTGAAAAAAAATCTGTGAATAAACCAAAAGAAAACAATTAGTAATTAGATTAAAAAAAACAATAAAAGGTGTTGTGGGCCCGCTCGCTGAACAAATGAATTTTGCAACCTAAAAAATCACTGTAAAAAAAATCATTAAAAAATTAAATATTAAAAGTGGACACATCCATCTCACCCAATTAATTAAAATCTAAACATAAACCTTTTTCTCACCAATCAAACGTCATCCTAATTAATATTTTGAAAAAAAATCTGTGAATAAATCAAAAGAAAACAATTAGTAATTAGATTAAAAAAAACAATAAAAGATGTTGTGGGCCCGCTCGCTGAACAAATGAATTTTGCAACCTAAAAAATCACTGTAAAAAAAAATCATTAAAAAATTAAATATTAAAAGTGGACACATCCATCTCACCCAATTAATTAAAATCTAAACACAAACCTTTTCCTCACCAATCAAACGTCATCCTAATTAATATTTTGAAAAAAAATCTGTGAATAAACCAAAAGAAAACAATTAGTAATTAGATTAAAAAAAACAATAAAAGGTGTTGTGGGCCCGCTCGCTGAACAAATGAATTTTGCAACCTAAAAAATCACTGTAAAAAAAATCATTAAAAAATTAAATATTAAAAGTGGACACATCCATCTCACCCAATTAATTAAAATCTAAACACAAACCTTTTCCTCACCAATCAAACGTCATCCTAATTAATATTTTGAAAAAAAATCTGTGAATAAATCAAAAGAAAACAATTAGTAATTAGATTTAAAAAAAACAATAAAAGATGTTGTGGGCCCGCTCGCTGAAGAAATGAATTTTGCAACCTAAAAAATCACTGTAAAAAAAAATCATTAAAAAATTAAATATTAAAAGTGGACACATCCATCTCACCCAATTAATTAAAAAAAATCTGTGAATAAATCAAAAGAAAACAATTAGTAATTAGATTAAAAAAAGAAAACAATAAAAGATGTTGTGGGCCCGCTCGCTGAACAATCAAATTTTCCAACCTGAAAATTCTCTGTAAAAAATTATTATTAATTAGTTGAAAAAAAAAACAAAAATACTCAAAAATCTCCTGTCGATCCAATTGTTAATTTGACGAAAAACGTTTTTGAATGATAGACTTGAGGTGCAACCATATGAAATCATTGAAAGCGTAGAAAACGAACCTCTGAAATAAAAAACAAAAAATTAAAACATTTAGCTAATATGATGATTGTAGAATGAGTAACATTGACAAAATAACAGTAACAAAGAAGGATCAATTGCAAGAACTTCAACTCGTTTAGAACACAAGAATGATTGACGAGAATATTAAGCAGCGTAAAAAAACATTCTCGGAGATGATTTCAAATGCTAATAGTTCTAGTTGGATAGTAATAATAACAAAAGATGAAAAAACTACTGCTGACATTCAAAAGCAGCTGATTGAACACTAAGATGAAAATTTTTATTTGATCTATCAAAGTGTCAAATTCTGATTTTAGAATCATTTGGATTACATTTAGAATACACTCTTTATTTATGTACCCAATCACACAATTAATCCTTAACTTAATTTATTAAATAAAAATGAAAGAGGCTAAAAAGGTGAATTCTGGGAGGTTACAAATAAACAAATTCATTCCATATACAATTTAGCACCTCAACATTCGATAATTTAGGACCGTGTTTGGTACGATTTGTCTTTCCCCAAAAATTGATCCAATAATATGTACAAAACAATTTAATATTCATCCAATATCATTATAAACTCTAATATGTTGATTAGATATTCCAATTGCCAGAAATTTAGACATAAAACGTGAATTGAGATAAATATTTGTGGTAAGGTTCCAAAATTATCGAAAGATTCAATAATATCAAAAAATTGTGAAATAGAAAATTAACTTCACAAAAATTGAATTGAAAATAAATACTGACAATGATCTTTACTAATGTGTGCACTTAGAGAGGTTATGTTCAAGTTCGAAAAAAATTCCAATTTTTCAACTTTATTTCTTTTTTTTATTTCCAGAACTGAAAAATCATGTAGAAACTAGCAAAATTAAGAACAAATGAATCGACATTTGCTCAAACACAAAGTTCTCACATTTAAATATCGCTATTAAAGAAAAAGGAGGACCAGAACTTGCAAGAAAAATAATAAATTCCGGGATATCTATTTTATTGTGCGAGAAATTATTTGTTAAACTAACTATTTTGGACATCAATCAAAGAGAAAAATGGTAAAAATATTCCAAAAATGATAAAACTTGAAAGGAATTACAAGTCACTTAATACTGGATCACATCAAAACGATTAAGAGTTGCCCGAGTTCAACTCAATTGAAACATCAAAACGATAAGAAAATTACTCATATTGTATCAACATCTTTCACAAACGAACAAAACAAAATTAAAAGCTCAAAAGAAACGAGCTTGGAAGTTCCAACCCTTACAAAAGAATAATGAAGCAAAGTTTGTTTCTAGGATAATCGAGCACAAAAATAAGACTAGACAAGAAGATAAGTCGACACTTAAATGTGAGCCATACAGAAAAAATAAAATCCAAATTCAACTCTTTTGAGAAAGCACTAGCACAGCATTTCAAGAAAGCTTCAAGCAGCAAAATTTGGAATCTAATCAGATTATTCTCACACTTTACTAAAACTCAAGATTTAAATCAACAGTCGTGAGAACCTGAAGCGTGTACAAACATTGAATTCCTAGAACATACGGAAAACGAAACGATAAATCGCAAATTTACCCGAATCAACTACCATAATGATAAAATTTAGTCGCACAGTAAATGAAGGAAATGATTGAAAATCAAGAAATCAAAACAAATTTTTCTGCGCACTATCTTTACTCAATATATAGTACACCAATACAAAGATACGTGAGGATTGAGTAATCCAATGAACCCAAGAACCGAGTTTTATAGCTAAGAAAGCTAAAATACAATACAGATTTCATTACAGATTTTATAACAAACTGAACAACTCGGCTATCGTACTGAAATTAGTGAACCCAAGTGCTAATCATTAGCATTGATACTAAGAGCGCTATATCATCAAAAAAACCACCCTATTAAACGTGGATGAATGTATAATACACAACGAGCAAATATCATCATCAGATGGAAAGTTTTTGAAATCTCGACCTGAAATCCATTGATCAATTGATCTACATTAATGGTATAAAGAAATGAAAAAAGCACGCGAAGGAAATAAACAACGATCAGCAGACACATCTGATTCATACTATTTCGTACCCTCAACAAAACTAATGGTTTTACTTATCATTTTAGCTTTGATCTATTGTAGATATTCCAGAAAATTAAAAGAAAACAATTGGATTGACCTATCTGAAGTCATAATTGACAGCCAAAGTCATAATTCTTTAATCAAACCTAATAATTCTAGTGGAATTTTTATCGTCAGAAAAACGCTCTACATGGATGAAATCTTTGATAGACAGATAAACTCATCCAAATTCAACACGAAAATATTTACGAATTTGGATTGTAAAAAAATCAAAAAACTCAGGTTAAGGAAGCTAAAGATAATATTACCCCCAACAGACTCATCAAAAACTCAAAATATACAGAGAAATGAAGAGAATGAAAGTCTTTAAAACACTTATCTCAACAAAAACTCAACAACAAAAAATATCAAAATTTAAATTTAATCATGCTGTTGAATGTACAGTTAACAACTACGATATCAAATCAGCATCTGATGATTTGGAAACTGATGGAAAATCAAAAATTTACTACTGAAGTCAACATACTATTAAAATTATTGCTTACGACAAAGAACTCCTAATTATCTGACTAAAACAGGTTAGTAACTGTTAGTAAAAATAAAAACGAACAAAATAGTGACAAGAAACGTTTCAACAAAGCGTACAGAAAAGACATTGATAAGAAAATAGGTGAATTCAGAAAATTTGTTAAAACAAGAGCAAGATACCTTAGATAGAATCAAGTCAGAACGACACCATTCATCAAGAAACGAAAATCAAGAAGATACTGATGAACTAATTTAAAGATCAACAAAAATGAATGGAACACTTAAACCTGTTTAAAACAAAGAACTATAAACAAAACAATCATATGCACAAGCTACAAAAAATTCAAGGACTAAGAACTCACTGCTAAAACAAATACAAGATAAATTAAGAGACAATAACACAGACACAACAATAATGTGAATACTAAGTCACATCGGAATAAAAGGAAACGATGAAGCTAATTTTAACGCCAAAGAAGCAACTTTACAGCAACATTATATAAATTACAAAATACTAATTGAAGACATGACAAATCACATTAAAGAATATGTTACAGGTTTATGGCGGGACGAGTGGAACAAGGAAATTAGCAATGGAAACAAATTAGGGAACATAAAATTTACAATTAACAAATAGAATAACATTAACACTTATAACAGAAAAGATCAAACTATACTAACCAGATTTAGAATGGGTACACATAAATCTAACGCGCATCCACTTAATAGAAAAACCTCTCCCCCAATTTGTCTATGCAATGAACCCCTCAAAACACATTTTCGAATGGCCAGTTTGTGAAACATAAATTTCGAATTACAGCATAAACTATCAATCATTACAAAAAGACGATAAAAACGTCACAGATGTAATCTTAAAATTCTTAAATGTTCCTAAAATTTATTATATGAAGAACCTTAATAAAGTTATTAAGAAGAAGAAGAAGACACTTAAACCAGACTGGATTGATTATATTCACGATGAAAATGGCACATCGAAGCTATTATCAAACTGACAGACGACTAAGTCCATTACATTTAAAGACAACGAAAATTCGACAATCGAGATTGAATACGAAAGTCTGACTTCAACTGTACAAAAATTGTATTAAAAAATAAACGTGATAAGTTAACGAGAAATTCGCATAAAATGCAACTAACGGAAAGCTAAACCAAGAGTTTTGGAAAATTCCAACGAAGATGAGTGTCAATAGAAAGAATGATCAATTAGGATCATCTTAAGAAAATCTTAATATTGAACAAAAGGCACGAATACAAGATTTGTTCAATTCATCACTGCGAAATGGACAGTCAAGTACGAGCATCTCTTAAACGTAAAACAATTAAAATCTCATCAGAATGGATCACGTTAAGCAAAAATGCAAGATTATTTACACTCAAAATAACAAGTAAATTCATTTTTATTGCAAATAAAACAAATAACAATTGATAGAGGATAGTCATCAAATCAATTAAGTTAAAAAGATGAATCATCTCAGAAATTTCGACATAAACAACAAATCAACAAGAAAGAGCCTACAATTACCAAAATTTTCAATATGACGACACAAAAACCGAAGAGAGTACAAACAACTACACTGACAGAAAAATATCAAGAATTATTTGATGCATCAAGTAGCAATCAAAAATATAAGACTGAAAACGAATATCGACAAAATAACTTCGAAATTTAAAAAGTAATTGTCAATGAAGTAACTCTCAGAACTTCAAAAATTAACTATAAAAGTTATCTACCTCTTGACACTACAGGTGACAGTGAAAACCAGAAAACTAATACCAGAAAATCAACCCATCGAAATGAAATAAGAAAATTAAAAACACCAGACTCAGATGGTTTTAACACAAGATAGCAACACAGCATACAAATAGTGATAACAGAAAAGCAGATTTCAAAGATTCACGACTCAAATCTATTATTATTACAAGTTTATGAGATGACAAAGTTCATTCCAACCATTCACATCAGTAAGAAAAACGACACATCGATACAAGCAACTGATTGGCGATTGGCAGATATCGATTCACAGTTTATCAAATACCACCAAAAATCTACAAACAACCAAAAAGGAAAACAACTTGAAATCAACTTTCACAAGAACGAGAAGAAACTATTAAATCTAGATTGATTAATACTTACAGCTACTGAATTACAAATCTGTTAGAATAAACGAAATAGACAACAAGTAAAATCAAACACGTTAAACTCATACCAAGGAAGCTTTCAAATTGAAGAGAAACAATCAAAAGCTTTAAATGGTCATCATTAAAGCATTTAGAAAATTTTTACGATCTATTGAAATCCAATATTCAGAAATCATTTTAGGCAACCAATCCACTTACGACAAATTTTGAGAATCAAGACTGCAAAGTAACTCGATACTCGTAGAGCTGACTATAACCACAAACCCGAATTTTTAAATGCAAAAAAATAGCAAAGAAATCCGCACAAAAAGAGAAGAACCAATTTTATACAAAAAAAATTAATTGCTCTACTCTGTTATCCACACACTTCTGTAACTTAAAAGTTCTCAATAATCATAAGCTAAACAAACAGTATCGAAATCAAGAATTCTTAGAGAATATCAAATTCTTAGAGATTCTGGAATAATCTCACAAAGTTTCTTCCTTCCCATAAAAAAATGAAACACCAGGGTAACTCTTACTAAGATTACTACATCTATAACCTTTAAAAAGATTGTTGAGTACGGCAACGCTACGTATGCCACAATCAAGGACCAACGCAATTGTTTTTCAGACACCTAACCCAACTACGAAATTTCATTCTGACTTGAAACTTTAACAGTCAAAAAAAAAAAAAAAAATACGAGATGAAAAAAACGTACAAATGAAAAGACTTAGAAAGGATTCACATCGCATTCATTTAGACGACGCAAAAAAAATTAAATTATTAAATCATTGAGCTTTGAACTTATGCTCAATTATGCCAAGCGCAACTTGGTAAATTGAAAAATCAATTTTAAAAAATTTACCCTTTCCAACAAGATGATTTAAAACTTGATTAATTCTTCTATTTCTCCAGCTTAATTCCAATCTTGCGCCAAACACGTTTAACCAAGCGTTGCTGTTTCGGTGGTTCTATTTTTGAGGGCTTCTTTTTTGACGATTCCTTTTTTGATTTCTTGATTGATGACTTCACATTTTCTAACGAACTTGATCTTTTCATCATAAAAAATTTGCGATGTTTGAAGAATTATTTGCAAAAATATCCTGTAATTAAAAAAAAAATCAAGTTTTAAAAAAATATTTTAAAAAAAAAAATCATCAGATGAAGCATTGAAAAAAATGTCTGGTAATTGAAAAAAATCATGAAGAAAAAATTTTTCATAAAAGGCCAATTAGGTCATTGGTGATGATGATTTTAATTCCAGAAAATGATTTATTTTCCCAATTTACCTTCAGCCTTCATTCCACAATGACCTTCAAGTCATTCACAATTTTTGATCCTTTCTTTTCATAATTCTTCTTGATTTAATTTGATGCAATTGGAGTTTCTTGACGTTTTTTGATAACCTGCTTGATGTCGTTTTAAAGAATTCTTTCCAAAAGTTAAATTTGCTCTCCAGTCTTGCTGATTATCGGTTCCATACACAAATTTAAAAAACACGCGACCGTCTCTCTCCATTGTTAAATTTTCACTGAAGATTTTCTTTTATTTTTCAAATTTCAAAGGTTGCTTCTTTTTTTAATTTCACACAAAAAAGAAAAAAACAATTGAATGAATGAAAATATTTCATTAATTAAAGCATAGTGAAGCATTAAACATTTTATAAAGGATGCTGTAAAGAGAAATTCGTAATCTGTAATTGCTCAAAAATCATAAAACCTCTCATTTCAGTTTGCTCAAGTACTTTTATTTGAATTGATTTATCGGAAAAATGAATAATTTACAAAACTTTGACATTAATAATGAAGGAATTGACTGAATTTTGTTGTTGAAAATCTTTAAAGTGCTTACCTAGTTTTGGAACATGCTTTTAATTGATGATGAATATAAAGATTCATCTTATTCATTTATTTTCATTGACTTTTAACGGATTCAAAAGTAAGACAGTCTTGCTTTTTTTTTGTAAACCAACAAATTTTTCTATCTTGGAGATAGTCTTCTGTTGTAAGCGCAGTGAGAAGAGAACAAGGGAAAAACTGATTTTGGACTACAAAATTTAATATTCGAATGATGAAAATTATTTGGTGCTAATAAAAATGTTTATAATTTATTGAAGCGTGAACTTCTATCGTTTGAATTAAGCAATTTAAAATTTATGTGTGACTCTTTTTTTTATCTCCAGTCGATTAATTCCAGTACATCATCTTCATCCTCATCATATTCTGTTGTTTCATTATTGCGTTCTCAACACTTTTGACTGAATTTATATTTTTCATCCTTTATATTGCTGCTGATCTCTGCTGATCTTTAACAGTGAAAACATTTAAAAGGAGGTGATTTTGATTGATGGGTTAAATTTAAATTTTAATTTTAATTAGAAAATTTTTAATTTCCCTTGTAGAGAATCGCCCTTGTGCATTGAAAAGGTCAGGCTCAAAAGAAACGACTTTTTGTTTTTTGTATTTTTGAACAATTTTTTATTGTGGAAAATAAATAAAATTTGTGACATCATTTATAAAAACATTTTTGCCGCAAAAAAAAAACAATTTTTGAAAAACATTATAATTTGAGTTTTTTTAATTTAATTAAAGCATTAACATAATGAATGATGACGATAGAATTAAGCAGATTGAAAAGAGTGTGAAGGAGATTGATGAACAGCTTGATAGACTACGAAATTTAAAGCAAAAACTTTTGAGTGAAAAAGAGAAACTTACAGACAAGAAAAACTTTGAGAAATCTGAAAAACTAGCAAAAACAGAATGGAAAAATGGTAAGTGTATTATTAATCCGTTACATTTAATTCATTAAAACGTATTTTTATTATAGAAACTTATTCGTGGTCTGGAAGTGTTCGTGAGAAATTAAAATCGGTATTCAATATTGAAAAGTTTAGATCCATGCAATTAGAGACAATAAATGCTACATTATCTAAACATGATTTAATCTATGTAGCACCGACGGGAGGAGGCAAATCATTAACATATCAACTTCCAGCATTAGTAGATAAAGGAATTACCTTAGTTGTGTCACCGTTAATTGCTTTAATGGAAGATCAGTTGCATTCGTTAGAAAAAAGAAAAATTCCAGCAAAAATGCTAAGTGCCCAAAGTACAAAGGAAGAGACCAAAAAGATTCATACAATTCTTGAGGATCCGTCGTTTACAACAGCTGATCAGATGAAATTATTGTATGTTACACCAGAAAGAATGAGTAAGAGCAAGAGATTTATGCAGGCACTTCAGAAATGTTATCATAATGGAAAATTGGATAGAATTGCAATAGACGAAGTACATTCAGTGTCAGTTGTGGGTCATGATTTTAGACCAGATTACAAATATTTAGGAAATATGAAAACTTTATTTCCAAATATTCCAATTTTAGGAGTTACAGCCACAGCTCCTCGAAAAGTTTTAATTGATATCCAAAAAATTCTAAACATTCGAGGTTGTATAGTCTTTAACTCACCATTCAATAGACCGAATTTATATTATCATGTTATTGATAAACCTTCGGAAAGTGAAGCGTGCTACGATATGCTAGCTGATCTTTTATCAAATCGATATAAAGGACAATCAGGAATCATTTATACTTTCTCAATTAAAGACACAGAAAATATTACAAGTGAATTACTTCAAAGAGATATTAAAGTGAGGCCTTATCATGCTCAATTAGAGGCAGCTCAAAGATCCAATATTTATCGTCAATGGATGGAAAATAAAATACAAGCAGTAGTTGCTACAATTGCGTTTGGGCTTGGTGTTGATCACCAAAAATTGCGCTTCGTAATTCATCATACAATTAGTAAAAGTATGGAAAATTTTTATCAGGAATCAGGTCGATGTGGACGTGACGGAAAATATGCTGAAAGTGTATTAATGTATCGAATGGCTGATATGTTTAAAATTTCTTGTATGACATTTGCGGAATCAGATGGACTAAAAAATGCATATTCAATGGTTAATTATGCTATAAATTCAAAGAAGTGTCGACGTGATCAATTTGGAAAGCATTTTGCAGAAGTTTGGAATGATAAGAGTTGCGGAAAAATGTGTGATTGTTGCTTCCATAAAAATGATATTCGTATAGTTAAAGCACCAGAAATTGATATAATGGAACATTATCGTTCCTTGTTAAAAATCCTCGATAAGGCAAAAACAACAGATACAAAATTAACGGCATTAAAACTGTTAGATGCTTGGTATCAAAAGGGAACTAAATCTTCAAGAGTTGATAATATGCCGGCACCGAATATTGATCGTTTTTATGGAGAGCAAATTTTAGTTTACTTAATTATCAACGATTATCTGCGAGAAGATTTTCATTACACAGCATATTCTACTAATTCCTATATAGTTCAAGGACCAAGAACTCCAAAAGATAATGATATTCAATTTAGTCCATCTCGTGTCTATGAGTTGCCACCAATAGAAAAACTGAAAACATATTTTGAAGACATTAGTGCAACAAAGCCATCATCCAGTCATCGTGAAAATTCAAATAATAAGAATAAACATGATATTCCAGATTCTCATCGAATGCATTCAAATTATTCTCGTGATGACTCAAATTTGAACAGAAGTTATAACAAAGATCACAGAAATAGCTATCCAAGAACATCTTTTAATGGACATCGTGAAGATTACAACCAAAATAGCTCTTATTCCTCCAAATATGACAAAAGGCCTCGTTATGACAATAGACATGCAGATAAATCAAACTATTCACGCTCGTCGTCACGTTCTTCATATGAATCTTCCCGTTCAACTAGGAACGATCATAGTTTATCAAACAGGAGTAGACGAGATGATTATAGCTCTAAGTCTTATAATTCCAGTCGAAAACGAAGATACAGTGATGAAAATTCCAATTCCAGAAATCAGTCAAGAGCATTAATTTCTTCTACAGTCATGTCGGAAGATGAAGATGTCATTATTATTGAACCAAAAAAAGAAGATGCCATTAATATTGATTGAAAAAAAAATTATTAAAAGAAACAAAATGAATTAAATTGAAATGAGAATTTCGCGGAAGTTAATAACGAATAAAACAAATTTGAATTTATTTGCGCCTTTTTTATCTGTTATTTTAGTGCTGCTCAACCTTTTTTTTTAGCAATGGTCATAATTTGATGAAAAGTTTATTAGTTTATCATGCACATTAACTATATGTAAATGCAATATGAAACTGATATTGACTAAAAATATTTTTCTAGATTTTTGTGTACATATAGACCTATCTGTTGTATTTTGGTTTATAGGTTAAGTAGATCTGATAAAACAAACATAAACAAAACAAAACAAAAAAAAAAAAAAACGATTCTTGAAACACTATTTCAATTAATTTGTTAAATGTGAGTTAATAATGGTTGTCAAAGTAAGTTTATTAAGTAATTCAATGAACCAGAGTGTTGTGCTGAAGAATGACGAGATTACAGTCATTGGAAGAGGATTTTTTGAGGTAAAATTATGAATTTAAAAATTGTTTGCACAATTTTATGAAATTTTTTTAAAAATATTATCTTTATTTAGTGTCAGGATAAGCGTGTGTCAAAGAAGCATGGCGAAATAACAGTGATAGATTCAACAATTAAAATTAAGTCATGCCATCAAAATCCAATTTTTTACAAAATCAAAAATGATCCAAAGAAAAATATTTTAATGAAAGATTCGGAAGTTATTTTACGTGATTCTGATAAGTTTTCTCTTTTGCCTGATGAATTTGAATGGACTGTAAGAATTGAGCAAGAAATTAATGTTCAGAATGACAATCCTACATCAACATTCCGCGTACGACAAACCGATGAGATAAATGCAAATTTGACACAAATATTAAGAGAAGAATATGAAATAAGAGCTTTAGAAGGACGAGAAACGCCAGATTTAGACGGACGGGAGACACCTGACAATTTAGATGATCGAGAAACGCCTGATAACTTAGATGGACGAGAAACGCCCGATAATTTACTGCCACTGGAACGCATTCAAAATGATACAGAAGATGCATTGATTACAGAAACAGTTTCATCGTCAAGTCGTAAAAGATCACTTGACAGCTCCAATGATACAGAAGGTATTGAAACCAAAAAACTGAAACAAGCACAAGTGTCTTCAAGTTCTACCTCTGGAAATGTACAACAGACAATTTCTGATACAGCTGCAGTGCCTCAATCTAGTGATTCAAGTAATAACACAATAATAACAAATATAAAACCAGATCCTGATAGTACTGAAATGAATAATCAACAAATGATGCCAGATCAAAATATCCCTACAACATCAACGATCAAAACAGAACCAACCGAAAGATATGATCAACAGCCATCATCTTCTAATTCAGATGTAAAAGTTGATACAAGTGCTGTAAAGACGGAAGATAATCCTGAGCAACAATCTGTAAGACCAAGTTGTGAATTTGGAATTCGTTGTTATAGAATGACTGATGATCATCGAAGAGAATATGCACATCCAATGGATAATGATTATAGAAGACCAAATTTTCCGCCTGCTCCTTTCAACGGTATGTCTAATCTTTAAAAAAATTTTCATTTAGTTTTATTAATTAAAATTTTATTTTGTCTCTAATAAATTAGCACCGAGATGTCCTTATTGGGATGCTTGCTATAGACGAAATCCTGAACATTTTCGTGAAATGGCACATCCATCATCAGGTAATGAAAATTAAATTTTAATTATGGAAATTATTTAACATTTTTAATCTAACAAAAAGCAGATACTTACACAACCCAAAGACCACCGCAAATTCACATACAAATCCGTCAAGTTGTACCTCCACCTGCAAATTTGCCTGCAAACAGGATTCGAGTACGAAACGTTCAAAATTTTAATGACGATTTTGATGATGATTTTGATAGCGATAATGATTTTATTGATGATGGAGATGATAGTGACGTTGATCAGGACTACGAAATTGATTTTTCACAGCAGTCTCCGGATGAGGATGAAGATGATGAATACGAAGAAAATAATTTAGAAGAATAAGAAAAAATATTGATTTAAATTCATAGAAAATTATGACACCATAAACAGGAATATATTTTTATGGCATTAACAAAAAAAAAAAGAAGAGTAATAATAAAATGATAAGAAGCACGAATATTTTTTTCATACCTTTTAATCAATTCAATATACAATTCAAAAAAAAAAACCCCAACGATTTGGCTGCACAATGGTCTGAAATCGAAAAAAGTGTCCAAAAATTTATTTAAAGTCGTGTCTTTTAAACCTCATCATTTAAATGCAGTATTATAAAACATAAACTGACGCATCTTCTATGAAAATATCAAGCTTCTAACTCTGTCAATCATTATCCAAAGTCACCAAAAATTTGTTGACAAAAACACCATGAAAAAGTATTACCAAAATTTTCCACTTTCTATTATTTGATCTATGTTCTAATCACTGTCAATACCTTAATTAATGCTCAAATTTTATGTTAAAGCTTATAAAACATTAGTCAAATGTTTTATCATTAAGGAAAACACAATAAAAATTTCGAAAATTTACAAAACTTTAGACGTTAATTACATATTTTTGCCAGCTGAATGAACCTCTGAAACCCACAAACATCGTTAGATTGAGCATTAATTTATTTTTTAATCATACTATGGTAAGTCCAAAGTAGTCTATTTTTCAGATATTTGCAATTTAATTTCACATGTTTCTCTAAATTTTTCCATAGAAATTTGCTTATGCATAAAATTTTTTGAGAAACAATTTTAAATTTTTAATGAAAAATCGTCTTTATCCTTAATATTATAAGCACATATTTTCAAAGATGTGTGATTAAGACCTGAAAAAGCTATTAACACTATCAAATTAAAGAAAATCAACTAAAACTTTGCAACCTCTAGAGTTTACACCAAAATATAAATTTTGGACACTTTTTTCGATTTCAGACCATTGTGTATTGAAATTGTTTTAAATCACAAAACCCCTTAATTTCTCTTTATATCAGCAAAAAATACAATTTTTATTTTAAAAAACTGTACAACAGTAACAAAAACCATTTATTTCCGTCTTACTAGCATGCATTATGCATGAAAAGTCTGTTTTTAAGATGATTAAATCGTTGATTACAGGAATAGTAGATCGTTATACGATTTTTTAATAACCGAGGTTGGAATAACCCGTTAGTAGAAAGATAATTCATTATAACAGAGCTCTTAACTATGTCTGGTTTCAGATATCTCAGGGCTCATCCTGCCAGCCAGCCGAACAAAGTGAATGCAATAGCGTCATTTTTTTGCAAAAATGCGCTTAAAACAATAAATGAGTTTTTAAAGGGTGTTGAGGCAACAAATAGTACCAGTTATGATGAACCTTATATTGCTAAAGGCGAGATTAACTCATTAAGGTAAAGCATAAGGGCGATTCCATGAGTGAAAAAGCGCCTCGAAAAATGAAATTTTCTTAATTTCTCTTAAATTCAAATGATTAAATTTGACCTGACAGCTTCATTCTATGTAAAATTAAATTATCTATCAATCAACATCCTTTTGAAATCCTTTAAATGTGTCTGAATTGAATTTTTCAAGTTTTTGTAGCGTTAATGTGTTAACATTATAAAAAATTTACAAAACTTTTTTCAATTTTTTTAGCTAAATACGAAGTTAGACGGTGTATTAACATATTAAATACTTAGAAAAATTTAAATCACGTCTTCTTAAGTGATTTTCAAATGCTAATATGCCTTAATTAACTTTAAATTTGATAATTTAGCGTTAATGTGTTAACATTTGAAAAATTTTTCGAAATTCAAATTTTCAAAAAACCGTTAAATTATTTTGATTTTAGTTGTTTATTGACATTAAATAGTGATTAATTTAACTTCACGATGTTTTAAATATTTAGTAAAGTGATAATGAATAATTAAATCTTTTGTTTTCACACCATTTATTCGAAAAATCTTAAATTATTTTTCCAACAAGTAGAGAAGGAATTACAACTCGATTTTCTCAGTTCCCTTCACTCATGGAATCGCCCATAAAAAGGATGAAACGGATTTACCGGATCTATGGGAAATGATGTGCGCAATAATACAAAATGTATTAAGTAATGGTGGTACATTCGTTAAAAGTAAGTTATTTACACTCAATATATATATATATATATATATATATATATATATATATATGAGGTCATATAAGAAAATGACCGTTAAATTTTAAAAATTTACAAACACCATTAAAACTTAAATTATCTCTTCTAATAAAATAAAAAAAAAAAAACCGTTAAAAACCATTATTTTCTTCTTAACTATATTTTTAGTCGGCGTCGCATAAGCTTACGTTCAAAATAACATCATAGCAAATAAAGAAAAAACGATTCATATGCGCCGGTATAAAGTTGATGCAAATGAATTTGAAGTTTTAAATGAGAACGAAATTCTTTTCTTTGGAACGTATGATTTGCTGTATCAAATAGAAGGTGTTGGAATGGCATTAACTTCTTTTTTGGGTATTAGAGGCAGTAAATATAGAGAAACGTCTGTCAAGAATAAACAACAAGCAAATTCTGAAGGATTCGGAGTTGTTTACATGACAAAAATCAAGTTCTCAAGTCCATCGATACGTTTCATTTGTACCTGGTGATGCATTTTTTTTTAATCAATTGATTTTATTTAGATTTTAAATTTGAAAGATTACAATACTTGTAATATGGATAGTGGTTGAGAATGGAAGTGCGGGAACCTACGATGAAGCATGTTTTATAGCAGTTACAAAATATATGGATCGATTTAAAATGAATAAAGATGAATTTAAAGCTCATCTTGAAAAATGCAATCAGTTACTAAGAGCACTATTTATGGCATCAAATGAATGCTATAGCTTAGGAGTAAAAAATATCCGATCAAACTCAAGTGAATTTAGAGAAATAAAAAGTGGTAAGATTTTTTTTTTTAATTTAAAATTTGCAACAACGATGTTACAAATGATTGATTTTTAAAAAGATCCTAAAAACCCGTTACTTAGCATTTAAAAAAATGTTATTTTTTGATGTGCATCATTCAAATTTTTGCATGCATATTAAATTAATCTTATTATTAATGAGAAACGAGTAGAAAAAAATTTTCTTTTTGAAAATATGTAACATTTTTTTTCTTCACGCAGTTCGTGTTGATGCAAAAAGAGCCCTATTATGCAATTTAAGTTTTTACAAAAAAATGGACATAGGAACAATCATAGGGTAAAGAATATATGAAAAAATTTTTGCTTTCAGAAGAATTTCATAATATCATAACTGCAAAATTAAAATAATTAATTGAGAACGATGATTTACATATTTTAGTGAATTTTAGTAAGTTTAAATGATGGAAAATTAAGGCTAACAAATATTAATTAATTTAATGAGCTAAATTAAATTTAATGCCTTATCATATATGTTAATAAATGAAATATTTGAAATTATAAATCAAATCATTTGATTATTATTACTATTTTTTTTTTGATTTTTGTAATGGAATGAATAAACGAACATGCAAGATGTGTATTAAATTTAATTATATTGACACTTATTCGGTGCTAATGCCACTGCCACTTGATGATTCAGAATTTTTGTTGGAGGAATTTCCAAAAACAACTTGTATTTTAACTTTCAAAATTGGACGATCAGCAGCATCTGAATTATATTCAACGTTCACTTTGTTATTGAATTGAATTGATGACTCTTGAACTTGCTGTAATGGTGAAATTTGTGGAACTTGGAATTGTTGTATTGGTGGCTCTTGAACCATTGGTGGATCTTGAACTATTGGTGGATCTTGAACCATTGATGGATCTTGAACCATTGGTGGATCTTGAACCATTGGTGGATCTTGAACCATTGGTGGATCTTGAACCTGCTTTAATGGAAGAGGATTTCGACGACGGCAAGAAATACTTTTCCCAGTTTTTACAACGTACTTTCCATCGAAAAGATACCGATTTAAAAAAGCTAACTCTTTTGAGTAAGCATAAGGCATGTTGCGCATTGTATTAGTATGGTATTTATCAATGCGATTGGTGATTTTAGTCTTCACTATATCAGCTGAAATGAACGTAAAAGAAATAGTTTTGAGTCAGCATGTTTAATATTAATTAGGTAAAATATAAAAATTTAATCTATGTTAATATGCAGGAATGATGTTATTGAACTAGTATAACGGTGGTCACTCGTGACCGACGAAAGCGCATTTTCCGCGATCAGTAAATACACAAAGAATTAAAACCCCAAAAGTATAAAGCCTAATATTTAACTATAAATATTCTTCATTTACCAAAAATTTAAAATTTACAGAAAAAAATGTGTGTGAAACATGAGGAAAAAAATTATTTTTTATAAAAAGTTATCACGCGTTATTACGCGACATAAAATTTAAAAAAAAATTACAAAAGTCCTCGTTTATATCGAGGGACTTCAGCGCATTTTTGACGCAGCGATTAGCAATTGATTAAATAGAAAAGAATGTCGAATTTTAAAACTCTATTGCTGTTTCTTTAATCATAATGCATTTCAATAATAAGTTTAAAACTAAAGATCAAAATTCCTTTAAAATTGATTTTTATAATGTTCAATGTAAAAAATAGCTTTACGATTTGACGGTTTTTTGAAATTCAAAATTTTCCGTTAGCGAAAAATTTAAATTTCTGAACACATCCATTATTTTTCAAATTTCTAAACGCACTTATATTTGTTTTGTATGAAAAAATTAAATGTTAATTAATTAAGGTGTATAAAAGAAAAAAATTTAATCCGAAATAACGGTCAAAAAAATTTCAAATTTTTTAACGGTTAGAAAAAATTCAAACTTATCATCAGCATAGCTTTGCCCTGCATTGTTTACATATTTTTTTTTTAAATAAAAAATCTATGAATTAAGCTATTTAATGAGTGTTTTTTGACTTTTCAATATAAACGGCGGGAATAAAAACATTCAATGAAGCTATTAAAACAATTCCGAGCTTGCTACGAAGTCTAGATCAAGAGATAATTGGGACCCGAACGACCGATCAAAGTGCATGATTGAGCTTCCTTTTTGAAAACAAGTTTTCAAAAATGCGCTAAAAAATTAATAAAAAAAAGCAAAAAAAGAAAAATCGGCTACGGGCTAGGATCGAACCCACGACCTCCAAATTAGGAGCCGTGCGCTCTTCCTTTTACGCCACTGCTGCGCTTTTTTTGAAAAATTTTAGTGGCAATTTAATTATTTATATTGATGAGTTTTTTTTTATATAAATGCAAGTTTTTACAATTTTCACGAAATTTTCCGGAAAAACTATGGAAAATCCATGAAAATAGAAAACTAAAACAATAAAAATATAAAAAAAAGTAATTGTATGAAAATATTGAAAATTTTAACAAAAATCTTCGGAAAAACTCGGGAAAATTGTGGAAATGGAAAATTATGACATGATTCAATATTATATGTCATTGGAAATCAAAAAAGTATCAAAAAAAGCAAAAAAGAACATTGTCATCGGTGGGATTCGAACCGAGGACAGCTAAGGTTTTGAAAAGTCAACATTTTAGTGCATTCGACCACACTAATACATACAAAGAAATGTCATTTTTGGTACTTTTTACGCTGGTTCCAGCAGAGGAAGTGACCATTCCTGCTGATTTTTGGTTACATGGTAGCCAGGCATGTCACACACATTTTAAGCCAAAAACCGCATCAAAAAAGCTTAAACCCTAGGAGGAGATGCGATGACAGACAGACGGACAGACAGACAGACAGACAAAGTGCGGATAATAGCGTCCTTTTCCCAAGAGGAAAATGCGCTAAAAAAAAAAAATAAAGAAAACTGAAGAATTGATCTTTTCATTGTCCCTTCAATTAACTAACTTGCTATTATTTAAGAAAAGTTACCTGTATATTTAGTTTCTTCGGTATACAGGCCTTTTTCAAGAAGTTGGGCGTTTAATTCATCAGCCATTTCTTGAAAATAAACTTGATAATTCTTCGGCCAGTTAAAAATGTCGTGAAGCATTGTATATTTTTTGAATAAATTGAAATATTTGTTTAGCTCCTCAATTTCCGTTTTTTTGCGATCTCCACTTGATCTATCATAATCCAAATACGGTAGAATTTGTCCATCTTGCCTGTTAATAAAAAGCGTGTAATAAAAAATTAATTTATATGTTCCAAATAAATTCATCATTCATGTTCTAGTTACACATATTCTTTTTTATGTAGGTATATAATTTAGTTAAGTAAAATTATTTATGTATACATCGTAAAGCAGTGGTATTATTTTTTTTTATCATGGTTTTGCCTAAATTTTTTGAGATCTAATTTTTTAAAAAAAAAAAAATAACTTACAGATTTTCAATTAGAACTAAACGCTTACTGAAGCGTTTTGATGTTCCGTATTTTGATCCTTTTCCGATAATTATTTCCTGCATTTTAATCCTTATTTATAGCTTAAAAAATAGCTTAAAAATTATCTATATTATAAAATAAATTTATTCTTCCTGATTGCGGGATTGCGTGATTCCGTGATTGCGTGATCGAAATTTGAAATTTTTTTGGCGGTTTTTTCTGAATTTTCTGCTTTTTAATTTTTTTTCTTTTTGAGGTGTATAATTAGACTACTCATGCATAGCAATACGTGAAAACACATTTTCAAAAAAATCACGTGGTCGTTAAACTGTATAATAAAATGAAAATTGACTTTATGTATGTAATGGGTCATGGAAACATAATTTTAAAAAAAATTTTGACCGTTAAGCTGTTTAATCATTAAATTTGAATACTTTTCGACCGTTATTTTTGACTTTATTTTTTTCTTAATTTCATGAGTTTTGAGGTATAAAAACTGACTTTATAGGAACATATTCTTTGAAAATTTCGATAACCTTTATGCAGTGAAATCATAAAATTCAAATATTTTTTTTTCCGTTACAAATTTTCAAATTTATTCTTTTTAGAATTTTTTGAGTTAGCGCTTTGAAAATTGTCTTTTTGTGCAAAATACATAGTCAGAACATGCTTAAAAAAATTTTCGTCACCGTTACACTCTGAAATCATAAAATTTGAAAAATTTTTGGCCGCTATTTTTGAGTTTAAATTGACTGTTTTTGCAATATTAGTTTATCTTCAGTAGTAAAATTGCGTTTATTAAAGGGTGAAAAAATTTTCGCGTTCGCGCTAAAGCGCGAACTCTTAATAAGTTTAAATATTTTTTGACGGTTATTTTCGATTTCGTTCTATTTAAAGTTTTTTTAGCGCATTTTCCCCTTGGGAAAAGGACGCTATTATCCGCACTTTGTCTGTCCGTCTGTCTGTCTGTCTGTCTGTCTATCTGTCATCGCATCTCCTCCTCAGGGTTAAGCTTTTTTGATGCGGTTTTTGGCTTAAAATGTGTGTGACATGTCTGGCTACCATGTAACCAAAAATCAGCACGAATGGTCACTTCCTCTGCTGGAACCAGCGTAAAAAGTGCCAAAATGTCATTTCTTTGTATGTGTTAGTGTGGTCGAATGCACTAAAATGTTGACTTTTCAAAAACTTAGCTGTCCTCGGTTCGAATCCCGAATGAAAACTTGTTTTCAAAAAGGAAGCTCAATCATGCACTTTGATCGGTCGTTCGGTCGTTCGGTCGTTCGGGTCCCAATTATCTCTTGATCTAGACTTCGTAGCAAGCTCGGAATTGTTTTAATAGCTTCATTGAATGTTTTTATTCCCGCCGTTTATATTGAAAAATCAAAAAACACTCATTAAATAGCTTAATTCATCGATTTTATATTTCAAAAAAAATATGTAAACAATGCAGGGCAAAGCTATGCTGATGAGAAATTTGAATTTTTTCTAAACGTTAAAAAATTTTAAATTTTTTTGACCGTTATTTCGGATTAAATTTTTTTCTTTTATACACCTTAATTAATTAACATTTAATTTTTTCATACAAAACAAATATAAGTGCGTTTAGAAATATGAAAAATAATGGATGTGTTCAGAAATTTGAATTTTTTGCTAACGGAAAATTTTGAAATTCAAAAAACCGTTAAATCGTAAAGCTATTTTTTACATTGAACATTATAAAAATCAATTTTAAAGGAATTTTGATCTTTAGTTTTAAACTTATTATTGAAATGCATTATGATTAAAGAAACAGCAATAGAGTTTTAAAACTCGACATTCTTTTCTATTTAATCAATTGCTAATCGCTGCGTCAAAAATGCGCTGAAGTCCCTCGATATAAACGAGGACTTTTGTAATTTTTTTGTTTTTTTTGATACTTTTTTGATTTCTTATGACATATAATATTGAATCATGTCATAATTTTCTATTTTCACAATTTTCCCGAGTTTTTCCGACGAATTTTGTTAAAATTTTCAATATTTTCATACAATTTTCATAGATAATTAATTTTTTTATATATTTTTTTTTTTTTTGATATTTTAGTTGTTTAGTTTTCTATTTTCATGGATTTTTCATAGTTTTTCCGGAAAATTTTGTGAAATTCGAAAAATAATTCACTTTTATTAAAAAAAAACTCATCAATATAAATAATCAAATTGTCACATGAAAATTTTAAAAAAAGAACAACAGTGGCGTAAGTGTTAGAGCGCACGACTACTACTGTGGAGTCTAAGGTTCGATCCTAGCTCCCGGCAAGTTATTTTTTGCTTTTTTTACGCTTTTTTACTTTTTTGATTTCTTATGACATATAATATTTATTTATGTCATAATTTTCCATTTTCACAATTTTCCCGAGTTTTTCCGAGCAATTTTTTAATTTTTTTTAAAAATTTAATGTTTTCATAAATTTTTCTGAAAAAATGATTTTTTTACATTTTTTTATATTTTAGCTGTTAAATTTTCCATTTTCCTAGATTTTCATAATTTTTCCGAAAAGTTTTGTATATATCATAAAAACTTACATTTATAAAAGAAATCTCATCAATATAAATAATCAAAATGTCACGTTATAATTTTAATAGAAAAAGCATTTGTGGCGTAAGTGGTACCATGAGAGTCATGGGTTCAAACCTAGTTTTTTATAATTGAAATTAAAATAAGAAAGACGCACTAAATTTTTGCTTTAAAAATCTGTTAAAATATTTTTTTTTGGCGGTGGTTTTTTAAAAAATTTTTAGCCGTTAAAATTTTATTTAAAAATTTAGTAAGTGATTATGAAGATGATGAATACGAAGAAAATAATTTAGAAGAATAAGAAAAAAATATTGATTTAAATTCATAGAAAATTATGATACCATAAACAGGAATATATTTTTATGGCATTAAGAAAAAAAAAGAAGAGTAATAATAAAATGATAAGAAGCAAGAGTATTTTTTCACACCTTTTAATCAATTCAAACTTTTCAGCTAATAATAATGAAACCCCAAAAAATACAAGAGATGAAATAATAAAAAAAATTACAAAAGTCCTCGTGTTTCATATCGAGGGACTTCAGCGCATTTTTGGCGCGGCGATCAGTAATCAAGCTACGAATTGAAAGTATATCAACTTTCAGGACAGACCTTGCAATATTCTACATAAAAATAACGATAATTTTACAAAAATGTTACAACAATCAAAAACCCTTCAGTTTCAATTTCCTCACATTCATTGTTCATGCACAAGTGTGTTTTCATTATGCACAAACTAATAGCTTGCAAAACTGAACAAAAAACTTTTCGTAAAAAATAACGGTCAAAAAATTTTCAAATGTCAACGGTTAAAAAATATTTGAAATTTCTATGACGTGAAGTTGCAGTCATGTGTTGAATATTTTTCTTTGTGAAATTAAAAATTAATTAATTAAGGTGTTTAAACACAAATTTGGGACTTTTAAATACATTTGCCGCAAATAACTCGATGAAACGAAGCTAATAAAACAAACCGGAGCTCTCTACGATGTCTAGATTATGAGATCTCAATCTTCGATTTTTTGCTGCCGATCAAAGTGTATGATTGAGCTTCCTTTTTGAAAACAAGTTTCCAAAAATGCGCTAAAAAATATTTTGAATATTTTATTGTTGGCAAGGAATATAATATCATGATGAGAGACAAAAGCTTAATTATTGGCATTATACGCATTAAAAAAAATTAGATTCAATAAAATTATGACACACTTATCTCCTCTTCACACATTAACACATATCCCATAATTCTCATCATTACTCTTTCATACATTTATTTCTGTATCATGACTAATGTCTAACAGAAAAGTAAAAAATGATCAAATGATAAATTCTTGAAACAAACAAATTATTAATTCCCAATCACGTTTTTATTTTTCTTAAAAGAATATGAATTATACGAGAAACAGAGGAACTGAATGAGATGTGTTTGTGCAAAGTGAAGAATTGTGTGATATATCGCTCGTTATGGAATTGTTATGATCGTCTAGAGTCAACAGTTTAGTGTGCTTTATTTTTGATTAATTCTTCTCAACTTTCAATCAATATTTTATATACTCCGTAAATTTGCATGATCTTATTTCTACTTGGGAATGATGAAGCGCATTTTACAATTAAAATGTGTTGAGTCAAGCTTAAAAAATCACTTCGACAAAATGCTATAAATTGAAGTTTTATTTAGAAAAGAAGTTCTGCTTCATGAAAAGTGACTGGACCACTTTATCTCGCTTAAAAGCCATATAGTTTATTTTCTTCATCTTATAGATCATTTTTTAAATTATGTGTGTTCATGAACATGTTGTATATATGAACTCTAGCTAGATACACTTAAGAAGAGAAAACGTTCCCATGACTTCCAAAAACTATAATAGTTTAGTTGATCTTTGGTCATTTGCTCTAAATTGGACAGCACTTATCATCATCACCATCAACCTTAAATAAACATGGAACAGCATAAAGCAATCACTTGACATAAAGCATTTTAGAATTCCATTTTTCAATGAATATTGTTTTCGTTTATTTTATTTTTCTTTCCACTGCCTTGCTCGATCCATCTTCATATAATCATTCTTAATACTTTGTTGTACATTACGTGATCGTTGCGAAGACAAATGCCTTCAAGAAGTTTTTTTTTTTTTTTTGATTTTTTTTCTTCTTTAAAACGAAAGGCTAGCAAGTCGAAAGACAAAAGGAACAATAAGTTTCAAAGATAAAAATGCTATTGTAATAAATTGCTTCTCGCTCCAAAAGTAAAGTCGCTCTTCTCTTCCTCCATCGAAATGATTACATTAACAGACGTTGATATATTGATTCTAATTTCCAGCAACGATTGTTCATTTAGACGTGTACACTGCATGTGTGCTTTTCTTAAAGATATCAAAAAAAAAATGTTTATCTGATAACATCCATTATTTTCATTTCCATCTTTCATCATGGATATTGATTAGATAAATTTAATACCTAATCTCTTCCACTTTTTAAATTCAAGTTCACCAATTTTTTTAAGATTAAATTTTATTTTTTTTTTTTTTTAAAAATTGTGTAAACTTTTTTGGCTTTTAAGATTTCAAAGCTAATTAGAGGCCATTCACTTATTACGTAACGCTATGAAGGGTTAGGGGGGGGGGGGCGGTTTGAGTGTTTGTTACGGTCTACAGTTCTCACACGTGATTCGTGATTCTTTTGTTGAAAACGCAGTGGTGAGAGGGGGGGGGGAGTAAAAACCCGAATTTTAGCGTTACGTAGTAAGTGAATGGCCCCTTACCTATCTACTTACCTATCTATTGTAAAAATATTTAAAATAAAAAAATTAGAACCTAGTCATTTAGTAGGAACTTTTGAGTAAGATTGGTACTTGAACAGTCAGTCGGTTCAATATGAGTACTTCTCAGCGAAAAAGTCAGCATAAAAATTTTATTTTTTGTTGCTCGGAGAAAAGTCAAAAAATGAACGAAAAAAACAAAAGATTTGATTGAGTGGATAAAAGATGAACGTGTACGAAGGTGTGGTAATTTGAATGTGCTAACAAATCTTAATAAATCAAGTCAAAATCTGATCACCATCAATTCTTTTAAGATATTTCATATTAAATGATGTGATAGACATAAATATACACACAATATGAATATAGATGAATAGATGACGTATTGTTATAATAAAAAATTGAATTATTAGAAAGAATTCTGTTGAAATTAGATCATTTTAAGACACTTTATGTATTTATAGAAATAATTGATGAATCATGATGGAATTTATGGCTTAACAATGAAAAAGTGGTCTTTAACAAATTGTTCTTGCCCCTTGAGAAATTAAATGGAAACACTTTGCGACTATAGTAAATTTATATTCGTGTGATTCAACAGTTTAAAGTGATGTCAAGTGTTTATCATCTTTGAAAAATATATTCATCGTGCTGATGCCTTTTTAAAAGCGAGAAGATGTGCTAATTGTAAATATTTCATGATGATTGCATGCTATAAAGATTTTTTTTTTTAATTTTAATTAATAACGTGCCATGTTACTTTTCTGTATTTTAAATAAAAAAGGATTATGATAAATACAAAAAAAAGAGTCTCTTCTTTCACACAATCGTCATCCCAAATCGAAAATAACAACAGCAGATACACAAAAAACAAAAATATGTCAAACGCAGGGTAATAAAAATTTAATAATGAGAAAACCTTTGGTGGTAATATCAGCTATAAAAAAAGCTAACAACTATTTATTTAAATGAGTCCAGCATCTATCTATCTAATTTAGTATCGAATATCGATCAATAAGTTTATGCGCTTTATGATTTTCTCAGTCGTCCATTGACATGATCTCTATTGTGTGTGACATTATTACACGAAAAACTTTTATTACTTAGACGCTAAACACGTTAAGGTATCGAATTTCATCGTTCTTTCTTCGTGTCTTTGTGTTTATGAAAAATATTTTTATGACTTTTTGAGTGGATATTGAGATACTAACAATGGAAGAAACATGATTATTCTACGATAAGAATGATTTTTATGACATCAAATTGCCGATATTATTTTCGGACTCAACAGTCAGTCTATTTCTATAGATTCGCATTCCAAATGGCGATAAAAAAATGTTTTAAGTGCATTTTGTCCATTAGCTAATTTTACTTTATGTCATGGAATTTGAAACTTTTACAGCCTTCAGGAAAATGTGTGCAGTCAATAACTTTTAAGTTTTTATTTGCTGCTATTAGAAATTCTATTTGGTATTTTTTTATGGATAAAGCTTACCCACGAAAGTGCTTTATTCAATTTAAAATGCAATTTAAGTATTCAATCATCATCATTTTAAACAGACAGATAAGAGACTTAAATGCTTAGCTATAAAATTATTAATGAAATATAAAAAAGTATAAAAATAATAGCGGAATTTAGCTCATAAAACTTTAAAAAGTCATAAAAATATAACTTTAGGACAATCACCGAAAAAAGGCACCGAAATCTCACATAAAATTTATTTTTATTGACTATAAATCTACTGAGCACGGACTGTGAAACTTGTTAATATCAGCATTCAGACAAGACACAAAACTTTAATTTCTTCGCCAAAGAAGCTATTAAAATTATAAAAGAAATTTTTATTAGCATTTAATTAGCTGTTCCACTTGATTTGTGCGTTATGACAGCTCACTAATTGATTCGAAATTTAATGGGGGGCATTTTCTTCTTCTTCTAGTCAGCCACGAGTTTTATTGCAAAACTTTTGATATACCTTTATATAGATTATCACGACTTGATTTCATTTCATGCCACAATCTTTGTCAAGTTCAAATTGCTCTTTACCTACTTATAATAGCTTTTTTTCTTCTTTTTCTCGCAAATAAATTGTTGATTTTAAAGCAGCAACAATAACATCATGTGTGTACTTAATTCACATGGAGAGAACAATTGTTAAGTATCTAAATTGTCGACTGCTTTTTCATTCAAATCATGTTGTATTGCATAATCGTCAAACTTCAACTTGTAGCGCGCGGGAAACCTAGAAAAAAAAGATTATTGTAACGAAACGGAATAAGAACTCATGTGTGAAGGTCACGGGAAATATTTTGCTTTGCACATTATTTGCAGACAACAAGGTTTCTTATTGTAGCCGAAATTGCATGAATTTTTATTACTTACTTAAAAATTATTTACTCACCCATTTAATGTGTCTATGATAATAAAAAAACTATTGTCATGCTGCATATCTTACGTAACTGTCCCATATTACAATGCCCTTCTATATCTTCTTTCTTTTCATTGCTGTATTGCTATTAATGAACTAATTAAGTAATAAAAATGATTGTAAAGACATTTTCGGCAAAAGCAAAACAAAACGCCCAGAATTTCATCTCCAAAAATCTTGTACCTAAATTTTATTGAACTACAGTTTTTTACCGTCAGACCTTAAAAAATGTGCCTTTAAAAAATTACTGTCTCATGTTATTTTTGCACAGTCGTAAATTTTTTGCAGCTATAAAAATTGCATCAATTTGCTCAACAAATACAAACAAAATTGAAGATGAACTTTCCAGTATTGCACTGATCGTGTTGGAAGTGAATGCAAAGAAGAAATGTAAAAATTCAGGTAGGAGTTGGCAGCATTTGCAATGCTCCGATTCGTTGATCTATTTCCCCTACTTTTGCTTCTCATGTTTCTTTCTTTGCATTACTTTTGATTTTCTTTTAATAGGAACAGCAACTTGCTACAGTTTAAATTGATTTGATGGCCAATTGATTACATTGCTCAACAAAAATAATTTCCTTCAAAGTATTTCATCTTTTTCCTGTACAATTTTTAAAATTTCTTGATGTATGATCTTTGAATTTTGTCAGTTTAAGGTTCTTTTTTGGTGTATCAAATAATCCTTTATTATCCTATATATTATTAAATATTTATTTATTTATTGTATAAAAACTTCAATAAACTTTTCAATAAAAATTCATGCAAGAATAATAAGTCTACTATGATCAATTTTTTATAATTTACTATTGACTTAAATCAAATTGGATCAAATCAAAAATCCATGGATTTGAATAAGATTTTGAGATCCCGATTTAGGTACTTTTAAGAAGGTCAATATTTATTTTATTTTAAAAACCCTTTTACATTAATGCTGATTAAGATAATAATGCATCTGTTGTGTCATAAAAATCATAACTTTCAAATAATGATGCTGTAGTTCGTCTAGTTCTTTTGGGAAAAAAATTGGAATAAAATTAACATAATTGGGCAACAGGTGATCTACATAATCAGTTTAACTTACATACATACATAAATATCCATGTAATAAAGAATAATTGGAATAGATGGCTATAAAATGAATTTTAATTAAAGCCATATCGTTGAAAAGAAGGTATAACAGCTATCAATAAATGAATCATATCATGGTCATAAGTAATGTGTATCTCACGAGATCTTTAGAAAAATAAACATTTATGATGGGAAGGAAGACATGTGAACGCCTCTCAATTTTCTTCTTTAAATTGAATTAATAATTTTTTTCTCCTTTTTCATTAGCTTTCGCACACATATTGAGCTTCAATTCTAATTTTGTCTGTACTCATTCTTTCATTCTTCTGCTCTTCTTAAAAATAAATTTATTGTTTTGTGAAGTTGTAGACTATGTACATTTTAAATATCATATTCCGATATTAGATCATATTTTACACGGTTTCAATATTGTTTTAGTTCCATATTCTTTCTTTTTTCTTCTTCCACATTTTCAGACATGCCTTAAAGATGTTGAACGTTTTTATCATAGACAATATATCAGACATCATTAAATAAAGTTTTTTTTATTTCTTCTTCATTAAACTAAGCGCAATATCATTCGTTCAATTTATTTATGTTTTATGGAAAAGCAAAATTAAATCGACTTTCTTAAAAAAAAAAATTAAAAAAACTTGAAAAAAAAAAACTTTAATTTTTGATTTTCAATTGAAATTCAATTCAACTAGTTTTAAAAGTCTTAAAAAATCATAAAATAATTTTTGAAATTGTTTATATCCATCAAACTTAAATTGCAAAAAAGAGAAAAGTGTTGACTTAAAGAATATAAATAGTCGAAAAAGGTGGATGATTTTGTGGCTTATGATCTCTGTGGCCTCTCTTTTCTACGTCTAATGTTGCATTCATGTAGAAATTAGAAAACAATCTTCAGTATTCAAACATTATAAAAAAATTGGATATTTTGTGGGATTTGCAGTTCAGAACTTGAATGAATTTGAAGTTTAATAGAAAAAAAATAGAACGCATTAGTTTTCAAAAAAACACTCCACTTTAAAATCATTCAAATCATCATAACCATCAGGATTAAAACAGACAAAGTGTCAAGAAAAATATTTTCAATCTGGATTAAAGTTCAAAAAATAAGTGAAAAAAAGTTCATGAAATAAAAACAATATTAATTAATTTATCGATACATATTTTTTTGCTTAATGCTAAGGAACTAAAAGTTTAAATTATTATTGAAATCATAAAAGTACGTTTATGATTTGTGTATTGTTGTTGGCTTTTTCTTGACTTTACCACACCATGTCTTCTCTGACTCTATCAACATACATAAGCTATACTGTAAGTCGAAATCGAATAAGCGAATATGGATTGTGAGAAGAACAACATGTATAAATTATTGTGGGCAATAACTTCGCTTTAGTTTTTAATATTATATTTTGCCTTCAAATTATCTTTCATTTCTTTTCAATTCTATTTCCATGATAGAGATCTTTCTCTTAAGTTTGAACTTATGTATGTTACATGCTTATGTGGAGAGCGAGAAAGCTAATAGCATGTGTGCCTTATGATGACATGAGTCTGAGAACTGCTCAATCTAATTTCTTAGGAAGCAGCAGGCGGTCAACAAAAAAATTAGTTAAACGATGTAGAATGTGAGATTGAACTAGCACGCGGGAATTTTCTATGTAATGATTTTAATTACTACACAACTGGAAATAATTTAATAGTTTACATTTTTGATTTGAGAAAGGTACAAAAGAATGATAACTTTGACTTAATTGGTTTAAAATTCCTTACAAAATGTCATCAAATTTTATTAAAAAATTTTTAAGCAAAATTTTTAGACGACCTAAAATAAAGATTCTTGAAAAATATTTAACGTCGAAAAAAATAGCACATCACAATTCACATGACTTGTCTATCTATGTATGTCCATTTCTTTCTTCTTCTCAACATTTCTTTTGATGCGTACGTATTGCTTTGAGCATCATGCTCATAAGACTAAAGAAAAAGTAACGAAAGTTCCGAGTACAAAACACTAAAATAATAATAAGATTATATTAATAATAGTAATGCAAGGCAGTTCCCATGAATGTGATGATTGAGGAAGCAGATAGTTTTCTTTTGACGATAATTTACTAAAAACCCGAAATGAAAGCATGGAAATTTGTTTGAGTCTTAATAGCAATTTAATTATCGATTTATCGCAATTAATCATCCATTTCATCATACACCGCAGCAACATGAAAGGCTTGAAAATCAAAACAATCAAAATTATCTCAATTTTGTTGTGTGCTTCATTAACTTTTTTTTAACACTACTCATATATCCATCTCAATGAAACAAATGATTTCAAATTAGAGTACTCAGTAGTAGCGTAAGTAAATGATAGAGTAATAGAGTAAAAACAGTGAGAAGCACTAAAGTAATAGTAAAAGAGTGAGTGAGAAACAAATAAGGTAATCATAATCATTTGAACCAACTGTGCGCTTAAATTAAACACATGTTAGCGAAAAATAAATTCACGGCTTAAGGCGATCACAAACTGTGCGTATAAAAGCTGAGTTGTTTTCTTGTTCTTATCTTTCGAGTTTCAGGTTGTCTGCATTTTAAATTATAATTTGTAGAAAACCAACTCTGAAGCAATATTGCATTGAATGGACGAAAATGTTATGATGAAATGGTTCATTAAGATGAACATAAAATATTTAGGTAGCAATATCTTTCGTCGCTAGATCACTTTTTCATCAGTTTCTCTCTTCATTAACAATATAAATGTAGTAGCAAAAGCGCGTTTTTAATGGATTTAATTTAATGACTAAATTACAATCATTAAATGGCGAGAGATTTTTTTTCCAATAAATTTCAGCTTACCTCATCATAATCTAAATAATAATCATGTATTAATGTCATTATTATTGGTTAAGATTATTAATTGAGAGAATTTGTAACAGTAATTATTTCAATGAATAATTAAGTTTAAAAAAATTTTAATTTAGAATTTAAAGAAAATAAATATTTTGGATCACTTTTTATAGTTTGTGTTTTCATTGTGACCACGAGAATTAATTAAATCAGCATTTTTAATTTTTACAAAATATTCTTTAGAAAATTTATCAGTTTTAGTGATAGCTATTAAAAATGCTCATAATATGTGTGCTTTCATTTGAAGATTTTGAAAATTGTTTTTATTGAAACATAAATCTCACGATTATGAAATCGTGAGTGATTTTAAATTATGCCGTAAACAAATTAAATTCTCATCATCTTCATTATAATTATTTGAGTATGATGCTTCACCTGTGGAGTTTTTTTTTTATTATTTCGAGCGATATATTTCACAAATCATCATCTTCATCATAATCGTCAATAGTTTTTTAACATCGTGATTTTACAAGCATAATGATTTATTAGACGTTTTAAGGCTAGAGAACCGTCACTTCGGGCGGAAATTTTTTCATTACATTTTTTTATTGTTATTGGAATGAAGATGAAAATGAATTTGGTATTGAAATTTAATTATCGATGTGTTGTTACTGTTGAATATTGAATTATAACGGAAACATCACAATTGAACAATCTGCATGACATTTCATAGAGCAAAATAGAATTAATCAATAAATTTATTTAAAATTGAAATGTTTGATGAATTACTTACAGCCAGTATATAAACATTTCTGGATACGATCAAAATGTTACAGATTGGATTTTTTTTAATTTCAGAATATTTTGTACAATTACACAATGGTCTGAAATCGAAAAAAATGTTCAAAAATACAAAAAAGTCATGTCTTTTAAACCTGATCTTTTGAATGCACGATTATAAAACATAAACTGACGCATCTTCTGTGAAAATATCAGCCTTCTAATCGTTGTCTAACTCTGTCAATCATTAATGAAAGTCACGAAAATTTTGTCTACAAAAACACCATGAAAAAGTTTTACAAAAATTTTCCACTTTCTAGTGTTTGATATATGTTCTAATCGCTGTTAATACGTTAATTAATGCTCAAATTTTATGTTACAGCTTATAAAACATTAGCCAAATGCTTAATCATTAGGGAAAATGCATTAAAATTTTTGAAAATTTTCAAAACTTTAATCGTTCATAAGTTAAAAAGGCCTCCAAAGGCCTTCACGGGACTAGCACAAATCGAAAGATTGAGTCTTTATTTACCTTTTAATCATGCTCTGGTAACGCCGAAGTACGCCGATTTCGAGAAATTTGCATTTTAATTTCACTTGTTTTTCAAAATTTTTCCATACAAATTTGCTTGTGCACAAAATTTTTTGAGAAACAATTTTAAAATTTTAATGAAAAATCATGTTTATCCTTAATATTATAAGCTCATATTTTCAGAGATGTATAATTAAGACCTGACAAAGCTATTGACAATTTCAAAATAAAGAAATTCAGCTAAAACTTTGCGACCTCTAAAGTTTACACCAAAATATAGTTTTTGAACACTTTTTTCGATTTCAGACCATTGTGCAATTTTGTATTTTTTGGAGAAGAAATTGGATTTTTTTTTAAGATTAACTTTTGTTGAACGTCAAAACATTCAACGGAAAATAATTTGAATAATTTTTATGTCATAGTTTTTACCTTTTGATTTTAACGGTTTTTTAACGGTTATTTTTTGAATTTGTTAGTTTTGAATTTTCATTGTGAGATATCAGAAAAGGAAAAATCTATTTAATTAAGTTTAACAAGTTATTGAAGCATTTATAATATTTAAACAGACAATTTAAGTTCATTGACACGTAACAAATCACAAGCATATCAAAGTTTATGTTATATTGGCCTTTTATAGGTAAAAAATTAAGAAACCAAATTTTGTGAAAAGAAAATTTTTGTAATGAAAAATTTTATGTTTTAGGCGATCAGAATAGAGATTATATTATGAAATAAACAATATCTACATCATTTAAAATACAGTGCACCAGTCTCTGATTATTCTACACAACAATTAATTTTAGTGTTCATCTTGTGTTGAAAATATACATCGAAAATATGTAAGTTTTATTTAAGTTGCAGCCAAATTAAGTCGTAAAATTCCTTATAAGTTCATTTTCGAGCAGCAGCAAATTTGTGCAAAAATAAACAAATTAAAAAACTGTAAAATTTACTGACAATTTTAAATTACCAATTTCTTCCGTTTTAAGTTGAACACATGAACCAATAATTGAGGAAAGGTGAAAAAATCATTAAATATTATTAAAATGTCTTGACCTGTTCTTTAATTTTAAAACAATCATTGAAATTTGTTGCAGGAAAATGTGTTAAATTAAATAGCTTGACAAAGCAAATAAACACGTTTGTTTGGGAAATGACATACATGTAATTTTTACGCTACCAATCTGAAAACAATTGAAATAACTTCAAGTATTATAATTAAATCAAAAAAATTAAAACATGCCTTGTCTTAGAATTGTACTTCATATATTCACGGTTCACATGACAAATCTAATTTATTTGCTTAATGACAAAAAATTGTTTTATGAAACCTATTTATTTTTTTTTTTATTATTACCAAAAACATCATGGATGAGTGTTGTTGTTGTTTTTGGAAGTAACAATTTTTCGGCCAAACTATTAACTGAAAAATTTCTCTTTGTTCATTATATCTCGGACCTTCACATCAATTTACTGTAAATTGTCGCTCAATGCGAAAAAAATTAATGTTTTGACAATTTTGGTGAAGAACGTAATAATTGAGTGAGAGTCTCATAAAAAGCAGGGTAACATTATAGCAATTTTCGACTTTTTAAGCATTTCATAGCCAACAATGCGAGTAAATTGTTATAATTTAAATGTTGTATTTTGAACAATGTGAATCTTTCCGATTTTAAACATCAGATTATCTTACTTGAAAAGAAGGAGGAAGAAGTAATAGTAGAGAATTACTTAACGTTTGAATTACTTATAGTTTTACTCATCCACATAATATTCAGAAACTTAGTTTTTGGAAATTAATCTGTAAATCTAGTATCAATTTTAAGGTATTCTTAAATTAATTAAATTTATAAGCATAAGAATTTTTGCTCACACAAATCAACAAGATCCTAAAATTGATGAATTTTTAATATTTTCTTTATTTAAGAAAAAAATCAGCAAGACTCTGTAAAGTAATGATTTATAACTTTAAAACGGTAAAACTTCATTAACATTGCAAAAGCCGTTAAAAGCTACACTGCAGTACCTGTTGATGTCTCAATTTCTCAATTCATCATTTTTTGCAGCCTTTATGGAGTTTCGCGAGACGTAAAAAATATTATTAAAGTGCATAAAAGTTGACATGAATGAAATTAGTATTAACACATTTTCCATACTGTCTACATTTTTTTCATATCCATTATATGAATCATAAGAGTGTGCTTATGAGTATCAAAGTGCATGTAAGTACAGTTATTATTAATAATTTTTAAAATCTCAGTCATAAGACATTTCTTTCAAACTGATAAAAAATTCATGCAGACGAAAAGAAACTCTGACTATCTGTTGGATACATTAATTAGAAAAAATGTTTATTCACATCAAACACATGCCATGTCTAGGTTTTTTTTAATATCTCACATCAAACTAAATGGTAATGAATATACGCGCATATGTCTAATTCATAAGAATAAACAATTGAAAAGTAAATTGTCGACTCAAATTTTTTCCGCTGATTTTTCATTCAATTCATGTTTAGTTGCACAATCTTCAAACTTCAACTTGTAACGTGCGGGAAACCTAGAAAAAATGATTATTGTAACGAAACGGAATAAGAACTCATATGTGAAGGTCGCGAGATTTTATTCACTTGAAAAAATTTTTGTGACATTATTTAAAGATTTGATTCTGTCGCGTGTGTCTGATAAGATTTACAAAAGTCTTAAAATTCTCAGACACTTGAATATTAAAATGTTAAAAGGCAATTGTTGTAGGTGTATGAAATAATATTTCACAATTGTGACAGGTGCTGATCATACAAATCTTTTTTTCTCTGTATTCTTTAAAAATTTATTATAATACTCGACTCTCGACTTGAGTGAAGAGAAATAATATTTTTGTGATTGGCAAGTAGTTAAAAGAAGAGAGAAGCAACACAATGAAAATGAAATTTCTTCAATGGACTAAGATGAGGTGCTGTTGATCATGATGTTGACAGGATGAAAAGAAATTAAAATAATGAAATAAAAAAATTGAACTCATGTAGACATTTATAGCAGTGATCTGTACGCATTCATGTCAAGTATTTGTACATCATCAAAATAATAATTGTTTTTTGAGAACAGATACTGAAAATATTAGAGATTTGATCATCTATTATGTTTTATACACGATACATTTTGAGTCAATAAATACGTCAAGGAAATCTCCGAGTGTAAATGAGTATCAAACTGTCACTCAATACAATTCAATATGTCTCGTAAGATCGGCGTGGATGTTGAACTTCATAGATGAATTTAATAGTCGAATCATTTATTGATTTTAGCAGTTGCTGTGATTTTATGGTCCATGCTTATGATATTGATTAAGATGTCATACTGGAACTAAAAAGATTTAAAGGAATTTAAAAAAAAATCCGAAATTTCCTGCAAAAACTCATCTGACATAAAAATATCGTTATTAAATCTCATAATAACGTAAAAGCGTAACCTTGGCACACAAAAAATTTCATACATAAAGACATAAAAGATAAATGTAGAGAATATAAGGGGTTGACATAGAAACATATTCACTAGTAAGTAAGTCATAGTTTAATGCTTGTGAAACAATTGTAATATTATAATCACATTAAGACGTGAAAAAGTGCTCACAATAGATTTTTATTGTTTGCATGCATGAAAAATTTATTTCAAATTTCCGCGACCTTGACAAAAATAAATAAAGTTACAATAAGCAATACAAAAATATTAATGCGAAAAATTGTGCATTTATGCTGCAGAAAATTATCTTTTATTGTTGTTCATGAAATTAAGTTGTAGGACAGAAATATTTTTCTAAATCAGCAAATGTGACAAGATCTTTCCGATAGGTTTCAACGGAAAGGATTGAAGAAGAAAATAAAACTAGTATCAACGTGGTCACTCGTGACCGACGAAAGCGCATTTTCCGCGATCAGTAAATAAACAAAGAACTAAAACCCCAAAAGTACAAAGCCAAATATTTAACTATAACCATTCATTATTTACCGAAAATTTAAAATTGACAGCAAAAAAAAACCGATAAAAAAAATTATGCGACATAGAATCTAAAAAAAAATAAAAAAAGCAAAAAAATAACTTGCCGGGGGCTAGGATCGAACCTTTGACCTCCACATTAGTAGTCGTGCGCTCTACCAATTACGCCACTGACGCTCTTTTTATGAAATGTTCATGTGACAATTTGATTATTTATATTGATGATTTTTTTATATAAGTGTAAGTTTTTATAATTTTCACAAAATTTTCCGGAAAAACTATGAAAAATCCATAAAAATAGAAAACTAAACAACTAAAATATCAAAAAAATATAAAAAAGAGTAATTATCTATGAAAATTGTATGAAAATATTGAAAATTTTAACAAAAATCGTCGGAAAAACTCGGGAAAATTGTGAAAATGGAAAATTATGACATGATTTAATATTATATGTCATTAGAAATCAAAAAAGTATCAAAAAAAGCAAAAAAAAAGAAAATGTCATCAGTGGGATTTGAACCAAGGAAGGCTGAGTTTTTGAAAAGTCAACATTTTAGTGCATTCGACCACACTAACACATACAAAGAAATGGCATTTTGGCACTTTTTACGCTGGTTCCAGCAGAGGAAGTGACCATTCGTGCTGATTTTTTCGCCAGCTCTAGCCAGACATACTACACATATTTTAAGCCAAAAACCGCATCAAAAAAGCTTAACCCTGAGGAGGAGATGCGGTGACAGACAGACAGACAGACAGACAGACGGACGGACGGACAAAGTGCGGACAATAGCGTCCTTTTCCCAAGGGGAAAATGCGCTAAAAATTTAATCTCTTTCTCAATAATTTCATTTAATTTCTTGCACTATATGTGGTAATTTCATTTCTATTTCAAACAAACAAATTTTTTTTTTCCGTGTATTCGCCCCTTTTCTTGCCTTTTGTCTTCTTGTTAAGGAAGCAACATAAAAAGAAGAAGAAGTTCATAAATATTTCACAACGCATTTAATCCTTTCTTCGATGAAAAAAAAAAATCTTCTCTTATTTTAAAATCCTTTTTAGCACCTCCTGTAGTGCTTCTGCCTCTGTCATAAATATTATGAATACATTATGACTTTATCTTTACTTCTTTAACTGAATAGACTCAGCAACTGGACATTCAATTGCAAACCTTTTTCTTGCAAGACATATATACAGAATGGAAAGCCACAATTGTAATATATTTTTGGAAGCACGAACGAATAAAGAAAGAATGCCAAAAGGAGAGAAAAAATATGTGTCAGGTAGGGTTCAAGCAAGGAATAAAAGTGCAACAATAAAGGAGTTAAAAAGATTATGAATTTGGTCAGAGTAATAATAACTGTGGTAATTGGCTTTAACTATACATTCTACAATTACAATGAGGAGATTCAAACAGCATTTTTCTTCTTCTTCTTGTCTTTACCAAAGAAAAGTAAAGCAACAGGAAAAAAATTTAGAGCAATAAATTTTGGGATCATTCCATAAGTTATACGATGGTCGAAATTTATTATTTTACCTTTCTCATAATCGAATTTTTGGGGTCATCAAGTTTTTATGACCTGAGAGTAAATGTGAATTAAAAATAGTTTTGATACTATTGTACTGACTGCTATGCACTAAAAATTTTCCCAGCTATTAATTAATTCATCATTTGCTATTAGTTATGCTTTATTAAAAAAAATTCAATTTTAATTTTGACAACTCAAGAATGGATTCTATAGAACATAATTAGGAAATTTGTGCTACATTATTAAATTCATGACAATTCAACAATATCAGAGTTTTGAAATATTTTTTCAAATTTTTGGATTTTTAAACTTAAAAAATGATATTTTTAAAATGAAAAAAATAGCAAAAGAAAAATTAATCGCAAACCAAAACAAACAGAAAATGGACGAAAGAAAAAGAAAAATAAGTTTCAAATCCTTCCTCTTTGCATTGTATTTTGTCACATTTTATTTCTTTTTAGAGGAGTTTTGCTCATGAAAATGCACAAAATTGAGCTGAATAATTGTTTATTTTACCCAATATTTTGTTATTTTACAATTGGTCATAAATAATAATATTTTTTCTAATGCTTAGAACATTCGCAAAATGCATAAAAATGTGTGGCACATAAATCCATATTTCTATTTTTTTACTGTTTTGCAAAATAATAAAGTAAAAATATTTTTTTTTAAAGCGCATACATTACTTATGAGTTATAGTTTGTCTTCGAAAGTATTTTTTTGTCCAGAACTTTGGAAACAATAAGTAAAAAGATGAGCAAACTGCATACTCGTTTGCCTAAATTTTTTGCATTTTCTAGGTAAATTCATACAGTTTTGAACATCATAAAAATTAGGTTTGAAGGAAAAAAAAACCATGTTGACAAAAAATATTGCTAGCTATATATCTTACGTAACTGTCCCATCTTCTGATTCCTTTCTTTCTTCGAATTTTCTACATTTCTATTCATTACTGTATTGCTGCTTTTAATGAACTAATTAAGTCATAAAAAATTGTAAAAAAATTTTCAGCATAGCAAAACAAAACGCCCAGAAATCTTAAATTTTTGTCATAAAAAGTCCTTTGCTAATTTTTTTCTGCCTGATCCTTGTTAGGTAACTAAAGAATATTTTTTATCATGAGACCTTAAAAAATATGCCTTTAAAAAATTACTGTCTCATGTCATATGCCTCGTGATGCAATAAAAAATTGCAGTAATAAAAAAATTGCATCAATTTGCGACAACATGCACAAATACATTGAAAGATGTATTTCCAATATTGCACATGATCGCATTGGAAGTGAGTATCAGTGAGAAATTCAGGTAGGAGTTGACAGCATTTGCAATGCTCCGATTCGTTGATCCATTTCCCCTTCTTTTTCTTCTCTCTGTCTGTGTATTTTGTTTCTTAAGATACACACTGGAAAGTCTTAAAGTATGAATTCTTTACGTTTGAATGTTGTTGTTTCTTCTTGTTTTTTTTTCTTTCTTCTATCCACATTGTTGTGTGCTGCTTCTCTTTCAAACAGGTTTACTAATAATTTTGTGATATTTCCAATTCAGTTATTTTTTAGATTTTGATGTGCGCACAATCGATTTTTGTTTTGTCTAACATTTTTTTTCTGTATTTTTGTTGAATGGTCTGATAAAAAGAAACTTAAGACAAAGATATCATTCACGTGCGCGATAAAAAAAAATGTTCTAAGTGGAATATGATTTAGAATAGTATAAATCGTAAATATATTAAATAAAATAAAAAAAAGAAAAAAATCGGAAGGAAAACAAATTAAAAATAAGAAAAAAATATAAAAATAAATTGTGAATATTTAAAAAATTATAAAATTAATATTTATAAAAAAAAAAATAAAAAAAGAAAAAAAAAACATGATTGTGGATTTAAAAATCAATTGAAAGCTTAACTTTAAAAAAAAGGATTTAAGTTTTTGTTATAAAACAATATAAATACAATATAATAAGAGAAAGACAATCAAAGGAGGATAAAAGTTGTTTTTCTTTTTATTTATATATCAAATAGAGATAGCTGATCATAATCAAGGTATGTAACATGAGGCAAGACTTTGAATTTTCATTTCTCGCTTATCCCGCATTTGAGTCTTTTGTTTTGTATAACTACAAATTTCATTATGAGCTTTGTGACTTATGACTTCATAATTCATTAAAACAAATTCCATGATTGATTGATAGTTTTCAGAAATTTGCTTACATACAAATTGAAACAGATTTCTAATTTTTAACAATGAATTATTGAAAAAAAAAAAATTATTTTGAGTATGCAAAATGAAATAGATCTAATGAATTTCAATATATTGGTGGTTTCTGTCATACATTGTGGAGCATATACTTATAAATATTCAGTACCTTCAATTCTTAAAAGTTAATAAAAGTAATAATCAATTTGGAACCCAAGAGTGAATATTAAAAGCATGAAAATATTTTATGGTCCTATAAAAAAAATTATTGTAATCTCCCGTAATTTCAAGCTCATCGAATTTTTTTAATTTGTAGAATTATTCTTAAAATTTTTTCTGTCATTCACACAACTATTAAAATTTGTTGAACCTAATTAAAATATTTATTTGCATAACTTGAACTTAAATTCCTTTTGCCACTCACATTTTTCACACACAAATTATTAAGAAGAAAAAAAAAACCGCAAAAGCGAACGAGAATCATTACTCATTCTATTAATAATTTGTATTGCAAAATGCAATGTAAGAAAACGAAAAGAGAACAAGAAAAAGGTCAAAGTAATGGTTCAGTGAGAATCAGCAACGATCATAATAATAAATGAAGAATTCACTAAAATTCAAGTTGAAAAAATTCTTTTTTAATAACAAACAAATCCATCGCATATTATTATTATTGCTACGAGTAATATGTGGATTATTGTGAAGGAATATTCAGTGTAAGTGCAACGTGTAGCCAACTGAAAAGGATGGTGAACAACGAAAAGCAATTTATTTAACAACAATCGCATTAAAAAATTGCAGGCAATTTTTCTTTTGTTTTGAGTGGCGATTTTAAATGATTTTGTCGTAAATTTTGTATGCAAAAAATTACAACTTCATGGATATTTGAATTCACTTCTTTGTCTCCGTTCACTCATTTTTCTTCTTGTGCTGAATATTTTATGACGAAGACACTCTTGAGCAGATTAAAAATGGATTATAAACAGATTTAAAAGTTTTATTAACCTGTTGAACATCTGCATTGTGTGTGGCTATCGTATGCATTAATTAAATAATTACTACTCCATGAAAATGTACAGTTTGTGAATTTTTAAACTACTCATATTGTGTGAAAATCCTCAGTCAGTGTCACTTCTAGAACATGTGAGAAATATTATATTAAAATATTTAAATTATTTTGATGAGTTACATCGCCGATTTCATCCTCAAAGTTTTCATTATAAACTGAAAGATTCTATGAACAATTTGCTATTTTTAAGTATATCGAGATCTAGATAAGCCTATTGTTTTAGTCAACGTGCATTTAAACGTGTCAGATTCTACAGCAAACGGATGTCATGAATTTTAATTGCAATTTTGTCTTACATTTCTTTTTAAAATAGCACATCCTTTAAATAAAAATGATGAATGTCTTTTTCGATTTATTTGCAGCGCAAATAAAATTAAATCAAATTAACTTTATTATTCGAATGATAATTAAAAGAATCATTGTGAGACATATAAATATTTTACGACTGAAATTTTATATGAAAAGAGGAGATAAATTAGAGATGAAGGAATGGACTCTGCGTGTTGAGGAATTTAAAAACAATGTGTCCTCTTGATAATATATGTGCATTATTACTGATTTATCGACACTTAAATATTCAAATTGGCGCCATTTTTAGTACTTATCAACTTGCTTTATTACTAAATAGCTGTAGAATTAGCTCCCATGTCAAAACAAAATTTAATAAAAGTGACGGACATAAAATCTATAAAAGTTAAAATTTCAAAATTTGCAATTCGATACTTAGCTTAAATTTTAAACGATTTTAGAAGGTTTCAAAACTTCTTTTTTTGGTACTGTTTCCTCTGAAAGCTTTGATATCTTCAAAAATTAAATCTTAAATTAAGAAAAAAAAACTTCATCGGCTTGTAATAACGCCAATATTTTCCAATAAATCGATTGCTTAATATTACACAAATATAATGAAAATGCAGCAAAAGCAAAAGCATGAAAGAAGGCAGCCGTTCAACATACTTATTGTGCTTCGTTTAAGATTTTTCAATTAAAAGTAAAGGAAGGAAAAAAAGTTGGCAAATAATTAATTTGCTAAGATAAAAGTAAACATTGTAAGGCAATTTGGTGTGATGAAGGGAATTGGCAATGCTATAGCTTTTACTAAGAGAGCTATTTATAATATTGTATTATAGAGTTGTATGTATATGACATATTTTAGCATTACGATTAAATGGCTTATCTGAATCTGATTTATTTAAGTAACGCTCGCGAGAAGGTAACAAAACATTCTTTTAATGAACTATCAAACGATTTTTTATTGCATTCAATAATAAAAAGAAGAGAAGAAGTGAAAATATTCCATAAGAATCCCATTTAACTGGGGAAATAATCTTTATGAAATATACGCGTTTTCATCTTTGTCGGCATCGGCTTTTTTATGATGATATTTCTCTTTCACTTACTATCTATCGCTATCTCTCCATTTAATTTTTTTTTTTCATTCTCATTCTCACTGATATTAACAATAAGCTAATGTGTAGTATGAGTCAGTATGATTTTTAACACTTTATAAGCGATGAAAATATTTATAAATATGAGAATTATTTAGATATCCAATAAAAGTTTATTATGTATGCGGAAAGAAACATTTAAGTGTGCTTTATTCTTGATGTATCGACGAAACATTTTATGATTGTGACTTCTTTATATCCTTACAATTGAGAGAAATGAAAAAAAGATTTTGATCTCTATTCATATAATTAACGCTTATATTTTATTTATCCTTCTTTCCAAATGATGGAACTAGTTAGTTCTTGTGTAAAAGTAAAGCACTTAACACTTTTTTAAGGAAATAAATTTTTTTCACAATTATTTTTGTCTTGAATTGACACTTTTATACATAATACTTGCGTACCTAATTTTTTAATAATATAATATAGCATTATTTATAAGAGTGAGAGAAGGAAAAGATTGAATTTTAAATGCCGACAGATTTATGTAAACATAAAAGACTACCAAAAGCAAATAAAAAATTCCATTTGGTACCAACCGTTAACAACAACAGGTTAAATTAAAATAAAGAAGTAAGCATACACATATATGTGAGTGAAAGAGAATTGATGACACACCTTAGTTCCATAGTCAACTAGAAGTTAAATGTTGACTTTTTCTATTCATACATATTTGAATAATTATTGAATAAATAAAACCTGAACGTTTGCCTATTGAACTTCTTCTTTTTATCACATCATATATTTCTTGGTATTATTGTATATATTGAAATGAGATGGAGACAGATTGTATATTGAGAAATATTGGGTGCTCGAATATATGCGAAGTGGACTCGTATTATTATACGTGAACAAATACGGTTGAGCGCTGTTAGGTCATGTGCCTATTAGCAAATTACAAATTAGCAGCAAGAGACGAAGAAGAAGAGAAGAAAAAAAAAATATAAGGAAAATATTTCATTCCGTAAAGAGGAAACAATTTCCAGCTAAGCTGGTAAAATATATCAAGATATGAATTTTAATTAAATAAATATATTTATATTTCAAATTATTTGGCAAAGAATGATATTTAAATGTAAATTTATTACTGAGAGCACAAGCATTAAGCTCAAAACTATTTACTTCTTAATCTGTCTGAGGTGATTTTAACATAATTTTTCACACGTTGAAATTAAATCGTTTGCAATTTACTTAACATTTTATTTTTGCATAAATTTATCATTTATGTAAAGAAGAAAAGAAAACTTTTATTACCTGTTAATGCATAAAGGCCATTACATGCATCTCTTTCTCTTTACTTGCCGTAAGACTCAAATTTATCACTTCATAATCCGAGCAGAGATGAAGAAAAATTAATTATTATATAAGTGCAAATTATTTCTTTAAATATATTTTTTTTTTGCAATCAATTTGAACTTTGTAGCTTTTCATGATTTTAGTGAATCAAAAATGCGTCTAAGAACATTTTACAAAAATATCTTAACTGCTTTTCAACTGCCTCAAAGCGTGAATAATTCAATTTTATTGATTTGATATATGTGCTGCTTTATATTTATTTAGCAATATTACGTTTTTCTCTTTCTTCAATTCCATTTCTCATAAAAATATCTCTTTCTTATTCCACAAATTATTATTATATTGATCCTAATGTAAATGTAAAAAAAATCTCAGTAAATGTAATTCGATTAATTATTCAATAACTCACAAGTCTTGTAGGTATTCAAAACCAGTTCAATTTGTAATTGCGAATGAATGTACATGCATCTTTTCCATGTATGAATGGCAATTTATGTAATATTGCAAACAATATTATGCATAATAAAGAACAACAAAAGGAGCCGAAATATATCTTATAAGTATCATGCATACATTTTAACAATGCGACTATTATGTATTATATGCTGTGCTGAAAGAAACTAGAGAAATAAAGAATTTTCAACGCCTATGATTCTCAATCAATGCTTCCAATATATGTTGTATGAACTGTTCAATAAAGTAAGAAAAGAAATAATAATATTATATTGAAGTGAGGTGAGGCACTTGCTTCAATGAATAAATCACGAGCGCGACGAGATGTGTTGTGTTCTTCTCCTCTCGTTTCGTTCCTTTTTCCATCATCAACATAATATTTCTCATTTCATTTTCATTTTTAATTTACAAAATAAGCAAATTGAAGTTTAAAAATCATAACGATCGACAATAGTTAGTATAAGGCAGTGCAAATGTGTTCCAGAAACCGTGAGACCGTGAGAATTGGATCACGATATTACCTCTAGTGATCTATGGATCTTGATTTTTTTTTTCGTCTCTTTTCTTCATCGTTCATCTGATTTATTGGCAATTGATTATTATTACTCCTTATTCTTGTACCTTATTGATCATCTTTTCGGCTCATCCATTGTTTTCATTCCTCTTTTGATAGCTTTTGTTATTTACTTTGTTAGCTATTAAATTATTATTATAAAGATTAAATGATAATAGGTTAATTATTAATAATAAGCCTGTCTATAAAAAAAATTAAAGTTTTAATAAAATATCAAGGGCGGTCATCATTCATAAAAATTGAAACTTTTTAAGGTTTGTGAACTCAAAGTTATATATTTTGACAGTTATTCAATTATTTCATTCTTTATTCCTTGAGCAAAATGTATAAATAATAAATAATTCATTAATCGATGTCACATCAAACATAATTAATGTCGTTCACGTGTTTTAATTCAAACGTTTAATTCAATTAAGTTATGGCACTGTATATTAATAAATTCAAAACAATAACTAGTTGGCTAACATAAGGAACAAAAAAAAAAAATATGAGAAGATGAATGTCTCACGAGTTTATATGTGTATGCTAAAAAGTCAATAACAACCATCAACAAATATAATGATGATCATGAGGATAAATTTACTTGAAGTTATTATTTCACAGTTGATATGGTAAATGTCTGAGCGAATAATGAATTGAATTGAACCTGCAAAAAACAGAGTAATGATTGAATATTACAATGCAGAGTAATAAATGATGAGCTTAAAGCGAGTTATTCAAGGTTACGATTTCGTGACTTGAAGAAGTTCCAAAAAACTATATGTGATTTGAATTCGATGTGTGGAATGAAGAGAAGTCGAAAGAAAATTTGCTATACAATTGCACGAATAGTGATCAATTCATTAAAATGCGCGACAAGTGTACGAAACGGTCAATAAACAAATACACATTGTTGAATATTCGTCGGTACAAATAATAAATCAAAAAATGGACTGAAAAGGTGAAACAATTGAAAAATTGATTTACAAATGTTAAGAATGAATAAATTCTTGATGTACGTACATAAACTGTAGTAAACACAATAAGTCCTTAAAAATCAAGTCTTTAAGAAATTTTTGAGCAAATAATTTTAATTCATTCATTCATTTATTCTACAATTCTACTAACTACAACTTGATATGCATTAGTTATCATGTACGTGCCAAAGTTACTATTGTAGATTATTGAATTCTTTCTTGAATGTTCTTCAATATGTATGTATAAGAAATATCGATCTAAATGTCTTTAAAGAATTATTAGCATACATATTGTTGGAATCGAATGATGAATTAGATGGAACGTGTTTTTATTAGAATTCTTATGCAAATTGAATGCAATCAATAATAATGTATGGAAATGTTAAGCAAATAAAAATATTCATAAGTAGTATCTAAATATTGAGAAGATACAATATTCAAGTCAGTTAAATTAATGGGTTATTTCTGCTAGCGCAATGCACTGCTGTGGAACTTGAATAAGTGATTTCTAAAGTTTTAGATAGAAATCATATCTGATTGATTGATTAAACTTTCTTTTCAATGCCTTATAAAAGAATTTGCATTGTGATGATGTGACACACTATTGACGCTTAAGTGAAAATTTGAGAGTTTCATTTCAAGCATTGTTTGAAGATGATCTCTTTGTTCAATAAATGCATGTGATATGAATGAATATATTAGAGAAGTATAATATCAGTTCGAGCATTACAAGTGCAAATATGGGTTCGATTTAATGTTATTTAAACACTTGGAATTATTGGAAGCTATTGAAAGCGTACATCTATACTATTATTCATATTTATTAACTCTGTATTGAAAATTGTGCTGGTTAATTAAATGCTTTCAACTTATTAGCTCTCAAATGTCTATCGAAGTGGAAAACGTCAATCGGTCGGGTTAAAAAATAGGCACTTGATTCAGTTTAATAAGTCTTATACAAATGAATGATTTTCAATGTCATGAATATGCAGCATGAGGAAACAATAACTCAATTACTCAACTCATGCCTAATAAGTCAATTTTTTTTTGTTGCTGTTGTTGTTTGTTGAAGCTGCTTCATTTTTCAATCAATCCAAAAACGAACATCTTTGACTTGCAACTTCTTCTTCATCTCACTATTGGAGATGTTTTTCATTTCAATTGAAGTACAATATTTATTGCAAATTGAGCAATGATGTGCTTTATTACAGCTTCCAGTATTGAACTTTTATTCATGTTATGCCTTATATGTACAAAAATCAGTACTGATATACATGAATATTTGAGTTTTTTTATATGCATAGCTCCTTGATTTTTATTTTATATATAATATTAGTTTCCTCTTACTTCTCGCAAATTTGTATCTGCCCTTTCATACCAATTGAAATCTTCAAACTGAATGAACAAAAAAGGAAATAATTGTCATCCTTCACGAATTGTTAAGCATGATTGATCATCGATAACTTTTTGTATCAGTTTAAAATCATAAATCATTTAGTTAATCTATTTCATATAGGTACGCTTCAGACAAATTATTTCCTATAGACCTTGTTATTAAATTCTTGTCAATAATATCGCAAAAAGATGTAATGCTTTGGAATCTAATATTTATTAGCTTAACATGACTCCACAGTTTTCGTTTAAAAATTTCTCTTCCAAATTGAACATTTATTGTAACTTTGTTTCTAAAGCTAAATTCCTTTAAGTTTGTTGGCACTTCTATTTTATATCTTTTAAACCATCTCAATCAATTGATCATTTAATGACAATGTGTGAATTAAAAAGCATCAAAATGGAAGTAATTTAAAATAAATGCGATGGCATAGTAAATGTCACACAAAGGCTCTTCACAGGAGGCAACGTATACATAAGCGATGAAAGAATGAAAATAAAATTTATATTTTTTAAATCGATCATAAAATGTATATTAAAAGTGAAAAATATTTTTTTCTCTCATTTTTTACAGAATGAATCAACAGTGTAAAGTCTGTGGGGAACCTGCAGCAGGATTTCATTTTGGTGCTTTCACATGCGAGGGCTGTAAGGTAAGAAAATGATTTAAATAATATTCAAACTGATTGCACAAATTAAATAAGGTTTAACAAGGTGTGTCAATATATTCAATTTGCGGCATGATTCACCTAAAAATCATGAAATTTCATCTCCATTTAATGACAATTCTGGAGCTGCAGAGATGCAAACATAAGATACTTATATTTATGAGTATATAAAATTGCATAATATTTGAATTGAATCAAATTACTTTTAATGTGAGAATTCCTTCCCGTCAGACAAGAAAAATTCTGCCAACCTTGTAGGTGCAGCTTTTAACACTCGCCCACTAAACGAGATCATGTTTCATTATGAAGAGGAAAAATAAATTTATGAAGTAATTGGATGTAGAAAAATTATAAAATTGTCAGATTTTAAATAAGGCATAAAACATCTGCAAGTAAAATTTTCCTTACGTCCTTATTTATTCAGTCATATCTCATGGATATCAAGCAATGACAAATTTTGATTGATCACTATGCTCACTATTCCTTATAACTAACTGATTTTATGTCAAACAATTTTATTTGCTTTGTCATTATTGCGCTGCATCTTCACTTCCAATTCATCATTACAAATTAAATATTGATCAATAATTTTTCCGTTTTTGTACAATAAGTCGAAAAATCTGCAAAGTCATTGAACAGCAAATGCCTATGCTTGCAGAATTTTTTTAAAAAACGAATAATAAGAAGAAGACAAAAAATTGGCAATTTGTAACGGAAATGCGTTCAACTATAGTTTACATTATACTTTAATGCTTCACTTAATTTCAGAGACGTTCTTTTGTGCATAACAATGCTCATTAAATATTTTGTAATAGATTTCTTTGATTTCGTTCCATTGTTGAATTTGAAATGGAAATTGCTTAATCTCGATTAAAATTCAGAATGCATCACATGTATTTTTTTTTTATTTAATAAAAAAATGTAAATTAATTAAAAAAAAAGTTACTAATTAAATCAAATCTTGTTTCTATTACAGTCGTTCTTTGGTCGATCCTACAATAATCTATCATCGATATCAGAATGTAAGAATAATGGTGAATGCATAATTAATAAGAAAAATAGGACAGCATGTAAAGCATGTCGACTCAGGAAATGCTTATTAGTTGGCATGTCAAAGAGTGGTTCACGCTATGGACGCCGTTCAAATTGGTTCAAAATTCATTGCCTTTTACAAGAACAACAACAACAAGCGGCTAATGCAGCACAAAATGGATGTTCAAAGCCACCAGCCTTATCACCAAATTCATTAAATCTTATGAGACATCCATCGTACTCAACGAGTATATTTTCACGGCCGCCATGTACGAAAGAGGAAATGATGATGCTTAGATTGGATGAATATGCAAAACAGCATCAACAGCAGCATCCAGCGTCTTCACCGTCGATTAGTTCGCCTGATAGTCACAACTCAGATAGTTCAATTGAAATTGGTGATAAACGAAACTCTTTATTGAGTAAGCAAAGTAATAACAATAAGCAGCATGTACCAAATACACAATCTCAACTTCACCATCAGCCACAACAACAGCCATCTCCATTGGCATTAAATAAAGACTTGTTTTTACCATTGCCGTTTGCAGGATTTCCATTAATGCCTCCACCAGGCTTTTTGCCTCCGCCAACGCACTTTTTATTTTCAAGCTATCACAATGCACTGTATGAACAAAATCATCATTTACTTCAGCAGCAAGTTCAACAAGGTCTCCTTAAAACTGCAACTGACTTGCCAACAAATACAATGATTTCGCAGAAATCACCATCAACTGAAAGAGATCTAGAAAATAATAGCAATGGAAGTAGTGAAACATTACAAATACGCGAAAATTACAATAATCATAATAGTAATAGTAATAATAAGAAACGTCATTACACAGAGACATTATTAGATATGCAGAGGAAGCATATTTCATCATCATCCAACTCACTATTGACGACAGCAACAACAAAAATACCAAAGAGATCAAATTCACCATCATCGGCACTTCATCTGATGAAAAGTCATCATCTTAGTAATAGAATATGTAAGAGTGAAGAAGAAGATGAGGAGGAGGATATTGATATGAACAATGAGAGTGATGAAGTTTTAACGCCACCGAGATCACCAAAAACACCAATGTTGACTATTGAAAATAATCCGATAGATTTGAGTATGAAGAGCGGAAGTAGCACCAAATCTGATGATATAAATCACAACTACTACAAAACCAAAACAAATAATAATAAATCTCCATCAGATAATTTTACCATGAATGGTAACTCTGACAGTGACTCAAATGATCATCACAATGCGAACAGCAATAATAAAAGTAACAATAACAATAATAATAATAATAATAGTAATAGAAAGACAATTCATTGTCACGCTTTGAAGGATGGAGTTAAATATACAAAACAAATGAATGGTTGTTGTGAAGAGTCCGAGGAAGAAGATGATGATAACTTTAGACACCACAATAATAATCAATATGAAGTCGAATTGAAGCGTAGAAAATTGCACTTGACCGCACCGTTAGATTTAACTACAAAAGTTTAGATTTTCGTTTCCTTCTGTTTAACTCTTTAAATCAAATTTAATGAATCTTTAATTCCGTCATTAATATGCTTCAATATGAAATTCAGGATATTTATTGAAGTTCTTTAAATTTAATTAGTTTTGAAAGTTTTTACCAAAATGCTGTAATGTGAAATGTAGGCTTAAATAGAAAATAAGCTAGAAACAGAGAGAGAGAGCACAAAAATGACACAAAACTTATGGATTAAAGCCTTTAAAAGCAATCATATTTAAATTAATTGATTTCTAATAATTTGCGTAAAATCAGATTTTGATAATTTAAAGCAGTACAAATGATAGCGACTATCTGATTACACTTTTAGAAAACTTTCATAACTCAAATCTTATGATTTTCTTATGTTCCAAAAGAATTGGTTTTAAAAAAAAGCTGCAGATTTTTTAAATCAACTAAATTTTATTGACTTAATTATTTAATTTAATTAGATTTATTTTTCACAAATGTATAAAGTTTAATTTTATTTTATTTTTTTATTTATAAGTAGTTAATCTAGTGCCAGTATTTTTATGGTTTTTCTTAAATAATTGTTTCTTGTGCAAGTGAAATGTCAAAACGAGCATGAAAACAAATCGATCAAGTTCAATAAAGAATTTATGTTATAAAAAAAAAAAAAACAATTTTGTGTTTCTTCATTTACTTTCAGGTTGATTATATTGAAAACGGTTGAGAACAATCGATCATTACATTTGCTTCCATCTTTCATCACAATCATACCTTTATTTCAATCTTTATGTGCAATATAAGCAGAAAAAAATATGCAAATTTTCATCTTTCAAGTTCACTTTTTCAGCACAACAGAAATGACGGAATTTGCATCATCATATCGAGTCTGTTGAGTGAATGAGTGACTGACTGTAATTCACATTTTAAAATACTGCTGATGTTCTTTGATGGAATAATAAATCAGAAGTTGATGCAATAATTTTTTTTTTTTTTTTTGAGATTTCAATTTTAAATCTAGATCGATAAAGTTTCATAATAGACAGCGGCAATAACAAATGAAAAGAAGAAGGGATTTTCATGTGGAAGGAAATTAAATTTATTATTCTTCATATTTGCAACTAAAATTGAATCTTTGTGAAATTTAAATATGATGTTTATTGCTGCAACAACATGATTCATAGCCATATATTTATGATATTTTACCCACGTATATTCTGTTTTGGAATAGGAGTTCTAGTGTTTTGTGGTCGTTTTATTCTTGATACTTGTGTAAGTAGTGCTAATATTATTTCCCTATGATTATTGCCTACCTTTGCAGTAAATGAAATTCGCTTGTTTCATAATGCAATACTGTCTGTAAAATATCTTATAAAATATGAAATCATTATTCATTTTCATTGTGACAGATTTTAAGGAATGATGAGCTTATTCATTTTATTATGAAGTAATCTTGAGATGATTTCAATTTGCACACACAATATTTGTTTATTTATTAAGGCTATATAGTCAACAATATGTCATTCATTTTTTTGTATCCATACGATAATTAATAAAATAAAAATTAAGTTTTGACATTTTTCCTCTTTCATTAATTCAGTCAGTCGTGAAATCTAAATAAAAAATTGTAGATGTTCAACAGTGCTATTAGTAAATTTTCAAGGTATTCAATGAAATGTTGTATATTTGAATTGCTGTTATATGTATATCTCAATAAATTATAAAGTGCTAAGGTCATATCAACGAATGGTGTTTTAATTATATTAAGACAAGTACATACTTAACTTTTAAAAATCCATTATCTTGATGCTTTTCAATTTTTTTTTCTTATTTGAAGAGTTAAACAAGTTGTTGATGTCATCGGAATATATACAAGAGAATTGCAACAACGCAATTGAATTAGCTTGTCTAAAGTTTTCTTATACATTTTAGATCGATTCAAGTGCTTATGTCAACTAATAAAACTTTAGAATCAAAATATTTCTAGTATCACGCATAAATTAAATTTAAAATTCTTCTTCTTTTTGCAATTTAATTCAATGTCAAATCAGATCGTGAATTTAAAGAGTGATTGCTAATAATTTATGGATGATGAGTTTAGAGATCATGAAAGAGCTGTTGCAAAGATAAATTAAAGGCATCATCTAGGCAATTAAAAAGAATAAAGAGTGAATGCTTGCACTTTTCCTCCTTTAAGATGTCTTGTTGCGAAAAATAATGACTTACTTTAAATGAAGTGCAGCAAATATTTTTTCATCATTCATCACTGCCCATCATAATAATCATCATCATTCAGTTCCATTGTGGGATACAAAAGCGAATAGATGGATAAATTTTAAGAAAGACATCAACGCGTGAACAGGCAAGAAACAAATACTAAATATACATTTATTGTTTTAGGCATGAAAAATAATTCAGCATAACTTTTTGGTAAGCTTCGAACAAGTCAAAATTTTTAGACAATAATGCTGTAAAATAATAATTAAGAATTTTAACTTTCATATTTTACTGTGATTAATACAATTTTAATGATTTTGAAAATGATGACATGGTGTGAATTTTATGTTAATTTTATGTTAATTGAAGATACTTAAAGTTGTTTAATGTATTCATAAATTTTCATTACAAATTGATGATGTTTTTGGCACTTTTAACAGCTTTCCTGAAATTTTGCAATTTTCCTCGCTAATGATACAATTTACATAAATTCTTTTCGAATCAATAAGACACATAAAAAAATGTATGCATGCGGATAAATGACACAAATATAAAAATTATTTTTGTTTTATCTTGAATATTTCGATAAAGGAGATTATGAGTTGAAATTTAACCATCTGTTGATTATAAAATAAATTTTACACTTTTTATAATTTGAAAAAGCATTTTCACAAATAATTTACGTTCAATTAAACTTAGTTTACAAATGAAGCATTAATATTATTAATATAACTAACAAGTATAATTGAAGCATTGACAGTTAAACAACTCGTAAAATGAATTCATGTAAACGGACTTTATTAAAATGAAACTGAAAAGAAATAATATGGGAAATAAATTTTGTTGAATTACAAGTTGAATCGTTCACGTTTTTGCAATTAATATTGCTATTAATTTATAAATCGATAATTTAGATTTTTAAAACAACAAAAATGAAGAGTGGAAAAGGAAAGCAGTATTTTTATTACCAATTTAAAGCATCATAAAGATGTACATATTAGTGAACTTGATGCTACATCACTAATTTAAAATACACTAGTGAAAAGTGCACTTTATTCATTTACGTGTAAATTTTCCTTGCTTGACCAAGCTAGGTTTTTTGTACTTGTAATATTCCACTATTAAACATTGGCATTAATTTACAATTCGCTTAATTATAACTACTCAGTAATTAATAAATAGGTATAGTTGTGTACAATACTTGTTCAGAAAGATGATCAGATATAAACGAAAGATGGAGTAGATAAATAAAGTCTCAACTGACGTAAGTAAATATGATGATCATTTTCATTAATTTGTAATCTATAAAACTAATTATTAAGTACACAACATTTCCAACGTTTATATTGCTTCGTTCAACATTCAAGCTTGTCGACATTTTCAATGGTGCGAGGAATAAGAGAGAAGTAAAATGAATGTCTATGTTGTTCGTCCTGATGGTCAAACCGTTGTACTACATATCTCATGTGATTAGGTTTTACATTTAAACAACTTCATAAAGGCATAAGACTTGAGATATCATGTTCAGCAACAGCGAAACTAATGAAAACTGCAATAAAATTTATTATCAAAAAATATTTCCTTTGCATCCATGTTATGAGCATGTAGAAATGTTTTTGTATGTTCATTTGGATTCAAATTTGGAAAGACAGAAAGATTCTTTATGCTTATTTCTATTTGCCAAAGCCTGAAAGCATCATACGATTGTTGTAAGAATTTTTTAGTGAAATAAGAAAAAATAACAATTTTACCATCCTCTGATCGAATAAACCACTTCAGTTTATGCTTGGCATAGCTTTCTATATGAATAAAAAAAATATATACGGAAAGAATGTTCTTGGCAAGCGTGAAATAAAATGAGGAAATATAAACTTGGAGATGATGTTTCAATTAAAATGGATTTCATTTGAGATTTTAGTTACAGCAATCGGTATCAAGTCGAGAGATGAAAAAAAAATGCGATTAATGATTTTCCCAGAGTTTACTTTCAAAATTATATTTTCTTTTTGTCAAACAAGTTAAAAAATCATAATTCAAATCGAACGAGAATATGACTTGAATGTATGCTTGATTTTATATATTGGCTGGTCCAATTACTTGTAAAACTATAACAAATTGTTGAATGAGTTTGAACACAATTGAATTGATGAATTTGTGGTGATTGACGTTGTACATTGTATATTCGAGAAAACATTTTTTTTTTCTTATTACAGCACGGCGTGAAAGAAAAAAAAGGTCCAAAAAAGACGAGCAAGGTACAAAGAAATTTCAGGGGGAAAATAACCTGGCGTAAAATTTTTTACTCCTAAAATATTCTATACTTTTTTTACTCTTTTTACTTTTTTTACTCTTTTTTTTTACTTTTTTTACTCTTTTTACTCTTTTTTTTACTTTTTTTTACACTTTTTTACTCTTTTCGAACTATTTCGCTTATTTTGTTTAGAAAATGATTTTTCCTCAGCTAAATTGTAGAAAACAAGTCGATTTTCTCAGTTGGGATGAAAAACCCCTCAAGAAAGCGATTTTTCACATTGATTTTCTTAGTTGGGATGAAAAACCCCTCAGAAAAGCGATTTTTCACGTTGATTTTCTTAGTTGGGATGAATAACCCGTCAGAAAAGCGATTTTTCACTGTGATTTTCTTAGTTGGGATGAAAAATTCCTCAGAAAAGCCATTTTTCGCGTCAATTTTCTTAGTTGCGATGAAAAACCCTTCGGAAAAGCGATTTTTCGCGTTGATTTTCTTAGTTGGGATGAATAACCCGTCAGAAAAGCGATTTTTCACTGTGATTTTCTTATTTGGGATGAAAAACCCCGCAGAAAAGCGATTTTTCACGTTGATTTTCTTAGTTGGGATGAAAAACCCCTCAGAAAAGCGATTTTTCACATTGATTTTCTTAGTTGGGATGAAAAACCCCTCAGAAAAGCGATTTTTCACGTTGATTTTCTTAGTTGGGATGAATAACCCGTCAGAAAAGCGATTTTTCACTGTGATTTTCTTAGTTGGGATGAAAAATTCCTCAGAAAAGCCATTTTTCGCGTCAATTTTCTTAGTTGCGATGAAAAACCCTTCGGAAAAGCGATTTTTCGCGTTGATTTTCTTAGTTGGGATGAATAACCCGTCAGAAAAGCGATTTTTCCAAGGCGTACACACTCGGGAAATTTCCCGGAAAACACAGGAAATACAGGAAATTTCCGGAAATGCAGGAAATTTCAGGAAATGCAGGAAATTTCCGGAAATGCAGGAAATTTCCGGAAATTTCCGGAAATACAGCAAATTTACAAAGATATATTTTATGGAAAATATTACTCGGAAAAGTGACTTTTCTCATAAATTTTTTGTATTTGGGTTGAAAAATATCTTAGAAAAGCCATTTTTGCCTCGGTTTTCTTAGTTGGGAATAAAAATCCCTCGAAAAAGCCATTTTTCGCGTTGATTTTCTTAGTTGGGATGAAAACCCCCTCGGAAAAGCCATTTTTCGCGTCGATTTCCTTAGTTGGGATGAAAAACCCCTCGGAAAAGCCTTTTTTCATGTTGATTTCCTTAGTTGGGATGAAAAACCCCTCGGAAAAGCCATTTTTCACGTTGATTTTCTTAATTGGAATCAAAAACTCCCTCGAAAAAGCGATTTTTCGTCTCGATTTTCTTAGTTGGGATGAAAAACCCCTCGAAAAAGCCATTTTTCACGTTGATTTCCTTAGTTGAGATGAAAAACCCCGCAGAAAAGCGATTTTCGCGTTGATTTTCTTAGTTGGGATGAAAAATTCCTCAGAAAAGCCATTTTTCGCGTCAATTTTCTTAGTTGGGATGAATAACCCCTCAAGAAAGCGATTTTTCACATTGATTTTCTTATTTGGGATGAAAAACCCCCCAGAAAAGCGATTTTCGCCTCGATTTTCTTAGTTGGGATGAAAACCCCTTCAGAAAAGCGATTTTTCGCATTGATTGGTATGCGTTGGTATGAAACACCCCTCGGAAAAGCAAATTCACATTTTAAATTTTCGTCTCATTTTTCAAATGCAAAAATTCATACGTTTAGCCGTCTAAAGTCGGCTTTTGCCATCTTTAATCTATCAAAATGAAGAAAACGATCAAAACTTTTTAAAATGTCAAAATTCTTGTAAAATGTATACTTTGAGCACTTTTTTAATTTCAGACCAAAAACTCAAAAAACTTCCAAATATTTCCAATTTTTTCTTACAAATTATAAAAATTCTACAAATTTAAAATTTTTGCAATTTTTCATACACTTTCCTAAAAGTTCTGATGTCTTACACTTTTTTACTTTTTTTTACACTTTTTACTTATTTTTACGCTTTTTACGCTTTTTTTCGATTTTTTTTACGCTTTTTACTTTTTTTACTCTTTTTGTTTTACACTTTTTTTACTCCAAAAAAATTTTACGCCAGGTTATTTTCCCCCTGAGAAATTTATGAAGAATTATGCTCGCTCATGTAATATTCACATACTCGCACATATAGAAATGTTGAGATTTAGTGATAAATCAATAATTAAATCGCTATTTAGACACGAAATTGTTATTTCTTGTAAGAAAGAAAACTATCTGTTTCCTCAATCATCACTCTCATGGGAACTGCTTTACTTTACTATTATTATTAATAATCTTATTATTATTACTATAATGTTTTGTATCGCGTTTTTTTCCCATGTGTGTGATGCTTAGAGCAAAAAACAGTATGCGCAAAAAAATGTTGAAGAAATGAAATGAAAAGAAATGGAAATGGACAAGTCATGTGAACAGAATTGAAGAAAGGAACAACACAAAAAATATATAACATGAATGTTTATGAACGTAACAAACCGATCATAATGTGATGTGCTATATTTGAAATAGTCATACCCATAGCACAATCACGGACGGATAGAGCACGATTTGCGCAAAATTCACCTTACTTTCAACATATTTACTGACTTTTCATCTCCACACGTTACAATTGAGAATTAATTACATTGGTGTGGTCTAAAGCTTTAGATTATGGTTACTAATATTAAAAATACAATTTATTAAAATTTTAATAAAAAAATGTCACAAATTGTGTTAAAAGTTCAGCTATTTTTAATAAAATAAAGAAAATTCAAAAATTATTAAAAACTCATCTATTGCTTGCTCTTGTCAAAAATGATGTTTAATTCATTGCCTGTTAAAATGTATGAATGATGAATAAAACTGAATAAAGATGGTGATATGAGCTCATGAATTTATTTTTTTATTTATATGTCAGCATGCGACATTTGATGGAGGAAGGATAGATGGATGGTTGAAATCAGTTATGATAATGGCATGAGAGAAAGAGACACATAACCACACACATATAACATATTTTAAATTATGAATGTTGATGTTGAAATAACTTTTCGTGATCTATTCCAGAGCGAATTCGTGCATCAACAATTGTTTAGATCACATTGTAAAGCACAAGAAAATGAGACATGTGTTATGAATTGGGTTTCATTTAATTTTTAAATTATGAATATTGAATGTTAAAATTTTTTATAGTTTATAAAATTCTAGTGACTTATTGAGCAGAAAAAAATTAAATGAGGCAATAAACTTAACATAATGTAATGATATCAGTGCGTTTTGTATTTTTTTCCTTTTTAATCCAATCTGAAGAAAAAAAAATAAAAATATTTCTTGACGTTTTTCCATTCGCCACACGAGAAGATATCTGTTAACTAATTTCTGATTTCATTTTTAATCTCCTGCTGTTCACGTAAAATTAGATTGAAAAGTTTTCAAAAGCTTATAGAATCATAAAGCAGTGAACAAATCATCCAGTGAACATTCATACTCATAACATCACAATATCTTCTTTCTTTTTATAAGTTAAATTTTTTTTGGAGTTGTTGATGCTTAAAATTTAACCTGCCATCAAATTAAAAGAGTTTCTGATTTTTTAATACGGTTAATCTGTTTAAATATTAATTTTTTTTAATTGAAACTTTATTGTACACCCAAAATGATTAAAAATGTTTTCAGCATTAAGTTAAATGTGCTAATCAAACGCGAGCAGGAAAGTACAAGATAGGAAGATGAGGAGAGAAAATTAAAATTATGATATCATCGGTTCATATTTCTTTTTATTCATTTTGTTATTTTTTTTTTTTATTTTGGATTTAAGTTTTGTGAATAAATTAAGCACATTCGAACTGGTCTCATATTATATTTCAATATTTCATTTCATTTTGTTTCTATACACACACACGATGCTTATCAGATGTGCAAATAAAGTGGGATTTATATTTGGTTTCTTTTTGTCATATGGTTTGACATTTTCGGGATAACTTGTTGAAGACTTAATTTTTTTATCGTGTGCGCGAAACATACAGAATGAGATGAATTTTGATAAGGCGTGTGAATTTTTCAACGACATATTTATTTACAACAATTTTAATTAAAATATCAAATTCACTAAAAATATTTTCAAGATAAATTTTATTAAGTATTGAACAATTTAGGTATGTATCTAGCAAGGTAGCAAGTGAGACAAAATATTTCCAATATCTTTTTAAAACAAATGAAAACAAATCTTGAAAAAGAAAAAAAGTTAATTTGCATTTGAATCAAACGATCACAAAAATAATGAATTGCTAATAAAGGTGTAATATTTTTCACTTTAAACTTATTCTTCGGTCTGAAGCTGATACCAGTAAAATTACAATGAAATTTTTCATTTTTGTGATTCTGCTTTTTCGGTATTTCTGTATAAAAGAGATGTTGAAATGAAACTCGTTAATAATTCACAGCTAAATTTAAATTTTCATACCTAATTAATGACTAAAATAAATCTCATGATTTATAAACAAAAAATATGTATTCAGATTTCTTTTATGTATGTGACAACCCCAAAATGTGTTCAGCCTTTCCAATGTCAACAGATCAGGTGTGAATTTTATTACCATTATATGATGATGGGTTCATAAAGTTCAAAAAATGTTATTTTTCATTTTATTATTATTTCCAGCTCGACTCAAAGTGCTGAATATTGACAAGATATAAAAATAAAATAGAGTCTTACAAAATGTTTTGAAATTTTTAAAAAGTTAAAGACAAATTTTAAACAAACTAAGATTTTGATTACCATCCATTTAATCTGGGATTTTACGTAATGTGAATTATGCTTTTTCCCAACATCCATAATGTGAAACATAAAAACATAAATATGACAATAACAATAACAGTAATAAAGTAAACAAATATATACAAAAAACATATTGAAAAACATCCGTGTGAATTTGATTCAATATTGATGGCATGGGCTTGAATTAAGTTTGAATTCGTAATTTTTTTGTGTTGATGTCAAACAACTATAAAAAGAAGTCAAACTCTCGAACACAATTTAAGTGTTTTTCAATAGTGATATCAGATAAATATGATAATAACTTGACTAACGTGAGCATGTATGAGCATTTATTTTATAAAGCGTTTATGACTGTCTAATGAAGAGTTTTTGAGATTATCAAAAAATGACAGCGTTTTTGTTCCTGAACATACTTAAGAGTAGAGATTATTAAATACATACATCATGTTTAAGACATTTTTAGATATGAAAACGAATTGCAGTGCTTTGTAAAATTTTTATTAAAGAAGAATCCAAGATTTTTGACATTTCCTAACCGTGAAAATCTCACGGTGAGATGTTTTCAAAAAAACTATGAAAATTAAAAGATAACAAAAACAGGGAATCACAATAGCAATAAGTAATAGATGCCACAATGTGAGCTCAATACGTGTAGGTTTATTAAGATTATGTGTGTCTCACTCATATCGTTTCTACCATTCAGAGTATAATTTCAGGTTAAAAGTTCAAAAGCCATGCCATAATCCACCTATTTTTTTCTCACTCATCATCAATTTCTGCTTTTTCAAGTTTATCCGCATATTTTGCTCATCTTGCTATTATTGTTGATGTAATTCCTTCTTATAAGAAAAAGAAGGAAAACAGCGAACGCCTTAATGTTATTTATAACAAATACACACAATACACAAGTTCATATCTCTCTTTAGTTAATATAATGTTATATGTGCTAGATTGTTGTTGAGTTTAATTGCTATCGAGGTGCTCTATGGAATATTTGATTTAATGCTCTTTGATACACTCATTTACGATAAGGCAATTGCTGAACCAACTTTGGGGCACAACCATTACAAATATGAATGTATAGAAACGAATGTGAATAGAAATGACTTTTAATAATATTACTACGTGGATTCATGCGGAGTGAGAATAAATGTGTTGGCAATTTGAACGTCTGACCAATAAATATGCTAATTACTCTAGAAACTTTAAGATTTCGAAACCAAAAGTATTTTTTTTTTTTTTTTTGCTTATTAACTTCCACGCAAAACGTGTAATTTTGAAGTATCTTTTGATTAATTTTAAATGTTATTATATGTAACTAATTTCAACTGGCGGTTTACAACATAATATGCACTCTTGTCATTTCACTTCTGCAATTTTTCTTCACTAGTTTTAATCTGATATTGTACAAACACCTTACATTGAACATCACATATTCTTTTTCATTCAGCATTTTTTCTTCAAGCTTATTCTCATGTATGTTTACTTTATGTAGAGAGAAATAACGCGAATAGACATTCAGTTTAAGCGTACTCTATGGTAAGTATATTCATAAATTTATTAATTCAATTTAAAAATTGAGAGGCGTTCACATGTCTTCCTCCATTTAATAAATGTTTATTTTGCTAAAGATCTCTTTTTTATATACTACAAGCTTTACTTATTATTTTATACTCAATGAGAATATATTGACTTTTTATACAAACATTTTTAATAAGTTTTTTTTTTTCTTGTATATTATTTTAAAGGATTAGTTGACTTGTTGTTTATGGATGAGTGAAATTCCTTCCTTCTTAAATTAAGTAAAATATCATAAAATCTAGAGTTCATCATTTTCGAAATTGGCTTCGATGAATCAGACAATTTTGTAGATTCATCCAATTCTTTTCGTTGAATTTGATTTTTGCGTTAAAGAGGATTAAAAATGCTTTTAGCAGTAATAAAAAAAAAATTGGCATGTGAATGAGTCAAAAAATACATTAACACAAAATAAATCCAATAGTAGAGAACTTTTTGAAAAAGACGGTACATTCCAATCCCCAATAACCAGAAAATTTAAAACTTAGCTAAAAGTTAGTTCTCAGTTGAATTTTAGTTAATCTTTCTAAATAAAGTTAGTTCTAAGCTTGCTTTAAACTAACTTTTAAAATTTCTAGTTATTGGGGAATAAAATATGTCCAAAGAACAATAAAATTCTACATTCTGTACACGTCTCTAAACAAAAATGTAGCAAATCACTTAAATTATTCAGTCGATCGATAAATTTGGAGCAACACGGTAAATGAAAATGAAATCAAAAGTTCGTCAATGTGACACAAAGGTAAAGCAAAGAGAATTGAAAGGGAGAATGAAAACAACAACACAATTTTCTATAAAGATTGTGCAATTTCCATTTCAAACTCAACAAAGCAAAATAAGAGAATATTTTTTATTTTGTTTCAAAACATTTAATGAGCATTGTAATGTTTTAAAAAAATATATAAGCGTCTTTGGATGATAACTGAAGCATGAAAGTAGATTTTTACAAACAATTTTAACGCATTTCCGTTACAAATTAAAGTGCTAAATTTTTTTTTTTTTTCAAAGTAAATGTTGCAATTCATCTTCGTCATTTATAAACAAAGTCATCTTGACTTTCACTGATTCTCTGATTTTTCTTTCGATATTATTGAAATGGAAATTTTAAAATACGGTAAAATACATTGTTGACAATCAGATTAAGTAAAAAAATTACAAAAGTCCTCGTGTTTTATATCGAGGGACTTCAGCGCATTTTTGACGCAGCGATTAGCAATTGATTAAATAGAAAAGAATGTCAAGTTTTAAAACTCTATTGCTATTTCTTTAATCATAATGCATTTCAATAATAAGTTTTAAACTAAAGATCAAAATTCCTTTAAAATTGATTTTTATAATGTTCAATGCAAATAATAGCTTTACGGTTTACCGGTTTTTTGAAATTCAAAATTTTCCATCAGCGAAAAATTTAAATTTCTGAACACATCCATTATTTTTCAAATTTCTAATCGCACTTATATTTGTTTTGTATGAAAAAATTAAATGTTAATTAATTAAGGTGTGTAAAAGAAAAAAATTTAATCCGAAATAACGGTCAAAAAAATTTCAAATTTTTTAACGGTTAGAAAAAATTCAAACTTATCATCAGCATAGCTTTGCCCTGCATTGTTTACATATTTTTTTTGAAATATAAAATCGATGAATTAAGCTATTTAATGAGTGTTTTTTGACTTTTCAATAAAAACGGCGGGAATAAAAACATTCAATGAAGCTATTAAAACAATTCCGAGCTTGCTACGAAGTCTAGATCAAGAGATAATTGGGACCCGAACGACCGAACGACCGAACGACCGATCAAAGTGCATGATTGAGCTTCCTTTTTGAAAACAAGTTTTCAAAAATGCGCTAAAAAAAATTACAAAAGTCCTCGTGTTTTATATCGAGGGACTTCAGCGCATTTTTGACGCAGCGATTAGCAATTGATTAAATAGAAAAGAATGTCGAGTTTTAAAACTCTATTGCTGTTTCTTTAATCATAATTCATTTCAATAATAAGTTTAAAACTAAAGATCAAAATTCCTTTAAAATTGATTTTTATAATGTTCAATGCAAATAATAGCTTCACGATTTACCGGTTTTTTGAAATTCAAAATTTTCCATTAGCGAAAAATTTAAATTTCTGAACACATTCATTATTTTTCAAATTTCTAAACGCACTTATATTTGTTTTGTATCAAAAAATTAAATGTTAATTAATTAAGGTGTATAAAAGAAAAAAATTTAATCCGAAATAACGGTCAAAAAAATTTCAAATTTTTTAACGGTTAGAAAAAATTCAAACTTATCATCAGCATAGCTTTGCCCTGCATTGTTTACATATTTTTTTGAAATATAAAATCGATGAATTAAGCTATTTAGTGAGTGTTTTTTGACTTTTCAATGTAAACGGCGGGAATAAAAACATTCAATGAAGCTATTAAAACAATTCCGAGCTTGCTACGAAGTCTAGATCAAGAGATAATTGGGACCCGAACGACCGAACGACCGAACGACCGAACGACCGAACGACCGAACGACCGAACGACCGAACGACCGATCAAAGTGCATGATTGAGCTTCCTTTTTGAAAACAAGTTTTCAAAAATGCGCTAAAAATTATTGACTGAGTAATGGATATTGGTGATATTTAAAGCTATAAACACAACATTTTTTTACGTTTGAGAGCAAAAAAGGAAAAAATTTCTTTTCTTTCAATTCTTAATTCAATTTGTAACACCAAATCAATCATCACATTTTCTATATATCCATCTCACTTATAGGAACATAACTCACGACGTAGGCATTCGATTGTTCCGCTCTAAAATGAAGTAAAAATCGGCTAAACATATTTTACCATTGAAAGCCATCCGACTCTTGCTGACTGACAAATAAGAAAGTAAGTAGAAAAGACCATAATCTTCTATGCGAAATAAAAGCATGTAGGCATGCGAGATATTTAAAAATAAAAACGAAAGAAAAAGTGATGACCGTACCTTTTATATCAAATTCATGCTAAAGAGGCACAAACTAAGGAGAGTGATGGATTTTGTTGAGTCACGATTGACTAGTAATAATCACATTCCATGATTCTGTTCTTTCATCTCACTTTGTGCGAATAACTGAAATGTGTGAGCAAAACTGTGAAGAAATGGAAGAGATAAAATTTTTGAAGCGTACATAAAATGAATTAAATAAATGATTTATGATGTATTTACTTTATTAAAAATTATTTCTGTATAGAAATTTGTCGATTCTTTTTAGAAATAAATGCAAGATGAGATACATTATAGGTTAGGTTACATATATTTGATTTGAAAACTTTTGATGATCAATCATGATTAACAATTCAAAAATGATGACAATCATTTCCTTTTCTTCTCACCCGATTTCAAATTGTGAGAAAAGGGCAGATACAAAATTGCACAATTTCAAAATGAAAAGTGAAATCCAATTTTCCAAATCTACAATTGCAATTGGTGATAATTTTATACTTCACATAAACTGTTTGTGTGACCTTTGTAAATAAAAATTGTGTCGATAATTTTTTTGATCGATCGATTGAAGTAAAAATATCACAGATCGAAATTCATATTATTTTTCTTCATTCAACAGTAGCTACGTGATGAACACGATGCACTAATAATAATATTCATAATTATTTTAATGTCAAACTCCATCCAAAAACAGTAAATTAAAATAAATTTAAAACTTTAAACATAAATTCTAAGCAATGAAATGAAATTTTGTAAAAATAAAAAGGCACTAAAATTTAAATAATCCCATTATTTTAATGGTTTTAGGACATTTAATCCAAGCTTAAAAAGGTGATCCCTAAATTTATTGCTCCAAATCTTCATTTTACAGAAAATGCAAATCCAATTACCACAGTTCTTATTAGCTTGACCATATTCGTAATCTCTTTAACGCTTTTGTTGATATTTGTTTGCTGCTTGACATCCTTGATGCTACCTGACTAAATTTCACATGAAATTCAAATTCCTTCATATGATCTACCCGACATACTTTTTAGCGCATTTTTGAAAACTTGTTTTCAAAAAGGAAGCTCAATCATGCACTTTGATCGGTCGTTCGGTCGTTCGGTCGTTCGGGTCCCAATTATCTCTTGATCTAGACTTCGTAGCAAGCTCGGAATTGTTTTAATAGCTTCATTGAATGTTTTCATTCCCGTCGATTATATTGAAAAGTCAAAAAACACTCATTAAATAGCTTAATTCATCGATTTTATATTTCAAAAAAAATATGTAAACAATGCAGGGCAAAGCTATACTGATGATAAGTTTGAATTTTTTCTAACCGTTAAAAAATTTGAAATTTTTTTGACCGTTATTTCAGATTAAATTTTTTTTCTTTTATGCACCTTAATTAATTAACATTTAATTCTTTCATACAAATAAGTGCGTTTAGAAATTTGAAAAATAATAGATGTGTTCAGAAATTTAAATTTTTCGCTAATGGAAAATTTTGAATTTCAAAAAACCGGTAAATCGTAAAGCTATTATTTGCATTGAACATTATAAAAATCAATTTTAAAGGAATTTTGATCTTTAGTTTTAAACTTATTATTGAAATGCATTATGATTAAAGAAACAGCAATAGAGTTTTAAAACTCGACATTCTTTTCTATTTAATCAATTGCTAATCGCTGCGTCAAAAATGCGCTGAAGTCCCTCGATATAAACGAGGACTTTTGTAATTTTTTTATAATTTAAAAAATTTTAGTTCTGTAGTTGATGTTCTGTTTCACTGAATTTATTGTTCACGAAAGTTCTCAAGATTTGTTGAAAAAATATTTATTAATTCACTTTTATCAAGCACGAGGACAAGTCTAGAATGAGAATTCTAAGTTTATTGACTACGCACAAAGAACTTAATTTAATTTAATTTATTGCAAAAAAATAATAATTTTTACTAATTTTCTGCATTATGAATGCATGTGAACGAGAACAAACTTTTATTTATTGTTGATATCACACAAAATTAAAGATATTTGTCAAGGCCAAGTGATTATATGTACATATATTGTAATCGTAACCGATTTCATGTTCAGAAACAATAATCCTATTGTTTTGATGATTTTTCCACATTTAATATGATTTCTCAAAACTTAAATGCTCAGTTTATTTCTTGCATGTCAAAACTACTTACGAGATAAAAATATCAAACACAAAAGAAAAAAAAATATCATTGAATTCGATATTCGAATTTGAACCTTTCTAAAAATTGCTAAAAATTTCTAAAAATGCAATAGAAAATGAAGAATTTTTTAACAAAATAAAATCGTCAAAAAGGATTAAAAATTTTATTCATGAATTATGAGAAAAATTCTCAAAAAAGGTCGCATGACCTTCACACATGAGTTCTTATTCGTTTCGTTACAATAATCTTTTTTTCTAGGTTTCCGCACACCACAAGTTTATTTTGAGTATGAGGTGATTATGCAACGCGACATGATTTGAATGAAAAAAATTGTCGACAATTTGCTTTGCAATTGTTCTATCTATGTGAATTACAGAAAATGTTACTTTATTGTTAAATTTCAATGTTAAAACAAATTAATGTTTTATTTGCGTACAGAAAAAGATCAAGTTTTGAAAAAAAAAACTTAAAATTTAATTAATTTGACTTTTCATAAAATTTCTTAAAAAATAAATAAAGGAAAACTTAAATTTAACATAGGTAATTAAAACAACTTAATGATTGAATTGATTCAACCTTTTCAAGATCTTGTCAGGATATAAAAGTTTTGCTTGTGAATGAAAATCAATTTACTTAATCTTCAAAACATTTTAATCATCTCTGACAGTTAGGAACAAGCTATAAAAATATTGCTTAATCACCTTTTAAATCGCAATGTGATTCAATTAAGTAAATTAGACAAGAAAATCAGCAAAAATGTGATCTTTATGTTTATTTCTCATGCCCAAGTAAATTGAATTTTTCAGTCGCTTCTACTTATTTTGTAAATATTTAACCATACAACAACATTGTTAACTTTTTATTACTCTTCACCAGAGGGCGAAGCCGATCGATTTTTAGCCGACTAAAGAATAACGGTCAAATTTCAAAAAAAATGTTTAGCCGGCTTTAGCCGGCTAAAGCCATATTTAGCCGGCTAAAGCCGGCTAAAGACGGCTAAAGAGAAAATTTTCCACGTATGAAAAATAATGAAATCTTAATATACATTTTATCATTTGTTAAACTTTTAATGTGTTTTTTTCCTTAACATAATATAAAAATAAATTGAAAATCAGACTAATATATAAAATTTGGATAAAAAACTTAATAAAAAAGCGAATTTTCGTATAGATTTTCTTATTTGTGATGAAAAATCCCTCGGAAAAGCGAATTTTCGCATCGATTTACTTATTTGTGATGAAAAATCCCTCGGAAAAGCGAATTTTCGCATCGATTTACTTATTTGTATTGAAAAATCCCTCGGAAAAGCGAATTTTCGCATCGATTTACTTATTTGTGATGAAAAATCCCTCGGAAAAGCGAATTTTCGCATCGATTTTCTTATTTGTGATGAAAAATCCCTCGGAAAAGCGAATTTTACATTTTACATCATCGTTTTAAATCTCATTACATTTCAAAAGTAAAAAAATCATACCTTTAGCCGATTTTAGCCGGCTTTAGTCGGCTTTAGCCGTCTTTAGCCGGCTTTAGCCGGCTAAGAAAAAACGTGACTTTTTTTTAGCCGGCTTTAGCCGGCTAAAGTCATCTTTAGCCGACTAAAGCCGACTAAAGACGGCTTCGCCCTCTGCTTAACACTGTATGAAAATAAAATCTGCTCACATATACAAATTCCAATCGAAATAAGATTTTTTAAATAAATTCTTAATTTCCAAACTGTTGTATTCTTTAGTGGATAACGAAATATTGAGAATCATTGACTTCAACTAATTAAGATAAAGTTTTTTTCACACTTGAATAGAGCATTCCTTGATGATTTTAAATAAATTTATTTTTTTTTGTTTTCTGAACATGTGTATAGTATGAATGGTTCTTTGAAAATTAAAGTGACAAAAAATTAACACCGAATATTTACTTCTCTCTTTCTCGCTGTCTTCATATTTTTTTTGGATTTTCCTTGTGTATATCGTTAGTGCCGCATTTTTGAATTTTTCAGTCATCTTATACATTCATTAGCAATCCATTATTCTTGATCGTCTCAGTTTCGGTTTTTGCCATTCAAATGTAAATGAGCTTTTCTCCTGAAAACAAGATACATGACAGAAATTGTGGACTCTGTATAATTATTGGACGATTTTTTTCATATTTGAAATTTTTGCTCTTGTTAATTGGTGCTGAAAATGTGAAGAAACTGTTCTCAAATTTCAGTTTTCAACAAGTCATAATATTCGCAAAACTTGGAATTGGTTCAGAAAAAAAAATTCTTTAATTCTCTTCTTGCAGTTAAGTGCCTCAGTAGAGTAATCGGTAAGGTGCTTGACTCAAATTTGGTGTGGTTTTGAAGGTCGTCGGTTCAAATCCAGCCATTTCCAAATTTGTGCTTTTTCAGAAGTTTAGATACTTCGACTGCTTATTGTACGAGATCAAGTCATAATTGGGCATCTGGGCAACGTTGGATTAAGTAACAGGTCAGGAAATTGAAGCATAATTGGAAAAATCGGAACGAGACCTGCAAGGTTACCATATTATTGAAATATTGTCAGAACGGACCTGAAAGTATCACGTTGTGCCCACAATAGATTGGTACCAGAGCCTTAGTTTATTCAGAACCTAGATTTGAATATCATATTCTTGATCCTACATAATGTAATAAAAAATGCAATGTAAAGGTACCACATTAATTTATACCGGACAGTATGTCGACAAATAAATGCAGTAAAATTCACCAAATGAGAAAAATTCAAAACAGAAATTCTTATTAATTCAAATTGATAAATTCTTGACATGCAGAAGCAATTTAAAGATGATAAAAGATTATAAATTAAGTAAAACAATGCAAAAATTTTAAAAATTCTTCATCACTCCAATCAGATGTTCAAAGTTGTAAGCAGAACTAATTGATCTTTTTTGTATCCATCAGATTGTGAAAAGACTGAAAGCATTATTTCAGTTTAATGATGATGAGATTCGGTAATCTAATAAAATATAATGATTCCCGTGAATCGATTTTAAACCAGTGCCAGTTTGAAAAGTACAAAAGATATTTAGAAGCTTTGAAAGAATGAAGATTCGATATTTCCTCAAAAGATCAAGTTTATATGCTCAATAGGTTGAAAATAATTTGATCGTGATCTTGCTTTATAAAAATGGTTCTTCATTTTACAACATTAAAAAAAAAATGTTCAAAGTCCTCGTGTTGTTAATCGAGGGACTTGAGCGCATTTTTGTCGCAGCGATCAGTAATCGATTAAATTGAAATTGCTTTAAATTATAAAATTCCTTAACTCTTCTTTTATTATCAATAAACCCTGCATAAAAATACAATTTTTATAAAAAAAAACTGTACAATAGTAACCAAAACCATTAAATACCGTCTTTCTAGCATGCTCTATGCATGAAAAGTCTGTTTTCACAATAATAAATACAAATTCTTTCAAAAAGAAAGTAAAAATTTGGACCAAAAATAACGGCCAAAAAATTTTTAAATTCCAACTGTCAAAAAAAATTCAAATTTTTATCGAGGGGTTTTCAACAATTTTTTTCCTTATTTAATGTTAAATCGTTGATTACAGGAATTGTAGATCATTTAACGATTTTTTAATAAGCGATGCCGGAATAACTCGATAGTAGAAAGATAATTCATCATAACAGAACTCTTAACTATGTCTGGTTTCTGAGATCTCAGAGCTCATCCAGCCAGCCAGCCGAACAAAGTGAAACTATAAGCGTCATTTTTTGCAAAAATGCGCTAAAAATCTCACCTAGTATTTTCATAAAAGTTGTGAGTGTAAAGTACAACATAAAGATACAAAGAAATGCTCATAAGGTCACCAAATTGTTTCTCGCATACTTTTTTTTTAAAGACAGAAAAAAGTAATCAAAAAAGTGTTAATGTTTTCGTTAAATAAGGTATCATTGAGAAATCCAGAGAAAAAAAAAAAAGAATAAGACGAAATTGCCGTTCCCGTTAAAAATATTCCATTAAGAAAAATCTTATTTATTTATGAGTCAGTAGATTGAACTTAGTATGTATTAATAATAATTGTCATAAAACATGAAGTTTAAATGACCAAAAAAGAAGATATTTCCGATTTAATTTCACGAGGAAAGACAATTTTATACACGTAAAATAAGTTTGACTATTAACAAATAAATTATCATTTCTCTCTTTATGTGATTCTTTTTGTTCCTTCTCGCTCGAAGATATTTCGTGTGAGAAAACAAATTTTTTTACTGAAATTGTTTCAATTGTTGGACTCATCCGTGACAATTTTATTGTCTTTTATTATTAATAAAATTGTGAACCAAACTTTTTCATATCGAAAGAAGTTTCATTCAGTGACATAGATTTAGAGTTTATATCCACATCGATTCAACTTTCAAATTTATAAAATAAAATAAAATTAGAAACTTTTGAAAATTTAAAAATTAATTTAAAGAATTCTAACTTTTCTTTAAAAAATTTAATAATGAAATGACAAATTTTCATTTCATCTTTTCAAATTTCTGATTTAATATAATTAATGAGAATTTAAATTAGTTCACTTTTATGTAAAAACCTGACTCAAATCCATCGTCCTCTTTGAAGTAGTGCATTACTGATCGACAATCATAAATGATTAATGTAGTTGAAATAGTTAAAACACTTCATTTAAAATAAATCATTTGCAGTTTTCATATTTTACTTTACACATTTGCTTGAAAAAAGTGCTCTTAATAAAGCTACTTTGGTCACATTGGAATTTTTGCAGTTTTTTTAATTGATTTATTTTTACTAATAAGCTTAATTTATAATGAAAAATCTATGTGAGCCTTTATTAATGCGCTTCCGTCACAAATGTGCAATGTTGTTTATTAATTTTTACAATTTACACAAGCAATAAGAGCTCGCCATTTATTCCTGGGAGTAAAGCCAATCTCATTACTTAGTTGATGTCTTAATTCAGTTTTTTCAGCAAACTTTATGATCTTTAAACTTGCAGCAATTAATTATTTTTATGATATTCCTTTTTTGCATTTTCTACTCTTTTTGTTTATGTATATGCTGAAAAAAATTACATTTTCATGTACATAAATATGCTTAGCCTGGAGCAATTTCTACTTGACTTTGTTTGTGCAATATGTGATAGTAAATCATTTACAGCACATTTTTAAAACTTTTTCTGAAAATTTGAATTGTGTTAATTATTGAACTGTTTTAATTAAAAATTTCATCTTTTTTTTCATGCATAAATTTAAATTAAAAAGTTTTGAAAGTTAAAAATCAAATTTTTTTTGAATATGTATCACTTAGTTTTTTTTTTAACCAAACGTTCATCGTTCAATATTGCATGCATTTACTTTACATCAATAAATTACTTAAAATTGAGTATTTGTTAAATGCTGCAAATTTCAAGAAAAACACATAAATGTAATTTCTCGTCTATATTTTAAAACAACATTTAATGCAACATCAATGATCAATAAATAACTGCTAGTTAAAAATGTATGTGGATGCAGAAATAGCTCATAAGAGAAGGAATGAAAACTCAATTAAAAGGAGAATGCCAATATGAATGGAAGTAAAATCGAAATTGAAAGGCGAAAAATGAATGAAAGAGAAAAAGTGAATGATGATGATGATGAAAAATCAACATAACCGAAATATCATTTACGTCTTTCGTATAGTTCCATAGCAAACAGCAGCAATAGTAGTAACGGGTAATAATCCTATTAAGTTAAATTAAGGCTTATTAAGAGCACGGTAGCCACACAACAAAATTTGTTTTTGTTCACCACAAAAATCTAATATAATTCTTTTCAATGGATCGCCGTCAGACAGTCACATAATTACTCTCTGTGCACAACAGAAATAACAAAAGCATCTCCTCCGAGCTGTGGATTTCATTAATCATGTGTGATTATTACAATAAAATGATGAATAAATTTTATTTATACTATGTTGATAAAATCTCAGCATCCGTGGTGACTTGACTTGATTCATATTTTTGCTGGGTGATTTGAATTATTATTACAATTATGTGTTATTGCTGCCACTGCTTACTTTACATTCCCGCAAGTGATTTAATTTAGTTTTCTTCTTTGAAGATGATTTCAAAGCTAGAGGTTCCAAAATATTGTATTTTAATGCTGCTACTTCCATCGAAATAATTCATCCTCTAGTGCATGTATTAAAAATGATGAGATCGTATGTATGATGATGATGATGATTAAAGACAATTTAATAACACCGAGAAAAAAAAAAAGATTTAATTTAACTATAAACAAATTTTGTGCTATTTCTTCACATGAACATCAATAAGACGGTATGTATACTCGATTGTGCAACAATATCAAAGCAATTTATGAACAAAACGAAACATAATAATTATTGTAACGAAACGGAACAATAATTCACGTGTGAAGGTCATGAATCGCTTACTTATAAGAGCTTCAACTTTATTCCTCGATATGTGTGTATTCTCTTGTTTTTATGCCATTGCATTGTATTGTCTATGAGTTATTTTTACTTAACTCGTAACCAGAGCTCGAAGCGAAATAAATTTCGCTCCGGTTCGCTAAAAACCGATTAATTTTTGCATGAAATCTTATACTTCACAAGTGAAAGTAGAAAAATTTTCATACAAATTTTGAATCGGTTCTAAGCGAACCGGAGCGAAATTCACTTCGCTTCGAGCTCTGCTCGTAACCAGAGCTCGAAGCGAAATAAATTTCGCTCCGGTTCGCTAAAAACCGATTAATTTTGGCATGAAATCTTATACTTCACAAGTGAAAGTAGAAAAATTTTCATACAAATTTTGAATCGGTTCTAAGCGAACCGGAGCGAAATTCACTTCGCTTCGAGCTCTGCTCGTAACAATAAATAAGATCGTCTCATTTAAGCATTAAAATGAATGCATATCCGTGTAATAGTAATATAAAAATATTCTTGTTTGTTAATCACATACCGGCAAGAATTTCGTGCATTTTATTGCCTATCTTAACATTGCTCTCGTAAAATATGAGGTAAAATATATTAATTAACAGCTTTGAAAGCAAAAAACATTTTTATGAATGGAAAATAACTCAAATATTGTCGGCAATGCTTTATCATCTCTCAACTAAATCCTTTTTGTGATGACGAAGAGAAGTATGGCTTGATATATCAACATTTTATTGCTCCTCAAATTAAACGAGTAAAAAATTTACAGCCGCTTAATCAAATGTGTTAGAGCGCATTTGAATATAGTCTTTGAACTAGTAGTTTTTGGGAATAAAAAGATGCTAGCATCTCTGAACAGCGGTTTTGTCCGTTAATTTTTTAGTTAAAAGGCCCTCAATTTTTGAAAAAAATCAAAAATTCAAATCTTTTTTTACATATAATCCGACCAAGAAAAATTTTTTTTTGCAAATTTAAGTGTTTTTCCTAAGTTTTTATTTATTATAATAATGATTTTTCCATAATTTCAGCCATGAAATTTGATATAAAAAAATTTAAACTAATTATAACAAGTAGAAAGTATATAAATCTTAATTTGTTTCTTAAAAATTTAACGGACGACTTGTACTAAAATAAGGTGTACTAATGGGTTTTATTTTAGAACAAATTCAAATTTCGCACGTAACGTATTTGTTCAGAGATGCTAGAAAAGATGATCCAAAAAAGTCTGTAAAAGGACAAAATGAAAATAAATTCCATTCCTAAAAATCTTGTTTAATGCTTTTCTTCTTAATTTTTTAGATCAAAAGGCACTCATTGTTGGTTAAAAGCTGTAAATTATTGTTGTGCTTTAAATAAATCAAAATATTTTTAAAAGCCATAATTATAAGAACTGTTAAATGTATAAATGCTGAGATGTGAAGAGCAGAGGGCGAAGCCGTCTTTAGTCGGCTTTAGTCGGCTAAAGATGACTTTAGCCGGCTAAAGCCGGCTAAAAAAAAGTCACGTTTTTTCTTAGCCGGCTAAAGCCGGCTAAAGACGGCTAAAGCCGACTAAAGCCGGCTAAAATCGGCTAAAGGTATGATTTTTTTACTTTTGAAATGTAATGAGATTTAAAACGATGATGTAAAATGTAAAATTCGCTTTTCCGAGGGATTTTTCATCACAAATAAGAAAATCGATGCGAAAATTCGCTTTTCCGAGGGATTTTTCATCACAAATAAGTAAATCGATGCGAAAATTCGCTTTTCCGAGGGATTTTTCAATACAAATAAGTAAATCGATGCGAAAATTCGCTTTTCCGAGGGATTTTTCATCACAAATAAGTAAATCGATGCGAAAATTCGCTTTTCCGAGGGATTTTTCATCACAAATAAGAAAATCTATACGAAAATTCGCTTTTTTATTAAGTTTTTTATCCAAATTTTATATATTAGTCTGATTTTCAATTTATTTTTATATTATGTTAAGGAAAAAAACACATTAAAAGTTTAACAAATGATAAAATGTATATTAAGATTTCATTATTTTTCATACGTGGAAAATTTTCTCTTTAGCCGTCTTTAGCCGGCTTTAGCCGGCTAAATATGGCTTTAGCCGGCTAAAGCCGGCTAAACATTTTTTTTGAAATTTGACCGTTATTCTTTAGTCGGCTAAAAATCGATCGGCTTCGCCCTCTGGTGTTAAGTTAAAGACTTTATTTAGTTAAAACATATTTTTTAAACATAAATCATTTGACGTATCGTTATCAAATATGAAAAAATCTAAGGTCATGGATTTTGCTCAATTCTTACTTAAGAAATATTAGATTAGACAAATGATTTGTCCTAAGCAAAAAGAAAAATTAAAGAGTTTATAATAGTGACCAATTTCATTAATAGATTAAGTAGATTTAACTTTGAAAGCCATTAAAATAAAAATGACAAGAAGTTTGATCGAAAGTATTAAAACTTTTTTCACTTTATTCAGCATGTAATGAGCACTTTTTAAGACATTTTGGGAATTAAATTAAAAAGAATTTTATATTTTAACATTTCTAAAAAACAAACTAACTAAGTTTGAAAACAGCGTTAGAAATGCGCTGAATAGCTTAAAGTACTTAAATTGACTCAAGCTTTTAATAAATATTGTAGACGTACATTTTAAGTAATTTTCTTCATAATTTATAAAATAAAGAATAATGAAATAAAAAAATAGGAAAGAATAAGCATAAGTGGAGACCAATTTAGAGCAAAGTGAAATCTATTTTTCATTTAAGAATACATGAGATATCATCATATAGATCACCTTGTGACTTTTTAATATAAATGATCATGATTATGATGATGGAAAGCAAGCACAAATTTCATATATGTTTTTAACGTAAGCCTCTCTTCAAGATCGTGAGAATAAATCTCAAACAAATAAGAATGTTATTGATCGAATATCTATCATGTGTGAAACTCGAGAAACTTGATCTTGATTAAATATTGATGGAAATGAGGAGAAAAAGAGGAAGAAAAAAGTGGATAAAGGTTTAAGAATTTTTATACTTTTATAAAAATTTGCTTGCGAAACTCGTTAAGTGGTCTGTTGGCGATTAACACACTTTTTGTCGTCGATTTAATACATACAGTATAACTTCTTTTACGTTGAATCTTTCCTTTCCTCTTCAATTCATTAAACTGAAGTGTAGTTATAAATGGAACATAGTAACGAAACAAAATTGAAACTATTAATCAAAACATTCGAAACAGAATTAAGTGTTAATCTCAAAGCTTCATGAACGATATATCACAAATGTCTGTGTGCTGTATTATTTTTCAAAAGAAATATCAAGTATAAATTATTTATTTTTTATTAAAGCTCTAACATAAGATGCATGCAGTATGATTTTTTCTTCTCATATCTCCAACAATTTTATTTAATCAATTTATTCACACTCTTAAATTAAAAGACGATTCTTGCTGGATTTAATAAACTTTTGATCCAGAAAATATGACAAAAAAAAAATAAAAAAAAATTTTGGAAAATAAAAAAAAGTTCAAATTACTTAAAATCAGAGCTCGAAGCGAAGTGAATTTCGCTCCGGTTCGCTGAAAACCGATTAATTTTTGCATGAAATCTTATACTTCACAAGTGAAAGTAGAAAAATTTTCATACAAATTTTGAATCGGTTCTAAGCGAACCGGAGCGAAATTCACTTCGCTTCGAGCTCTGCTTAAAATTAGACCGATTTTTGCAAAACACAAATTTAATTTTTTTGTTTATTTAATAAAATTCAATTTTTCATGCTTCAATATTATTCATTTAACATTTTAAATTATTATTGTAATAAAATTAAAGCATGACAAAATGAATTTTACTGAATAAACCAAAATTTTTAACATTGTGTTTTGCAAAAATCGGTCAACAATTTTCAAATTCAAATCGACCGTTTTTAGGGGCACGTTCTTCAAAAAAGAGCGTTCATATACTACTCACCAAAAATGAAATTGAGCACGGCAAAACAAAAAACCGGAAGATTGATGTAACGAGTTTGAAATTAATTTCAATGAATCTTTCAAATGAAAATAAAATCACGAAAAATCTCACAAGACAAGACGATAACTGAAAATAGTTGATGATGATAATTTCACTGCCGTTATGTGAAAATGACACTTTATCTTATGACAGATCGAAAAGGCGCTCACTTGCTTAACACAACATTTAAATTATAACAATTTTCTCCAAAATTACGATTTTACTACGTGTTTTTTTGCTTCTTCATACTTAAAGTACATTCTCATCGTACTCTGTTTTTGATGAGACAACTCTCACTCAATTATTTTTAAGATTTCAATTCCGACATTTCGTCACTAAAATAATTTTGGTTTCCGATTAAAAAATTTAAGATTTGAATGGATGAAAGTTTTTTAAAAATTTAATTTAATTTAATTTTTTTTTGGATCTCAATCGCCAATAAATTTGAAATGAAAGATTTACAATAATTTGTAAATGAAACTATGTTCCAGTTTCATCTGTAAATTAACCAAATTACTTCTTATCAGTCACAAATTATCCAAAATCACTGCTATAAAATCGTCTCCAGTCGAAATAAAACTTACCAACACTATCGAAATTAATTGGAACTATGATAATCTATAAAGTATTCAAGACTATATATTTTGAGCCAGTTATGGCAAAAAATTTCATTCACCATCATGATACACTTTTGATTTAATTAGTATCTCGTCCAATTAAATAGCTGCAGTAGTTAAATAAATAACCACTCATTTGTAGCGACAACATTTGTGGTGACACATTTTAAGTTTTTTGATGTTATCGTTTTGCGTTATAGTTTTTTATATTCGTCTTCATTTTTATCGATCTTTTTGTTTTTATTATTATTTTATTTTTTTATGTTTTCTTTCCTCTTTTTTGGCTTTGTAAACTGTTCACACAGAATTGGATTTTTATGCAAAATGTCAAGTTAGTAACTTGATGATAAACATAAAACTTTTTCGATAAATTTCAATTTCTACGAATTTTATGCTGATTTTCATATTTATTCATCTGAATTTACGTAAAGACACCAATAAATGACAGCTTGTAAGCCAACGCAGTGTTTATGAGTTTAAACCTTTTTTGGACTAATAATTTAAAGTAACGTGTACTTTTGGTTGCTGTATAACAAAAAAAAAAGAGAACCCAATAATTCTTTACATAAAAATATACACACAATAAAAATTGGACAGCTCTTGAAATGATTGTTCAAATAAAATTCATGTTTTACAGAACGGAACTGTATATAATAAAATAATAAAAATTGAAAAAAGTTTTTCATTAGAATTTTTAATAAAAATAATTTTAAGGAATTACCCAAAATTCTTAGAGAGACTTAGAATTGAAAATAAAAAAAAAAAATCAACCAGAATTTTAATGCTCATGTATGTTTGTCGAAATAACATGCACCCAGAAAGAACCAAATGCATTTAACAAATATTCAATTTATTTTCGATATGAAAAAAGAAAACTCCCCAAAAAGAAGAGGATAAATAAAAACAAACATGAGCATTCTACACTTATTTCAATATCATCTGTTGAGCGCTCAGGTCATCTCAAAGTATAAGAATGAAGAAGGTATAAGAAAAAATGTTTCAATGGGTAAACGATTTCAATTCTCAGCGCTGTTATATAAAATAAATACAAAAATTAAAAGCCAATAAATTATTCCAAAGTCAAAAGATTATCGGTAGTTGAAAACAAAACTTGAATAAATTGTTTGTGATCTTGGAAAGATGTTATAATTCACATTTTCCCGAACATTTGTCTCTTTTTTGGTTACTCTCTGTGTCCTCTATCAACATCCTTAAAACAAATTTAAAATGATATATTTTTGGTGCATTTATTTTCTTCTTTGAATTTCTAAAATTTGAATCTGAATTTGCAGTCATAAAAGATAAAGTATTTCTCTGCTGTTCATATCAGTAAAAAATTCAAAAATGCGTTTAAGACTTCATACTTTAGTAAATGCCTATTTCGTGCTATATCAACGAAAGAATAATTTAAATACTCTAGATATCTCACGTTGTTCTGTTGTTAGCTCCAAACTGACAATTTTTGTGTTCTTTTGTGTCCCTCCTTTTCGTTGTGATGTACCATTCAAAAACAAAATCATAACAAAAAATCTAAAATGCTGTGTTTTTCTCCTTCAAGCACGCAGCATGAAGCCGAAAAAATAAGAAAAAAAAATTCTCGCACATAACGCTTAGGTCTCTTCTTTTTCAATTTCAATATTGTCGAGCATTTTTGTGTTTATTTCATTTTATCATATCAATTTTCATTTTTAAATATTTTTGACTTCTTACAATTTTTTCTTGTATTTTATTTCATATAAATAAATTTAAATTCGAACGAAACTATTGCTATATTCCAGTCGTCATTAGCTCGCAACGCTAGTCAGCTTGATGCTACTCTCAAAAAATGGAAAAAAATCATATTGTTGTGTACAATATTACAATACTATAAAAAAACTACAATCTGAAGTGTAATTTATTTAATTTCAAAATTGTAAGCACATCCACATGTAAAATGGACATGTGTCATTAATTTCAGAACACGGAAAAAATTAATTTCTCAGGTCGAACTTTTTCTTTAAGTAAAAAAAAAATGTATGAAAAAATGAATAAATAGACCTCCATCATCATGCAAAATTACAATTCCGTGTATCATCAGACAGAGGCTTGAGCTATATGTTGAAGGCAATTAGACTTGACCTTTTCACAAGATGGATAGATAGATGCGGTGGATAGCGAAAGGGAAAAAGAAAAGAGAAGCACAGAAGCGGCATCAAGAAGATTTTAGATCACAGAAATAATCATATTTGCATAATTTCATCAGTAGCAACGGCAGTAGTAACAATCTTACATGAAAGCAAGGTCTCGAACATTTGTGCAATAAGTGAATAAATTTATTGAACTTCCATTAAAAAATAGAATTCTCTTTCATCATTCAGTCGGTTTATTAAGCATGAGTTTAGTAATTGAATTATTGTTTCCTCATGCTTCAACATTCGTGACATTGAAAATTGTTTTAGTTCCTTTGCGTCTACAAGTGCAGTTTTCTGCAAGGGCATTCAATTATAGATAGATGCTTTATTCATATGCATGCATGATAATTTTATAAAAACTTCTTCAAAAAAATTAAACTAATAAATTAAGCAATTTTGTGATTGCTGAACTGCTGAACTGCTGGAAACAAAGATAACAAGACTTAAATCTCAAACAAATAAAATGAGGTAAAAAATCAAGTACACACAACAATTTCAAAATCATTCTTGATTGAATCAGAAAAAAAGTCAGAAATATCATTAGCAATTCATGACATATTATATTATATTGTAAATTGCATCATACAAGCAAACAGTATAGTGCAGTGCATGTGAATTATAATTTACTGAATACGTATTTCATCGCAATAATATGAAGTAATGACAAATTTGACTAAAAGTCGCTTAAACTGCATTGCTAATTCACTGCCATAAACTACTTTTTTTTTTTTTGAGAGACTATAATATAATGGAAGGAAACGAATGAACAGAAAAAAAATAATATTGCATGTCGGACGCCCACGCATACTTATTTTAGCTTCATTGCAAATGCAATTTTATCGTCGTGTTGCAACAATGGCAATAAGATGATGATCGCAAAACAAAATAGAGAGAAGAGGAATGAATGAAACAGTAATGCACAAAGTAATAATAATCAATTTAATATAATGTGAAATCAGTACTTATTTAGTTCCATCTTGATCCAGTTCTCACGGTTTTTTGCTGTTTTGCTCCATGAATGAATGCGCTGGTGAAGGAATAAAAAAAAATTTGCTTGTAATTTATTATATTAAAAAATGTATCAAGTGCCTCACCTAGTTATGTATTTTTGTGTGCTTGTTGCTTTTATGTTATTCCTAAATCTTTTTTTGGTGTGATTTTAAAGATAGACGGAAAAAATAATATAAATTGATGTGCTGTCTGGAAAATCAGCTATTGTACTGACAAAATAACTTATGCAGGCTATTTGTATTCAGAGTAGGTACCTCTCTATAGTAAAACTAACAAAATTCAATAAGAAATTCAAAAATTTTGCAGTATAAAAATTCACAAACTCAACATTTCCATGGAATAGTAATTAAAATAATTAATGCATACGATAGCCACACACAATGCAGATGTTCAACAGGTTAATAAAACTTTTAAATCTGTTTATAATCCATTTTTAATCTGCTCAAGAGTGTCTTCGTCATAAAATATTCAGCATAAGAAGAAAAATGAGTGAACGGAGACAAAAAAGTGAATTCAAATATCCATGAAGTTGTAATTTTTTGCATACAAAATTTACGACAGAATCTTTGAGTTATACACTTATGATGTCCAATTTTTAAGGGGGGAGGGAGTCTGTCTGTGTGACAGTTTTAAACAATAGATTTTTTTTTTGTATGTAGGTTTTGTGACAAAGAGGGGGAAGGGATCAAAATATCTAAGATTTTGATGGACGTCATAAGTGAACATCCCCTTAACAAAATCATTTAAAATTGGCACTCAAGACGAAAGAATTCAATGCGATGCAGACAATCAAAAATGGAAATAAATTCATTAATTTCCTAATTTTAATAGATACTGAAATATTCGTGACAAAGAAATTATTTATTGTATTTTTCCGATCTAATTTACACATTTGAATCTTAAATCTTCAGGTCTATATCCACACATTTTATTAAGATGATGTGATTCAACTTTCTCACACTTGTTCTAATTTTTTTCTGATTTGTTTTCATCTCCTATTCAAGGCATATTGGATTTTAGAAGCTGATGCTAATGAATCCTAAACGATACATGTTATTATAGAAATGTTTGTGGTAATTGCAATAATTTTTTATTGCTTCCATGTCCATTAAATTGATATTCACAAGTATGTATGAATGATCTAACAGACGTGCTGCTCAAACATTGCTCTGATATAGAAAGTCTGGCAACGTTGTGTGAATTTAGAAGTGAAGCAACAAAGAAAATGAAAAAAGAAGGGGAAATGGATCAGCGAATCAGAGCATAGAATTTTATTTATATTACTTTAATACTTCCAATGCGATCGGCTACAATATTGGAAGTATCATATGCTTAATGTCTAAATGTCGCAAATTGATGCAATTTTTATTACTGTAAATTTTTTATTTTTTCAAATGACAAAAAATGCCATGAAATACTAATTTTTAAAGGCATCCTTAAAAAAACTTATTCCTTCATAAAAATTCAGGCAGAAAAGGACAATTTTAGAAAGAATGACAATTTTTTGGGCGTTTTGTTTTGCTTTTGCAGAAATTTTTTTATGGCTTAATTGGTTCATCAATAGCATTTCTATTCATATATACATACTTAGACTTGAAGAATGTAAAAAAGATTTGCAAGATGGGACAGTTACGTAAGATATATAGCCGGCAATATTTTTGTCAACATGTTTTTTTGCAAACCTAAATTTTATGATTTTTTTTTTGTTTTTTGTTTAAAATTTCCCATTTACCTAGAAACTTGATACAGAAAATTTTTGTAGAAGATCTAATGATTTTTCGAAAGAATCACTTTGACTGCATACATTTATAGTCACTCTAACTAAAATGCGCCTTATTGGTTCAATTTAGAAATGTAAATGCACAAGATTCTTGCGAAAACTGTTTATCTGTAAAAGGAACAAGAGAAGCAAATTGTGTGGTAGAAAAAATATCATATGCTTATTTTGCGAATATTTAAAGCAGCAGTAGAAGAAGAAATTTTTATGGACAATTGTAAAATAACAAACATGTTGGGCAAAATAAACAATTATTCAGCTTAATTTTTGCATTTTCATTTTATGAAGCAAAAAATTCACAAAAGGAAACAAAGAATAATGCAAAGAGGAAGGATTTAGAGATTTTTACACTTTTTTTGCTGCTGTCTATTTCTGTTTATTTTGGTTTATGATTATAGAAGATTATTGATTGAATGTACGTGTGATTTTTGTGAATTTCATCTCTAACATAAACATCCACATTGACTGCTGCACTTGTGACAAAATGAAAGAAACTGAAAAGCAAGAACAAAAAGTTCATTCCTAATTTACATTTGGAATAGAAATCAACTAAATGGTAGTAAATTGAATATCTTACTGCTTCAAGCACATTTCTGATTGATGAAATTGCATTTAAAATAGCTTCTTAAAGAGGAGTGAAAGAACTAAATTGCTTTAAGCTTGCTATCAACTTAATATTGCAATATCTTTATTCTTGAATGCACAGTAGCAATTTAATTTATATACTTTACTTTTATACCTTTAATATCATTCCGTAATATCGCAACTGTTTGTGGCTTCTGTAAATTTTTTATTCACAAACAAGTAGCCAGCAGCAAGAAAAGATATGAATGAATGAAAGTCTGTCTCTCGTGAGAAAAATATGCGAGTGTTGAAGAATGAAAGCAATGGGAGATTATCAAAACATTTTGATGACAAGCACTATAATTTTATGGAAAAATGTTGCGTTTGATTAACTTGCAGATAAACTGTCACCACTTTTTCGTTGAAAGAGATGAGAAATTTTGTTTTGCTGCTTGCTCTTTGAATTAACTTTTTTTTAATCATGCTGTCGCTAAATTAATCAGGATTTAATTTTTATTTTAAAAAAATATCAAATTCAAATCAGCACGCACAAAAATTCAAGTCAAAAACTATTTCAACATCCAAGAGAAAAATTTAAGGCATCAAGCTATAAAATCAGGCTTCATAAAATAAAGTAAATTAACACGAATTAAATTACATTAGCTAATGCTGATATATTAGTTGATAACAGACATAAAAAGGAAACATAAAATCTTCAAGATAAGTGATCAAAATGGAAATTTATGATATTCAACAAAAATTTCGCACTATATGTCTGCATTAAATTTTTATGGTCCTTTTCTAAATGAAAATCTATCGCATCATTAATTAATCGCTTGCAATAAATTAAAAAGTTTTATTGTTTTTTTTTTTTTTTCATTTTGTGAAAAAGTAAGTTAATGAGTTAAAAAAAAAACAGGAACAATAAGAAGAAATCGAGATTAGTTTAAAATGTGATCACTGATCACACACAAAAGTAAAGCATGTTTTTTGATACATAAAATCAAGGTAGATATAGAACTAAATGGTAGATAAATTTATTCAATGGGACATGAAAGTATGTATCTTTCTTTAATTTAGAAACTCCCATTTGAATCTGTTATATATTATTAATAAAAAGAATTGATAAACATAATTAAAAAATTTCATCAATTAACGATTTTTACAGTGGAACTTGCAGCAACTGTTTTTTTTTTTTTGTTATATGGAGGATAATATATGGTTTGGAAGGCATCCAAGGATTTTAATACTTTTGGAATATTCTGCTTTTTTTGTGGATGCTTGATTGTGACATCTTTTGATCTTGACTGTTGCAAAGAATATCGAAAGGCATTAAACAAAGTTCTTGCAATCGACATTGTAATAATTTTCTGTGCCTTATTCTTGCTCCTTATAATTTTTGAATTGACCGAAAAAATAAGTAAAATTTCGATTAATGAGTTTAGGAACATAAAAAATTTTACAATGCATAACTTTTTGGATCGAAAAAAAATTTGGATGCTGCCGGACTTTTGATATGGTGAGGTACCCTAAATTATCAAACTATTTCTAATTCTAAATTTTTAGATCGATAATGGAGTATATAATATCTTCCAATCGTGCTGTGATTATTCAAAAGATATTGAATGCAATAATCCAAATTTGGTCTGTACAAATTTGAAATTATTCAACATTTGCACCAATATTCCTTTTATTTTTGTATTCTGCACTAAAATTTTCTTAAATGTAAATTGAACGAAAATGATCGAGCATCATAAATAAATTATGATTATTTTTCGAGTTTCAATTCTTTATTAAAATATTCTTAACTGTTCAGCAGTCTTTTTTTTCTGTGAAAAATTATTAACAGTGAATATTTTCAAAAAAATCTTTACCTAATTGACATTTGTGTCAAGTAAAACTTGGTAAAAATAAAATAATTATTATTACGCTTAATAAAATCCTTCATCGATATCATCATTTACATCTAATTTAATGTCCAACGATGGAAATTTAGCTCCTTCTGTACCACGTACTTTTAATTGGTAGCAAACATGCTCAGTCTTTAATGTCGACATTTTCATAGTGGATATCTTTTGAGAGAAATCTCTTCCATGATTTGGAACAGATCCAATGCTAAGATAATGAGCATAAATGTTTTGCAGAAACTTGCATGTCTTGAAACAGTTGTCAATTTCTCCTGAGCCTAATGAATTGATGCAATAGCTGTAAGGTAATAAAATAAACTTGAAGCAAATTTAGACATCTATTGTTAGTATAACTTTACCGCATTATTTCTCCTGTGGTGTCAGCTAATCCTAACATGTATTCTGCAGGTGCCAAATGTAAAGTTATTTCATTTGATTCATCGTCCTTAAACTTGAATTGATTTTCAATAACTTCCCAGTCAGAACATTGCTTGTCAGACAGGAATTCATAAAAGGTCAATGCTTCAATAAATTCTTGAAGAGCTGGCGAGATTGCACGCATATATTGATATATTTCATGTCCTACTAATTCCTTAGCAATTCCAGCAAAATTTATACTTATAACTTTATCCAGACGTTCTTTTGCTTCTGTAAGTACGGATTCCTTGTTATTTTTTCTGCAAAAAAGAGTTTTTTTGAGTTCTTTCTGGATCATGAAATATTATAAACTAATTTACCTTGCATCGATGTTATGAAGAAGAAAGATGATTCTTTTTGATTCTATTGTTATATCTCGACTTAATTTCACCAATTTCTCGTGTCTATCATGTTTATTGTCCAATTCTTTGCGGTAAACAATAAAATTTTGAATAACTGGATTATTTGAGTTAGATTGATCGTTATCATCCTCAATTCGTCTTTTTTCACGAAAGTTTTTGAAATTTCGTTGATTACGAGACATGATTATCAATTAAAAACACTTTTAAATCACAAAAATTGATAAAGAATATTTCAAATGGTTTTTGTTATTGAATTGAAATTTTTTTTAAAAAAAAACCTTTATAATTTGTTAAAAATCCATCGCGGAAGTTCAGAGTTAACTGTGATTTGTTTTGAAATTTTCTGAAATTTAAAAAAGCTTTAAAAAATATTAGGTAAAATCATGTTAACAAGAAAAGGATTAATGAGTATTTATACTCAAAGACATTTGGAGATATTTCATCGATTGTTATCCACAAAAACTGTTAAAGAAACAAAATTACCAAAGAGAAAAAGTACCGGAATAACAGAAAAGGAAGTCTATAAGTATTTCAATTATCCAGAAAGAAGAATAGCTCATAATTTTCCAGATACATTCTTTGTTAAGAAAAGAGGCAAAACTCCTGATAATTTTTATATAGCCAGCAATGAAGCAGCATCAACCATATCAAATATATTGAAAAATGATTTGCCTTCAGATAAATTAATTATGGAAATAAATCCAGGAATTGGTTTATTAACAGAGAAATTGATTACAGAGACTGACAATGATTTGTTCCTTTATGAAGCTCATGAACAGCTTTTTGATAAGTTAGCTGTAAGTAAAAATAATATTTTTAATTTTATTTCATGCCCTATTCAATTTGATTTTAGATAATATTGCACAAAAGCCAGCATAGAAAAATATCACTTAAACAGTGTGACTTTATTGGTCTTTGGAAAATGGGGTATCTTGATAAGTTAGACGATGGAAATCGAGTAGAATTATTATTTGATAAAATCCAACGGAAAGAATTTGACGAGGACACTTGTGCCAGACTGTTTGCATGCATAGGATCAGCAAAATTTTTCAAGGATTTCATTAATTCGATTATTTTTCAAATTGGCTTTTCCGCTGTTGGTCGATTCGAAATGTTCCTGTGTCTTCCTCCACCAATTTTCATTGTAAGTAATTTACTACTTATTTAAATTTAATTGAACCAGCATTTTAATTACTTTAATGACTGTAGCAACTAGCAGCATCGCCTTCTGCAGGGTATTTCCTTTATAGACCTACATCCGTTTTATTCCAACTTCTTTTTGAATATGAATTTATTACAAAAATTGATAGAAGACACTTTTTACCATGGAGAGCTATGCCGACAAAATCTCCAAAAGTTGGAAAAATATTGCTCACAGACTTTGACTATATGTACTTAATAAGAGTTGTTCCAAGAAAGAATCTCTTTAAATATTGTACACCTAATCACTTACCAGCTCTATGGTTTTACGTAAAACAACATTTATCAAGTAGAAAGAAGCAAGTCATCCCGACATTAGAGTGAGTTTTTTTTATTGATCATCATTATCACACTACTTACCTACAAACTTAAATTTTTTAGACGCTGGATACCGGGTTGTGGGCCAAGATTAATTGTGAATGCAAAGCCAGCAAAAAAACCAGAAATACTTTATCCTTGCAATGATACAAATAGTTTACCGTCTTTTGTAGCACCTTCTACATCGTTGTCATTACACGACTTTGTTGACAATATTAATATTTTCACACAATTTGGAAATCTTACACCTACACAAATCTTAACAACTTTTAATGAATTTATTAATTGGCCAGAGTATGAAAGTTGTGCTTTTGTAGATGTATTAGAGAAGGCACTTATTAAAATGCACACACGTCCTGAAGATGCTGATGATGTATTAAGTGACGACGATAATGAGGATGATCCAAAAAATTTTAAAGAAGCAAATTAGCTAGGAATTGAAGAATTACAAATTTTTAAATTGAAATAAATCAAAAGATTCAATTAAATTTTTATAACTTTCTTTTTTACAAATTTAAGTTATGGTGCCCGAGAAATACACTTTTCATCTTGTGATCGTTTTCCACCAATCAAACAATATGATCCTTTGTCATCAACAGGAAGTGTAGCATAGTTAATTTCAGTATGGTTAGGTGTTTCATCTTCGCCAAAACGACCAGGAAGATTAATGGCACAAGTTAATTGCAATGATGACGAATCGATTTGAACCGTTAAATGCTTTGGGCAACCTGTATTTTCATTTAAATTTACACATTTTCCTTTGTAAGAAACTTTCTTTCCAATACATGGATTTCTGACGCATTTAGGAGATGCCTTTTTAGGTAACAACATCAATATTTCACCATTTTTACAAGGACCTTAAATGCAGAAATTTTATGTAATTGTTTTATTATTATTCAATATTGAGAGTAAAACCTTGTTCATAGACTTGATAACACCTCATCGATTCTGGATGATATACATAAATTGGCTTACAATCACAAACCCAATCTTTTTCATTGTCACCTATAAAAGAATACATGCAGTTATTTCAAGAAGAAGAAGAAAAAAACTTGATTTTCTTTTATAAACCTGGATATAAAAATTCTCCTTCTAAGCATTTGTCTGACACGATTGGTTTTCTATCCTGAAAATAATAAAATGGGAAAAATTAATTTTTATTATCAATTAATTTCTTTGGCTTATAGCTAAATTAATTGGGAATTAACAAGAAAAACAAAAGTATGGCACTTTATTAATCCGAATTGAAAACAAAATAATTGTCATAGGTCATGTTGACATACAACTTCAAAAATTTAGTTGTGCAAAGATTATTTAAAAATTGTAAGATTGAATGAATGACAAGCAAAGTTCAAAAGAAGGGTCATTAATATTTTATAGAAGAAAATCACCAGAAAAGTTCTCAAATTAGATTAAAAGAAGAATTACGAGTATTAAGGAGATTGAGAAATATTGATAATAAATAACTTACATGCTTTGTTGACTGCTTATTTTTGTCCGTTTCGACACCTTCATAAAGAAGTTGACCAATGCATAATGTTATGGATAATATTAAAGGAATTAAAAACAGCAATTTTTTATCAAGCATTTTGCACTTCTTGATTCTACAACTTCTCTCTTTTGACTGAAGATTTTAGATGGAAAAGATTTTTTTTTTTTCTTGAATAATTTTAATATGAGAGAGGCTATAAAGAGTAGCTGATAATGAAAAAAAAAATGAGTCGAAATTTATTTTCGAACTTATTCAATATGAGAAGAAGACTTGTTTGTGTGAATGTTTAGGTCAATATCTGGAATCAAACTTGTTTTTTAAACATGTTTGATTTGGAATTTCCATTCTTTACTTTTATTATTTTTATTTTTTTACAGTAATTTTATTAATTAGTATTTATTGTCGGCCATTGGTATCACATTTTCCATACAAAAATCTTGTACCACCAACACAGCAGTTATTAGCACATTTAAATTTATCATCTTCATCGCGACAAGTTAATTGAAGAGTGGTTGGATCAACAACTAAATGAACTTTTCTACCAATAATTTTTTGATATTCCTTACAGCCTTCTTCGCCGTTAAGTGTACTACATTTTCCTTGAAATCTAACTTTTCCCACTGGACAGGAATTTCTTTCGCATTTTGGAACTGAACTTTCATGTGACAAAGTTAAAATTTCATCTTGTGGACAGGGTCCTTGAGTATAAGCAGGATAGCATTTTTGTGTAGCTGGATAGAATAAAAATGATGGTTTACAATCACATCTACAAAAAAAAAAATAAATAAAATGTGTTAATTTTTGATGGATTTATTTCCAAAGTTTTAACAACTTACACCCAGTCTGAATCATTATCACCTGGATATAACAATTCGCTATTTGTATCGCATCTACCTTTATCTAAAACTGGTTTTCTATTCTGAAAATTAAAGCAAAATTAATTATGAATGCTTGTTAATTGCTTCAAAGAATTTTTTTGATCAGCACAGTAACTTTGAAGTGATTAAAAATATTTTATAGGATTTCAGAATTCATTCAAATACGAATTCCAGATAATAAGTTATTTTAGACATAATCTTGAATTTTTTTATATTAAATTCTTAATAAAAATATGTTTGAAAAAAGTCCTGGGTTATTCATTTGGAAATTCCCTCTGATAAGACCACATTTAAAAACTCATATAGATTTGGAATTTGTAAAAAATGAGTAAGATTTTATTACACACTGACTGCCGAATACAGTAATACACACTTAATTAAATCTCTTCCATTCTGGTTTTTTTTTTATTTTTTTGATCACACTTACATGAGTAGCTGTTCGATTTTTATTTGTATCTTCAGTTTCAAAGACTATTCCTTGTGATCTACTACCATTTGCAGCATAGACTTCGATAAAATTTAGTATTGCAAAAAATGATAACAAAAGTTTTATTGAATCCATTTTATAATTTTCTCAGAGATTTTTTTTTTTTTTTATTTTAGAAAATTATTCTAAGTTACGTCTTAACAGTAATAGATGATCTTCACAACTGATTCTCAGCTTGCTAATAAAGTTATTCTCATCAATGTTGATAACATTGTTAATGTTTAAGTATGTGTATAAAACATTCAACATTCAATATTCCTAAAACTGTTTGTTTTCTTTAATATCAGCTGTTTCTGCTTACAAAATGTAATTCTTAAATATTAAATTAAAATTTTGGATCGAGTATTTGAAGTTTTTTGCTTTCTTTTGAAACATGATTGATTTCCTCTTGAATCATTGCAACACATGCCATTACATTCGAATATATTATCATTATCTGCACAAATTAATTCAAAATTTGATTCTTTGACTGTCAAAAAGGTTTTTCTACCAATCAAGTAATTGAATTGTTTGCATGGCTCAGTACTATCTAATGGGTGGCATTTTCCTTTGTAATAAACATGCCCATCTTTTTTGCACTGATTTGGTATACATTTTGGTGATTTTTTGGGCTTTGATAATACTAAAATATCTCCATATTTGCAAGGTCCTGTTCGAAAAAAATGAGTAAATTAATAGAATATAAAAATAGCAAAAGTAACCTATTTTGATAATGGAATTTTTTTTGACATTATCAATACTTATTTTAAAAATTCATCAATACTAAAAGATTAATGATTTCCATTTATAAAAAGAATCAATGATTAATAATAATTGAGCTTTCATATTTGTAATTCAATCAACCTTTACTATAAATAATAATTCACAATAGGTAATTAAATTGTGAAAATGTAAATTCAAATTTATTAGCTAAAACAATATGTCTCATAAATTGAGTGAATCGTAAGTGCTAACTATTGTTATTCTTTGAATCGCTTTGAAAATATTTTCAAATAAGAAATGTGCTTAATATATTTACGATTTTTAAAATGAACAATTTTTAGCGCAATATTAATCAATCAAATATTTGTTAATATTCAGTATGAAATACATGAAAAAGCCATTAAAGAAAAGTACAATATTCTTTTAAAAAACTAGGAAAGCAAATTTGCATTTCTAAAAAAGAATTTAGAGTCATTTTGTAAAGAATTTATGAATTTAATAAAGGCTTTTAATAAATCCAATGCCACATTTGTAAATGAATTAGGTAAATTATTTTAAAATAATTTTTATTAAAAAATGTAACAAGTTAAAAGGAATAAACAAATCCATGCTTACCTTTTCTATAAGCTTCGTAACAGGTTGCATCACTTGGATTGAATATAAATCCCGGCTTACAGTCACAACTAGATTAACAATTTTTTTAAAATGTATGTTTTTTCCGTATGACATTTTTTTTTAACTTTTTACATACGTCCAATCTGAAAGATTGTCGCCCGGATATAGATATTCATTTTCCTTGCATCTTGTTCTGTCCAAAACTGGCTTTCGATCCTAATTTAATTAAATAATTCATGATTGGGAAGTTCCATGACGTAGGATGAAATTTTTTGTTGAATAACTTTAAAATGTTAAAGCTCTAACTTACATGTGTTACTTTAGTTGTATTTGGCCTTTCTTCAGGATAATAAAAGTTATTACTTTGAATAAATTTCCTCTGTTCTCTATTGACATTTGAAGATAACACAAGAACTGTTACTGATAGAAAAATATTACATTTTATTAAAAACATTTTTTTTAACTTTTAAAATCACGTCTTTTCCTGATCAACTTCAAATAAAAACTAGAAAGGAAATTTTTTTCAAGATCAAATTGCGAAAAAAGTTTTTTAAAAATAACAGTCACGAAATAAACAAATTTAAAATATTTTCAACGCGGCATTTTCCCCTACATTTCATTTAAAATATTTTTAGACGTTAAAGTTACCTTTGAAAAGTAAAAAATTATCCTACCTAAAATGATTGGTGATGTAGAAAGAAAAATAATTTAATTATAATTAACTACCTATAATTTTGAAAAAGATAATCGTTTCAAATTCTGCATTTTTATCGGAAGCGATAAAAAATTTGTTTCATGGTTTTTTTTTTTTAAAAAAAAATCTTTTTAAAATTTGCTCCCATTCATGATTAGCATTTCTAATTTATTAGGTAAGTAAAGAAAAAGCTTAATAAAAATTTAATTTGTAGTAATTACTTGCAATGTTTGCAGCATTATAAATGCAGGAAAAATTAACTTTCATATAAATTGAAATTCGTGTTATTTTTATTTACTTGATATTATGTCACATAGCAAGAAAAAAAAATATTAAGCAATGATAAACATAAATTAATGAGAAAACATTGTGCTCGGAATAAGAATGACTTAATGCTCTCAATTTAATGCTTATAAACAGTTTAATATTTCGTTTTGACTTACATTTCATAAAGTATGATCTAGAATTCATATTCAAGTGGATAAAAGTTAATTTTAATTTATTTTAAATATAATATTGTTAAAAGCTTTTAAAATCGGACATTTTTAAATGGCAGTAAATTGATTGAAAGCTAAACTTTTTTTAAAGGAAGCATTGGTTGAGGACATGTCTGTCCTGTTAGACAGAAATTCATGGATTTTTTTAAAAAAAAATCAAAAATGTATATTTTTAATTTGGATCAAAATTACGGAATTTTTTTAATAAGCTCATTTTCATCTCATTCAAAGTTTAAATGTGACAGTAAATAAAATTAAAAACTTTTTTTTTAAACTTTCGGGTCAAGACAAAATGGAATCAAAAAATCATTATCAAAAAATCGTTTAATCCTGTACATTTCTTTATGTTCCAGAAGCTGAACAGAATGAAAAAAAGTAATATCACATAAAAGAGAGCAGTAACAGCTACAAAAAAAAAGAAGAGTAAATGTTATAATGTGAATCTCATCAAGTGCATATTCATTTCTTTAATTTGATGAAATGTAGCGAATAACGAGCATAAAATAGCATGATTATATTACGACTTTACCGCTTACAATCGTCTTTTGAAAAAGCATATCTTGCGATAATTTCATCATTTAGAAATGTATAAGAAAGAAAAGAAATGAAAAAAATGTGCATAAAGAAAAGATTTTAACGATTGGGAAGACAAGGAAACAATTTTGATAGAATCAACATCGAAGGGATTTTTGAGCGCATTTTGTGTTATTTCTAATTATTTTAAGATTCATTTTTCTATTAAATCCCTAAAATTTAATAAAAATTAAGCATCATAGATAAGAAAAAAAAAAATTTAAAAATTTTTTCTGAATTTACTCTTTAGTCATCTCACATTTCCAAAAAGCACCTCTAAAGCAAATCAACTTCATTCTTCCACATATTTTTTATTGAATTTGAATTAATCTTTTCAATCTTGTCACTTTGTGTGTCAGGTGTCAGGGCGAAAAATAATTTTTAAAGTGAAAATAAATTAATGCTTATGTACATTTAAGAAAGAAAAAAAACAACATACACACATATGAGCTGGCTTCCTTTACTTAGCGCTGCTTTTTATCTCACTTCTCATTCCAAAAATTTATTTTGGTTAATGCCCTCGACGATGTGTCACTGCCGATCCAATTTTTCAACATTATAACTTTCATCATCCATTACATTTTCTGCAGATCTCCTTGGTATGTTAACTTCTTCTTCTTCTTACTACCTTTTTTCTCGCTTCTTTTTAATTTTATATTTATTTTAGAAATGTGTATAATTTAATTGTCTATTTAAACGCCTCTTTAATTGATATGTTTACGTAAATATCTTAGTGAATAAATTGGCAACAAAACAAAAATAATATACATTTTAATATGCACTCATTAATGAGTATGTACTTTTTCTCTTGTTATATCTCTCTATCTATCTAAATACAGCAATAATAATCAAAGCGGCATTTAAAGAATCAACAACCAGTTAATAAAGAAAATAAAGTAAACTCATTATACGGCAATGTGAATAGTTTTCAATATTTTGTTTGTTCTTGACTAAGTTAAATGTTTTTAAAAAATGCTGCAAGATATATAGATGTGTTCATACAAAGTATACTCGACCATACTTGACCATACGCTTTTTTTCTGTTTGTAAACAAACAAATGAAAAAAAAAATTTATGAAAAAAAATTTTAAATTAAATTTTGATTTTTGACTTAAATTTGTTCACTGGATATTATTTTTGTGTTTAAAATAGCAACATTATATTGTAAATTATCATTTCTAATGCTTTTTGACCATGAAAACAAAATTAAAAGTAAAAAATTTGAGGAACAAAATTTTACAAATTTCTTTCGTTGTGTTAGTGTTTACAAAAAATTTGAGAATTTTAAATTTTTATCCGTTAAAAACGGTAACATTTTTGAATGAACACATCTGTATATCTTGGAATGCTGCTTACTAAAATTTTGAATCCCTATTTGTTAAGTCTTTCCAAAAATTTGAAGTTTATCATTTTTTTAGTGAGCAGTTTATTTAGAATTAATTGAGATTTTAATTTTTAAAACAATTACATGCACTAGATTTCCACAACTTGAGTGAAAACATAAACGAAAGCATTAACAATTTTTTTATGTTCATGAATGTAGATATAATGATGCAGGCACATATAGTATTGTAGAAGACAAGTTAACTAACTATATTACGATATAATATTGCCGTTTTATTCTTATTATTATTACTTTTTAAACATCATAAACTTAATAAAATTGCTCATTAAGCTAATGTGAACGGTAACTCCTTTCAACTCCATTCATTATAAGTATGTGTAATTAAAATATTAAATTGACTGCTTGATGGAGTTAAGTATCTTTCAAATTATCATAATCTTGTCAACGTGTCATTTGAACATTGTTTATTAATACGCTTCATTTCGCTTTTCTTATTAATAAATATACGATGTCAATGCTTCTCTCCCGGGTATATACAATAAACGTAAGTACAAGGGAGAGGAAAGAGAATGAAAAAAAGAGAAGGCTTAATAATAATTTGCATTTTCACCTGATTCCGTTTATTTCTTTTCATTTTCTTTCTTCCTTTTCAATTCAATGAACAACTTGTTTCTCCCTTTTTTAATCGAATTGTAATCAGCCTGTTCGTCGCAATGTTCTCACAGTGATTTAACCCATAACAGATCCAGATATCTGAATCTTTCAATATTATTGAATATAAATATCGCAACTACGTAAACGTCAGATTTTTTTTATAATTTATAATATATGAAAGCGAAAATTCCAACATCTGGCTTGAAAATAATAAAAAGGAAGAGATGATGATGAAAATATATGTAAAATAAAAATGAAGTTATCTTAAGCGAATTACGATAGCGCATTTTTTTTCTTTCTTTTCGAGATCCAATAAATGTCAATTAGTATTCAAAAATTTAAAACTGCATTTTTTTGCTGAATTTTAATTTTTTTATGTATGTATTTGTTTTTTTTTTGGATGTCAAGAGGACAAATTAATAACATTAAAAAAACTTTTCTATTAATGAACGTGCTCACTAAAAAGTTTAACTTACTAACCCGATACATTTAATTGAAGCAGTAAGATGCGAAGAAGTAATGGGTAAGAAATAAAAAAGATTAAAAACAAATATAATTACTATGTAGACTATTTTCATTACTTTATATCTATACCACGTGGCTTTAAAGACATAAATGTAAAGAGAGAGAAAAAAAATTCTTCATTATTACCAATGAAATCGTTTATGTTTTTTTTTTTTTTTATTTTATGAATGTGCTGTATGTACATCCATATTTAAGATTACTTGAGGTAAAATAACGAAGATGCACTCCTCGAATAGGATGAGAAAATGGCAAGTGGAAAGAACTTTACTGTTGTTATTGTAGAATAAATACATGCACTTTGATAAGAAAAACTTAATGCATAAATAATATTGTACGATGAAAAATAATTAAATGTCGATGATGAACGCATGATAAAGATTGTACATATTTGTGTATCAAACAGTACACCAAGATCGAAAATATTTCTCACCTTACCTTGATCTCTTCTCTTTACTGTTGACATTTTATCATCATATTTACTTTACGAATAGTTTGACAGAATGCCGTTGCGATCTCACGATAAGTTTTATGTTATTAATCAATATAAAAGTAAAGAAAGGAAAAGAGATGAAAAAAATTTCTTTCACATATATGTCATTCGTTTTCGGTCATTTCTCATGTTTACCTAAAAAGATCTTCACAAAAAAAAAAGTTTAAGAAAAGGAGATCATTTCATGCTATTTATGTACATATTGGCAAGTTCACGGTGTGGTGCAGTACAACGCTCGCTCCATAAAAGTGTAAAAGCGCATAATAAAAACTACATAGTGGAAGTAAAAAATGATGATACAATTTACAAGAATTACAAGATAATGGCAATTTTTTTAGCACATATCTTTATGAGCATTGCATTTACATTGTTCACAATGTGCGGCGGCAAGTTTTATTAACTTTTAATGCATTTTATTTTATTTTATATACCTTCTTTTTTATACAGGGCGATTCTTCAGATGACTTTTTTGAAAAATTATTCGAAGAATCAAAATTTCTCAAAAAATTTACATTATCGCTATTCATTTTTTCTTTTAATTAGATGTAGTTTTGCTAAAACTTTATTATTCACTTTATTTTAAAGTCTAAAACTGTCTAATTATTAAGAATTTTAAGTTTTTTGACAATTACTTTGTGACAAAAAATTGAGTTTTCATCTGAAGAATTCAAAATTAAAGAAAACTTAACGCTGTATTAGTAAGGTTATTTTTTTGAATAATAGTTTTCATAATTATCTATCGATATGTGTATGCATTATTCCAATACATTGTGTAATTGAAGAGATATTTTAACTTTTCTATCGATTTTTTGTGTCACAAAGTAATTTTTGAGCTTTTATTTTCCTAATCCACAAGAAAAATACAAAGCAAAAATTTTAAAAATCATTAAATGTTGGCTAAAGTTGACCTGATTTTTTACAAATTTTTGTTGGAACAGCATAAGAAAATTAAAATACATCATTTTTAATCAAACTTAATGCTTGAAATAATATCAGTGGAATAAAATTGATACAAACTTTTTTGTAACTTGATTATGATTGACTACGGATTTTAAAAGCTCATTTTCAAAAAATTCAACCAATCTGGAGAATCGCCCACACACATTCATTCACTATATGAGCAATAAGCATTTAACATTTTTTTCTTTTCACAATAGTTATTGGTAGTTTTAATAAATTGTACAACTTCTCCAGCCATGTGACTCACACATTTTAACGTGCTTTTTGTAGAACAGATGTGTCATTTCTTTTTATGTTTTTTTTTTTTTTTTTTTTACAAGATTTCCAAAAACCTTTGATAGTAATTAAGACTTAATTTCAAATGCAGATCGGTCAATGGAAATGGTAGCCAAATTCTTGCGGCAAAGTTAAAAGTTTTCATTTTAATGATGCATCTTTTTGATGTAGGCAAGCATCGAAATTTAATCTGATTCCAATAAGAATCCATTTAATAATATATTTTTTCTTAAAAATTCAATCTACAAAACCACAATTGGTAAATTAGGACTTCTTTGTCCATTCTTTTATTTCTAATGTTTAAAGTCAATTGAATCGAAAGAAAAATGAGAAAGAAAAGAAATGGATAACTGTTTAATTTTCCATAAGTCTCGATCAATATTTGATTGCATAATGTGTGATTAATCTAACATCTTATATTTGTTTAACGCAAATAGATTATTTTCTATTATTCCATGGAAAAGAGTCATGTATATATACATTGGGATATAATGAAAGAAACAAAGATTATCTATATGTGGATAAACTTATGATGGAAGAAATATTTAAAAAAATAATTTAATGAAAAAATGAGAGTGAGAGAAGCAAATAGGTAAGCAAGCAAGTATGAAATGTATAGTGCGGTATTACAATACAGGAAAAAAATAAAATTCGGACCCTCAAAGAAGTCAGTCGCTACTCTCATCACCGCACCGCAAAATGTAATTCAATAATTACACACAAAAATATAAAAAAATTGAAATTCAGAGAATGAGAGCAACTCTAACAATAAAATAAATAAGAGAGCGTGTGAGGGTTCGATTGATATAAAATCAAGAGAGGAAGAGAGAACATGCCTTTGAGTTAAAGAAGAATTGATGATGAGGAAAAAAAATATCGCCTCAAGCTTTTTCCCGTTGGCGATTGAGCAGTTTATGTTTATCGCTGTTGCTGAACGGTTGCACAGTTATAAGCCTCGCGGGAATAATCCAATAAAATAAAGTAACATTTTTGCAGTGCATGATCAAGGCACAAAAAAAGTTGAGAAAAAAAGGAAAGGGAAGAAGACAAGACAGGCTAAATTATATCGTGAAAAAGGAATAAACTGAAGCAGCGAATGAATAAAAAGAACCAAAAAAAAACTCCATTAAAATTTATATACATCTGGATGGAAAAAGTGAAGTGCGATAAGAAAAATTGGCTTACATTTTTTGTGTGTTAAACTTTAATTTTCTCTTTAAAAGATTGCTAAAAAATAAATAAGAATTCCAAGGATTCTCGGTAGTAATAAATAAATTTTATATACATATTTTGTATAGATGTACATGCAATTCTGTGTAGAATATTTGTAAGCAAAAAAAAGTTAATTAATTTTTTTGTACCCCTACTGTATTTGAACCATAAATCGAACAAACTTTTTATCTGAACAAGTTGGTGCATTTTAGCGGAAGCAGTGAAGAAAAATTGTGCAATTTATAAAAAAAATTTGTCATAAAATATATTGAAAAAGATTTAAATTTCTTAAATATTAACAAAAAAAAAAAAAACCTGTGTGTGCTGTTCACGAATCAAACCTTAAAAAAATTATTTATTTGAGAAATTTATTTCAAAGTGAGGTGCATTGGATGAAATAAACACCACACGAATGTGCAAAAAACACGAATGAAAAGTCTTTAAGTTCTTATAGCACAAAAAAAAAGTAAAATAAAGAAGAATGTGCATAAGTTTTATGTGAAGATAAAGCATATTTCTCGGGAATGAAAACGGCAAACAGCGCGGAAAGATATTAAAATAAAATTAAATCTTAAAACGTGTGGAAAAATGAAAATTTATGCACATAGGCTAGCACAAAAAATATAAGAAGGTATACATAAATAAATAAGCAAATGAAAAGCAAAAAGTTAAGTTAAAAAAAAAAGAAAAAAGAGACGAATGGAAAACGGAAAAAGAGAAATACGTCTTTAGCGTAAAAAATTGAATATTGAAAAATGCATTTTTACCATAAATTGCATTATATTCGCTTAATTGATAGTTTGTTCTCATGTGCTTCACAAACATCTTCCGTTTTTTATACATATTTCCACTGCCAACTAATATAAAAGATGCTTCTATGCAATTGTTACAAGATAGACATTTATAGAAGAACACAAAACGAAGGAAAAGATTTATTTCATGCAAGAATAATGTTGAACATGCTGTCATTATCATCATCGTTGTCATCAACTTGTGAAATTGGATTGATGATTTGTGCCTAATTAATTCTCATATTATAATCTAATAAATAACGCACATCAGCATCAGCAACAGCATCATTGACGACGATCGGGGTTATAAATATTTACACATTTAGATATAGATATAGGATTGACATATATATGTACACAGGAACAGGAAGAAACTATGATTAAATTAAAATGAGAATGGAAAATTTACATTCATGGATTCGAATTGGAATATTCATATTTATTGTGATCTGTGATTTCGTTCCAAACGTAAGTTGATCCCCATTTTTTATTCTTTCATTGCTATTCCTTTAAGTTCTTTATTTTTTTTTTTTCTTTTTTAATTTAATGTTATTTTTTCATTTCATTTGAAATTTGCATTTTTTGCACTTTAACTTTTTATATTTTCTTATTTTTAAATCGCGAGGTTCTTAAAAGTCGATGCATTTTCTTACTTAATTTTTTGTCTCGACATAAAACTTTACTGCAAATGTTTTACTAGTATTAAATTTTTTCCCTGTGGTTTGGAATTGACATCAAGCTGGAGCAATTCTATTAGTATAATTTTCTATGCAGAACCTCTATCTTGAATCAATTCCTTCAATTCACCTCGTGTTAAAGTTAAACGATGTTCAATTTTTTTTTTTCTCTTCCTTCTACATATTCATTTCATTTTATTTTTTCGCACACACCAGGCAGGAAATTTTAACATGCCACGAACACTTTACACCTCGCTCTTACTTGGTTTTATCTCAAATACGTGATAAAAATGCTTAAAGACTTCTTGATGACTTTTTAAACAAAAAATGTAAGAAATAAAATGCTAACATGTAAATTTCTTCATTTTCTCATCCAATAAGTCACTCTATATGGCTGCAAAGTGCCATGGAGCATGTGAAGCACTTCTTTCACGAGATTTTTTTTTTCTTTCTTTTATATTCATCATCATTTCAATTTGAAATGAAACAAGTGAAGAAGGAAAAAGAATATACAAGAAAAAAAAAGTGTAACATCTCTTTTATAAGTACAAAAGCATATATTTGAATATGGATTCACATTACGGTAGAATTCATAATTTTCCATAGCCTTGAATTTGACTCACAATGCCTTTTCCGCTGCGTTAATTATTGCGATATTGTCTCGTTGGATAAAATAAGTTACAATGTTGCATGCGAGATAAGCATAACTAGCGCATTTTTTAAAAGCGATTTAGGTAGAAGTCACTTGCTATAACATTTTTAAAATTTTATTCTTTCAACTTTTTTATGAGACAGTCAGACGGATAAAATATGAAAGAATTCTTGTCATTCCAACTCAAAATGCGTTTGAAATATGAAGAAGAAAAGAATGAATTGAAATGAATGAATGAAATTGAAATAATACAATTTTATTCATCTTTTTATCTTTTTCGAATGAAAAAAAATTTTTTTTTTTTGTACTGAAAAGTAATTTATAAGTGAGAGAAAACTTCTTTACTTAACAACTTCCAGTCTGGTGCGAACGAAAGATTAGAGGCAGAACAAAAAGATTATTTTAAAAGAATTGATTAGTTCAAATGGTGATGATTTAATAAGACTGTTCTAAATTCTTTAGTAGCACAAAAAATATATTCATTTTACAAGGAATCAACAATTGAATAGGAATTGAGAATTAATTATAAATTTTTTTGAATCATTTATGACTGCCAAGTTAAAAAGAATTTGATTTTTAATTAGAGTGAAATATTGTGAAATTTTCTTTTATTATTTAAATGCATTGTTCTCATTTTAATTGATAATAAAATTTTTCATTCAAAAATTTCTTTTTCGAAAATTATGAATAAATGGGAATAATTTTTTTTTTTAAAAAAAAATAAATTGAAATTCGAGAAGAAATTCTGTGAAAAAAGAAATTTTTTTGAATATTGTTTTGAATTTCATTGAACTTGATCAAAAATAAGTTGTAATTTTTAACATCATTCAGGACGTGTTATATAGAATAAAAATTTAAATGAATGAAAAGTTGCTTTATAATTGCAATAATAATTTTTTATTATTAGAAAAAATCTTCTTCAAAATATATATTAGCCTAATAAAACATATTGCAACAATAACAGAAAAAATGAAATCGCATTTTTTTTGTTATTTGAAAAGCTCATCAGTCAGTTGCTCATTATTGACCAAACATTTTCAAAATGAACTACTTCTAAGCTGCTTTACTACTTGACCTGTATTTTTGGATATTTTGGTTGTTTGAAAAAGTGTTTAAGATAAATTCAATTACCAACAGATGGAGAAGTATTTAAGTGAATAAATAGAAAATTAGTTTGCTGATGGAAACAACTCGAAAGCTTAAAAATTTCATCACAGATTAACGTTATATTTGCTGAACGGATTTTCTTTCCAACTTTGTATCATTTCAATGAGTTGGTATTTTACAAGCTATTCGAAAATATTTAATGCAGTTAGGCATTTAATTTCGCCAATTTAGAATATAAAATTTTATTAAATATTTGTTGCAAAGAAAAGTTACAAGAAGTTCATGCAATAATATTTGTAAAATCGTGGATGGATGTATAGTTAACATTTTTACTGTAACTTTCAAAATATGCAAGATTCAAACGATGTCTAAAATTTTATTTCATTTTAATTTACGTGATTTAAATAATTTAAAGATATTAATAAGGAAATGAAGAACTGATTGTTATTGTCTATAGAAGATTTGTTATTTGAATTACAATTTTTTCAATTTGGATTAAAAAGTATTGAAAAAAAATATGAATTCAAATGGTATGATTTGTTTGAAGCTTAAAAAACTTCCATTTCAATTTTTCAGTAATTTAATGTAAAATAAATTAAATATTTTAAAATAAATAAAACATACGAGTTAATTAAATATAAAATTAAGACATTTAAATGCAGTGTAATAAAATACTGAATGAATTTTATGGCTAAATAAACTAAAACAAAAAACATGTAAGAAAAAAAGTTACACATGCAAGTTATTTCTAGGAATAAAAATGGAATGATATTTCTATAGAGCATGAAATTATAAAATATTTAATTAATTCATCACATTTACTTCATTCTTTGAATTCACAAGATTAATTTTTTTTTTTTTAAATTTTCTACATTACATTAAAATTTAGAAAATTCGCAGAGAAGTAGTTCTTGATGCTTCATTCCAATGCCTTAAATAAAGTAAATCAATTACATCAGATGTAAGCTTAGTACAAAACGAATTCCATGCATTGCCAATAAAAATACCAGGAATATCATAAAAATTTCTTTTCCTTCTTTCCTTTATGAACTTACTCATATTTTTCTCATAAATAAGTTCTGTTTTGTGCTTACCAACCTGACTTTAGTAGATTTAAACAGATTTATTTAAAAGATTTAAAATTCTTAAATTCTTAAAAAATATTGAGGAACAAAAAGATTGAATAAATAATACAGTTCGTATTACTATCATATTCTAGTAATTTTTTTTATCGTAACTTTCCAAAATTCTTTCAATGGAATATTCCCCATAATAAAATATGTTTACATCATCATCATCAGTCTGAGTAGCTTAAGCGGGTATTAAAAATGCAAAATTGATAAACAAATAAATAACATATATGTTTTATTTAATCTAATTCTCATGATATTGTCGCGTGGTGTCTAAAAACATTTTTCTCAATTTTTTAAAATGAGCTACCACGAAAATAAATTTAATAATAAAAAACATGGCAAATTTTTTTTATTGAGAAGCAGAGGGCGAAGTCAGTCGATGTTTAGCCGGCTCTAGCCGGCTAATATCGGCTAACGTTTAGCCGACTTTAGCCGGCTAAAGAATAACGGTCAAATTTTAAAAATTTCTTTAGCCGGCTAAAGTCGGCTCAAGTCGGCTAAAGTCGGTGGCTAAGGTCGGCTAAGGACAGAATTTTTCGCTTGTGAAGTATAATAAGATTTCATACAAAAATATAAAATTTCTAATTCTTTTTCAGCTCAAGTTCAAATCTTAATGTATATATTTTTTAATTTTCATCACTTTTTAGATATGTTTTTAGTTTTTTTGTAAAACAACAAAAGTTTCTCATCTATTTTAAATGAGAAAATCGAGGCTAAAATGGCTTTTTCGAGGGATTTTTAAATAATATAAGAAAATCATCGTGAAAAATCGCTTTTCCGAGGGTTTTTCATACCTAATAAGGAAATCAACATGAAAAATCACTTTTCCGAGTGGTTTTTCATTTCAAGGAAGAAAATCAATGCGAAAAATCACTTTTCCGAGGGGTTTTTCATACCAAATAAGAAAATCATCGTGAAAAATCGCTTTTGCGAGGGGTTTTTCATCCCTAATAAGAAAATCAACGTAAAAAATTGCTTTTCCAAAGGGTTTTTCATCTCATATTAGAAAATCGAGAAAAAAATGTTTAAAAAATCCTCGGAAAATCTGGGAAAATCCAATTTTCGTCAAAAAAAACTAAAAAAATATCGAAAAAGTGATAAAAATTAAAAAATATATACATTAAGATTTGAACCTGAGCTAAAAAAGTATTAAAAATTTTATATTTTTGTATGAAATCTTATTTTACTTCACAAGCGAAAAATTCTGTCCTTAGCCGACCTTAGCCACCGACTTTAGCCGACTTGAGCCGACTTTAGCCGCACAATGGGCCCAAAAAGGGACTTTTTGGAAATAATTCATAATATTTTGGTGGTTGGTAGCCCTGGTCCTAGGGATCATAAAAATATAAAACTTTTGGCATATAACTCTAATAGCCGCTCAGGAGAACTTGAAATGTGTTTTGGGCACTAGTGATTTTCAAAAAATTCCTGTGCCTCACTGTGTGGATGAAATTTCACAAACTTTTTTTTATTCGTTCAATACTTGCTTTAACTTTCATAGAAAAATACCAAAAATATTTTTAATCTAAAAAAAAGTGGTCAAAAAATTGAAAAAGTCCAAAAAAATGCGATTTTTTTGACATTTTTGCCTCCTGTGCCTACAAGTTGGTCTTAAAAAATCTAAAAACTTATGATTATTATAGCTAATAAGTAGACCTACAAAAACATTTTATTCATTACTTCCAAAAACGTCATTTAGTGCTTCAAAAATGAGGTCAAAGGTCAAAATTTTCGATTTTTTGGCATTTTTTGGGTTTGGGGGCCCATATGACCCACTAAATGACCACGGCATAATGTCAAGTGACATTATTTTTGTAGTTTCTATGTTGTACTACAAAATTAAGCAAAAAAAAGCAAATTTTTTCTGGTCCCCCGGTTCACCAGGGACCCCCAAAGAGGGTCTGGTAGGGGGGTCTTCAGAACAAAAAAATTCATATCTCAAAAATATCTTCACCATATTGTCTGAAACTCTCAGAAATGATAGAAAACATCAATACGGATCATTTTTAGTCATTTTGGCCTAATAAAAATTTGATTTTTAGTCTTTATAGTGATTTCGCTGATTTTCGAGCTTGGTCAAAAATCAAGTTTTCACTTTTCGACTCCTACCACCTCAGGATGACTTTATATTTTATTTTTTTGATGAATTCTTATAGCTAAGCATAGTACGCATCCAACGAGGTATAAAACATGATGTATGGTCAAGATATGGCAGAGTTATGGCCAAAAAACTGAAAAAATGGTCAATTTTTTGAGGGTTTGACAACTTTCATCGCACATATTTGCTCATATTTCATCAAAATTTCAAGTATATGTAACAAATTTGGTATCGTTGGAAAGGTTATTGCTTCAGCTATACAATAAAATAAAAATCTAAGTTTGGAAGTTCCTCAGTAGACCAGAAAACTTACAAAAGTATGTCTTGTCCTCCCGTACACAGCAAAAATTAAAAATTTTTATTTTTATGTTTTTTCCACAGTTTTACACATGAACTTTCATAATATGATCAATAAAAGACTTTGCAGTCATTACTTCTTGCATACAAGGCCATAGAAAAATCATCAAATTTTCGAATATTTTCGATTTTTTCGTAAAAATTGTATTTTTTTCTATGGACCTGTATGCAAGAAGTAATGGCTGTAAAGTCTTTTATTGATCATATTATGAAAGTTCATGTGTAAAACTGTGGAAAAAACATAAAAATAAAAATTTTTAATTTTTGCTGTGTACGGGAGGACAAGACATACTTTTGTAAGTTTTCTGGTCTACTGAGGAACTTCCAAACTTAGATTTTTATTTTATTGTATAGCTGAAGCAATAACCTTTCCAACGATACCAAATTTGTTACATATACTTGAAATTTTGATGAAATATGAGCAAATATGTGCGATGAAAGTTGTCAAACCCTCAAAAAATTGACCATTTTTTCAGTTTTTTGGCCATAACTCTGCCATATCTTGACCATACATCATGTTTTATACCTCGTTGGATGCGTACTATGCTTAGCTATAAGAATTCATCAAAAAAATAAAATATAAAGTCATCCTGAGGTGGTAGGAGTCGAAAAGTGAAAACTTGATTTTTGACCAAGCTCGAAAATCAGCGAAATCACTATAAAGACTAAAAATCAAATTTTTATTAGGCCAAAATGACTAAAAATGATCCGTATTGATGTTTTCTATCATTTCTGAGAGTTTCAGACAATATGGTGAAGATATTTTTGAGATATGAATTTTTTGTTCTGAAGACCCCCTACCAGACCTCTTTGGGGTCCCTGGTGAACTGGGGACCAGAAAAAATTTGCTTTTTTGCTTAATTTTGTAGTACAACATAGAAACTACAAAAATAATGTCACTTGACATTATGCCGTGGTCATTTAGTGGGTCATATGGGCCTAAACCCAAAAATGCCAAAAAAATCGAAAATTTTGACCTTTGACCTCATTTTTGAAGCACCAAATGACGTTTTTGGAAGTAATGAATGAAATGTTTTTGTAGGTCTACTTATTAGCTATAATAATCATAAGTTTTTAGATTTTTAAGACCAACTTGTAGGCACAGGAGGTAAAAATGTCAAAAATCGCATTTTTTGGACTTTTTCAATTTTTTGACCACTTTTTTTTAGATTAAAAATATTTTTGGTATTTTTCTATGAAAGTTAAAGCAAGTATTGAACGAATAAAAAAAAGTTTGTGAAATTTCATCCACACAGTGAGGCACAGGAATTTTTTGAAAATCACTAGTGCCCAAAACACATTTCAAGTTCTCCTGAGCGGCTATTAGAGTTATATGCCAAAAGTTTTATATTTTTATGATCCCTAGGACCAGGGCTACCAACCACCAAAATATTATGAATTATTTCCAAAAAGTCCCTTTTTGGGCCCATTGTGAGCCGGCTAAAGAAATTTTTAAAATTTGACCGTTTTTCTTTAGCCGGCTAAAGTCGGCTCAAGTTTTTTTAGCCGGCTCGAGCCGGCTAAGTGCGACTTCGCCCTCTGTTGAGAAGAGATGGAGAAAATTTCTCTCTAACTGAAAATGACTGTATTTAATAGATAAAACTGTTATCTTCTCATAAAATACAAGATTTAAGCGCATAGCGTTATTTTAATTCGTTTGTTCCTCACTTGCCTCTCTTATTTCTCATATATACATAATATACATGTGATAATGATTTGAATCTGCGCTTTTCTGTTGCTTTTTTTCTGTTTCTCTCGTGCTATATGCTGCTTTATATGTGTGCCATATCTGAAACTAAACATTTTTTTTATTTTTATTTTATTATTATATATTTGTTACACACAAAGTGTGCTTACTATTTCTTTACAATTTATAAAGCGAATAATAAAAATAAGTTGAGAAGCTACTCAGATCAAATAAAGGAAGAATTAAGCGTTTACATAGGTACTCTAAATTAAATGAAAGTCTGATTTTTAAGTTACAGGAAATTAAACATCAGATTTAAAATTTAAATTTTCGAACTAATCATTCAGTCAGTCACTTTATTGATTTTTAAAAGATTAAAAAAATGTTATTCTCTGAATTAAACAAATCTCATTTATTTAACCAAAAATGTGCTAAAAATCTTCATCTCATTTTATTTTAGAGTGAGACTAATATAATGGGCATATAAACAAGAAGCGAATGGTGGATAAATAGATATACTGAAGCATTTTTCCTTTCCTTTTAGCTGATTAAAATTCACAACGGGTTTTTTTTTGGCCTCTGATCACTCCGATCATAAGATTTAAGCGCATATAGTAAATTCTCTAATCAAAAAACAGCAACAAAAGGCAAAAAAAAATAAAAACATTTTTTGTGTGTATGGAAAAATTGGAATTTTTCTCTCCATCTAAAGGCGATTGCAATCCATATATAGTTTGAGGCGAATAGTTGAGGCATTGCCAAGTAGAACTTAATTAAGATCTTTCTCTTTACCAAATAAAACAGTTTTGATATTTTGTACATACAATATAAAGTACATATCAATTCAATATAATATTATGTATGTTTATACACTACAGGCCAATATGTAGTATCTTCCCTTAAAAAGTAAACTATGGAAGTTTACAAAATCATGAGAGATTGAGAGAAGCAACAACGGGAACAACAACAACAAATATGCAAGCAAGAATATAAAAATTAAACATTGAACAAATATGCTTATAATAAAAGATGTACTTATAAGGCACACATTCAATTCCACTTAAAAAAAGTCCTAAATGCAAAATATTTCTCACACGGTACTGTATATCTTTCGGCAAAAATATGTGGCTGTTCAATATGTACATACATACGAAGAATGTTCAAAAAAAAGCACAGAAAGAAGAAGGTAAAGAAGCGAAAGAAGAGATAAAACGAGTAAAATAAGTTGATTGGAATTCAGTTTATTTGTTGCGTCGTTTTGCACTGATGTTCGCATCATGCATCAGGTGGAAAACTGCATTTTTATGCAAGTTTATATGTATTAAATATATACAACACAGTAAGATCCAAATGAGAGACACTATCTACATATTTATTGCAGAAAAGAACTTAATATCAAGTTGAGGCAATTGGAATTTAATTTCTTGTGAATTATCCTTTAATCGTGTAAAGTTGCTGTTTTTAATTAAATAAATTACACCAACTATTCATATTTATTTCAACAAATTAGTTTTTTTATTCATCTTACTAATTTGCACAATTACTAGTGATTTGTTTTATTTTCAATTAGTTAATAATATAATGAATCTAGTCTGACAGCTTTTTTTTTCTAAATTGGAACCGGAAATCACTATTGATTTGAATTTCATTAAATAAATATCTCAAGTTTCATGATTAGTAAAAATTTTTGCATGTCCATCCTGAGTTTGTAATTTTGAAGATGAAAGATAAAGGAAAATGTAGAAAAACGCACTCACACACGTTCGAATGCTGACAATATAATTGATATGAAAAAAGAAGCTCTTGACTATTGATCGAGTCTGAAAGCAGCAAAAAATATATAAAAAAAAAATTGCACAAGAAAGCACATGTTACTCTATGCAATAGGCATATAAATGCACGTTTTTTCTCTCTCTCCTTTCATTCTTCCAAGCAGATTGATTATAGAAAATTTTCTGTAGTTTGAAAAATAATCTAGATAATTTTTTCCCATTCTTCAATGAATATGCCTGACTTTGCCGAGGTTTTTTTTTTTCGTCGATTCCAGTCGATTCATAATAATAACATGAAAGGAGAGCAAAACGTTACTAGCGCCTGTTTTTTGCATTTTGCAAGCATCTGGCTTTCTAACACAATTAAATCGCTGATATTTTTCCCACAATATTGCGCACAAGAAGGAGAAAAGATATCTGTGCAGAGTGCGGAGATGAGGAAAGAAGGAAATAACAAGAAGCAAAAAAGACACTTTATTTGAATTTTTCGATTGTTCTCAATCGCTCCTTTTGTCTTTGTGCCTTTTTTTTCATTGCTTGTAATCTCTTATAATGGTAGAATAATGAGTCAATTATTACAATATGCCTTTTTACTGTGCTCAATGAATACAATTTACGTATGTATGAATAAAATGCTCAGATGTTTCTTTTAATGTTCACAAGACAAATTATTAATTGATTTGCATATGAATTAAAGAAATAAAGAAAAAAATTCTTTCCATGGGATTTTTTCTCTTATTACTTTTTTCTTTATTTTTGGCATTTCTTTATGAATTTCTGACCATTTTTGATGTTACTTCTTTTCTATAAATTTAATTATTTAAATGCTGATGTTTTTTTTTTCTTTTTTAAAAAAAAGTTGAAATGTTTCATTAGAATTTCTTCAAAAGCGTATTTACATAATAGTATTATCCATCTTAGGATGTTTAAAATAAACATAGACAGGTGGACATAATAGTTACTGAATTAATCTTACTCGCTAAAATATAAAACAACACAGAAAAAAAAGTATTTAATCAAGAACATTGAAAATGTCCAAAAAATTAAATTTAATTAATTAAAATATTTTACAGTAAATTAAGTAAATTACCGCGGTAGACGCATAGGTGGAAATTAATTGAAATAGAAATGAAGAAAAATTTCTAACGTCTGTCTATGTATAATTTAGCAATTTATTATACACTAATAATGACCAGAAACCACATCGAATGAATTAATTCATTCTGTTGTTCGTTTCTTGTTGTTTCGTTTAAATTTCCATTTCACTGGCGTGAGTAAAATAAAAAAAAAGTATTAATAAAAAAAAAGAAAGAACACTTAGAGATAAACAATCATCACGGCAGGTGTCGAAGCCACAAAAATTATTATTTATTTGTAAATGATATTCATATAATATAATATGGGTAGTATATCGGCAGGTAAGCAAGTTAAGAGCACATCATCATCATCATTCTCATCAAACGTAAAGTCAAAAGCATTTAATAATAATTCATTTTCCATACGTGAGAGAAGCGCCGCTCTTAACTGCATAATAAGATTATGCAAATCGCAGCTTGAGCTTCCTTAAACGATGACAATTTTCTGTTTTTTTACACACCATTTCTCACATTTATTGATAACTTTTGTTGAAGACTTAAAGACTTTAAAGCGATTTTATTTTTGTTATTAAAATATTGATTCCAGTAGAATTCATAAACTCATCCATAGATTCTGGATTTAAATATGTTAATCAAATTTATTATTAATAATGATGATGAGACCAATATTGGTTTCGATTGAAGATTATGAGATGGCGACAAGCTGTATGGCAATATCTGTGAATGAAGAGAGTTTTATGATAATTTTCCTTCTTATTAAAATGTGTTAAAACGATAAATTATCTTTAAACAGTGGGCGGGCAACGCCAATTTGAAGCTTATTAATTTTTTTATTATATTTCTTCTTTCTCACACATAAATTTTTATTTATTATTAATCGCGTTAAGTCATTTCTTTCTCTCGTTTTCTGTCGACATCAACGAGTGAGAACAACAACAAAATAACAAACAGAAGTGATCACACACAAAAATATAATGAATGAGACATTGAACAGGTAGCATTCTCGTCTACCTTTAATATCTAATAATCATAAATTGTATATCTTTCTATTAGTTATTATTAATTTTCTTTTCGACAAATTTTTCTTCTCATTCCTCGCTCTGTATTATTACTTCTATTTTTATTTTCATTTATGTTTATACTTGTTCCTAGGAAATATGCCAAGTGTCTTTAAAATCCATAATAAGTGACTTGTCAGAAGCCTCAAGCAGCACAGCATTTTAAATGCTATTGTCACTCAATTAAAATTGAAATATATTGGAAAAATTTAAATTGATTTCGTGTTTCCCATAACTGCAACGGCTTGTAAGTCACAATCAATCGATCTATATAAATAGTGGATGTAATGTATCGTCACTTACTTAAAACATATGTGATATACGATTTTCACATTTACTGCAATAATTGTGAGAATTTCTTTTGCATGATAAAGTTATGAATAACATTTTAATTACCCAGCATTAACTGTAATCATTATTATTTTCTTGATATAAAGATCTTGGATTTAAATTAGATTAATGATGTGAACTAATTATTAGAAAAAAAAAATCAGTCTTTTAGTGTCGAGAAAGAACCTCTATTCAAGAAAATGGAATCACGAGATGAGATGGTGCATTTGTGCACAAGAGAGTGTAATGAACATGTTGTATGTAGCCACACAACATTCAAATTTATCCTTATTCAAAATCAATCGATTTGTTGCCTATTTTGGCGTATCGAAATGCCTAACCAGATTACAATTTTTCTATTTTTCTTCTTCTTCTACTACCTTACTACTTCATACCTTTACTTCCATTCCATTCATTCAAGCTTATTTTACATGTTTTCTGTTTTGAAAAAAAAAAAAAATGAAATGATTTTTGAATGAATGAAATAGGAAATTCGATAGAAAATTCAATTAATAAGCTCAATCTACCGTTTAATTAGTACTTTTCCATAATTTTCCTTCTTCTTCTTTCTGCCTTCTTTTTCATTTCATTTACTGATTGTTAATGGTACGTCTGGTGATGATTCGAAACTTTAAAACTACTTATTACCGCGAAACCGATTTCTTGTATTTCTTCATCATTTTTTTGTGAGTTTGGAAAATAAAAAAATTCTACGGGTTACACATAAGCAGCACGGCTTGACAGCGAAAAATTTTTTAAACATTTTATTTTGTGGGGAAGTGAGAAGGAAAGATTCTAAATTCTATTCTGATTTATGAAATGAAATAATACAATAACACAATGAGGCAATGGTTGAATGGAACAGCCCTAACAAAACTATTTAGTCATTCCATCAAATTTGAATCTTTGCTTTTTATTATTCTTTCTTTTTTTTTTGAATCTCTTAATGGGTTTCTTATGATTTCATTTTTATTCCTGTATATTTTTAGCTAATTCTCGAATGTGATATGTTTTATTGAATTTTATTTTATTTTATTTTTAAGCTTTACTTATTTAAGAGAATTTTTTGTCTTAAGGATACTGAACATACTCCCCAATAACCAGAAATTTTAAAAGTTAGTTTAAAGCAATCTAAGAACTAACTTTATTTAGAAAGACTAGCTAAAAGTTAGCTGAGAACTATCTTTTAACTAACTTTGAAATTTTCTGGTTATTGGGGACTTTAAATTTATTGACGGAGAAGCTGCCTGTGCAATACAGTATTGTATTTTTCTAATAAATAAAAATAAATCTTTTTCTAATTAGATGATGTCTAGTTTCAAACTTCAACATACACAAAACTGTAGTTCTTTTACTGTTTTCCTTTCTCACTCCCTCACTCACACTTCAGTTCTCTACCTTGATGCCTCAGAATGAAAAGAATGGATGAGTAGATTGCTCGAATAATACTAATAATAAAATTGTTTCTTTGATTCCCAATTAGAAGCAAAAAATGAGGCATGAATAATATTAAATGAATTAGGCACACACAAAAAGAAATGAGATGAGAAGTGGAAGAAGCGAGGCTAGTCAATAAAGAAATAATGATGAAACATTTCTGAGGATAGTAAGAGAGAAAAATCAAGAGAGTCAAGAGAGTGAAAAAAAATTATTCTTTCATAAAACAGCATCACACACATGTATGTACAGGTCTATACACTTTCCTGCATGGATGGTATTGCTTAAAGGAACAAAAGAAGAATGAAAAATTCGGGTAGGCATTGCGATCGGAAGCTTTTTTTAATAACAGCAATCTTTTACTCTTAAATTAGCTGATTGACAGTTCTTTGTGTGTTTTCAAGAATTATCAGTTGTAATTACCATGAATTTACTTCTAATGTTCACATTACTGACCTTAAGTTTTTATGATGATTCATTCACATTTATTGATAATTTATTAAATCTTAAATTTTTTTGCTATGAATCTTAAATAAATTCTAGAAATTTGAATAAAATATAGAACAAACTAAAGTAGCATGCTGACACATCAATTTTTCCTATGTATGAGATGTGCTATATTATAAAGCATGAAATTAATAATGTAGAAATCAGAAAACCCTTGCATCATATCTTTTTTATCTTTAGTTTACTTCATTCTTTCATTTCTTTTTCTTACTTTATTGCCACCAATACGAGAATGAAACCGGACGATACAAAGTTTTGAACGATTCAGTAAAATGTACGTAATAATAAGAATTGAAATGAAATAATAAAAAATCATAAGAAATAACACACAAAAGGAAGACAAATTATAACGTAGAAGCAAAAGATTGGGCAAATAAATCGAATTAATTAATTAAATGAAGTGAAAGAGGATGGAGAGAGAGGAAGAAAAATTCTTAAACATTTTTTTTTTCATCTTTTTTCATTCGAAATTGCCTCATTACATCTCATGATTCCTTTTCGTTAGACATACATAATAAATATTTCATTTACTTCTTTTATATTTTCTCTCATAAAATTAATGTTACGTTAAATGGTTTTGGTCGGTTATTCTTTTCTTCTTTTGAGTCTGATGTATGGTTTTGTACAATACAAGGCATATTTATATGAACAATATTTTTTTTTGGGAAAGTAAGCAAGTTAGTAAAAGATACTGGTATGAAAATTTATTATAAAAAGATACAAGAAAGCATTTCTACAAGAAAATTTGAGTAAAGTTTTCAAATACTTACATAGTTATAAATTTGAAATTCCTTAATGCCTTTATAAATTCTCATAAAATCAAATAAATTCTTTAATTCAGATGATTTATGCCCTGACAAAATGACTTAAATATGAACTCATTCATATTGAAAAATTCAAAAAGAGGAAGATACTTATGAGGAGGAGAATTGAACTGAAAACATAAATTTTCCTCGCGTCATAGCAGTAAACGAGATCAACAACAAAAAGGAAAGCCTTACGGCTTCTGCTTACCTGCCGTTGTTTTAAGTACTCTTTTAAAAAACAATAAGTCGTTGTTTTATGAAATTTATTTGCAAAAATATATAACACAATAGCGAAACTTTGGACTATAACCTATGGATTTCAATTGCACAACATATTTTCTTCTTTTATTACATTTGGGGCAAATCATGGCAAGAAGTTTGTTGTATTAAGGCGAAGAAAAATTCTCTTTCTTTTCACTATTCACTTTAATTAAAGATAGTGTTTTTGAATAATCACTAGCTTCAAATTACAACATTGCTGCTTGCCTTTCATTGCTTGTTCATTTGCTATTCCAATCTAGAAGATGCTGTTTTTTTTACTATTTCTCATGATTTGATTGTAACGTCATTTATGAACCTTCATTAAGTCCCTTTAAATATTGTTTTGAATTTGTGGCTTCCTGACCTGCCGCGCTCGAAACATGGCTCAGCTTTTTACATTTCTTCTCTTTCACAGGCTGCATAAATCGCCCCTAAGGTCAGAATTATGTTGTTTTCTGTTGTCTGTTGGTTTTTTTTTCTACTTCTCTCCATCTTTTCTTTATTGCACATCGTTGAGAAATTTTGATGCATTTTGCCCTGAAACCGCGTATTTCTTGTATTCTTATTCCACCTTTCCCGTTGTAGTTTTTTTTAAATTCATTGATAAAATTTCTTCATTTTTAAAAGAGAAACGAAAAAATGGAATAAATTTAAAGTTTACAAGAAATAAATAAAGTACTTCTTTAAATTATTTTAAAAATTAATTTATTTTTGAAGAACTTCATACATATAAGCACTGTGCAATTGTATAAGGAAAATGGTCATAAAAAATGATTAGGCAAATTTTTTTCTCCCATTGATTAAAAGTTCATGCTGAACTCATTTTTATACTTTTATTTGTTTGTTAAAATTAGGTAGTTTATTGTAGCTAAGAGCATTTCCATTTTCTTCTTCTATATATAAATTCATTTAACTTTCTTTGTTCAATCCAATTAATTTATTTACCTTCGAATAAATCATAAAAAATTGTTTCAAGAAGACTCTTACTGTTTGGCATTAAGTGCACTATTGCTTCTTGTAAAAAGGTGAAGTATCTTTCATTCTTTTTATAGTCGATGCTCTTTTCTAAAACATATTTTGTTTGCTCACCACACAATGGATTAATTAACAAACCACCAATTGACTCATTATATCAAGTCTCAAGAGAATTTCAAGTGGAAAAACAAGCGCGAGAAAAAGAATGAAAAGATGATGATGATGATGTGAAGTAACAGCGGCAGCAACTAAGTTTTTAAGAGTTAGTAAGAAAAAATTGTTGTTTTTGTACCTCCTTCGAAAAATAATAATAAAACAGACTAAAAATAAAAAAGAAACTTCAAACACGGATCATCAAAAATAATATAAATTAAGAGAAAAAGTTTTAGACGTCTCAAATTTACTAGTTGATGATGCCCATGTAATGATTATTATAAAGTGAAAAACAAGAACTTCCTGTTAGGATTGTTTTAATTTTCGAGTGTTAATTTTTTACAGTTTTGTGGTTCATAATTTTTTTTACAATTACAATTAGCACATTTTTTATGTAAATGTCAATGCCATTCTTTAAAAATTTGAAAACTTATTTGCAAATATTTGAATTTTAAGAGACTAGACTAGACTAAAAAATAAATTTTTAAAAACTCAAGTAATAATTTTCAATCCAAAATTTTTGCTAAAAAATTGAAGAAAAAAAATCGTCTTGCCAAAAGAATTCAAATCTTTTCATTTCAAAAAATAAAATTGAAGGAATTACAAAAACAATAAAGTATCGAGTTCGAGAGTTTTTAAATTGCACGAGCTCTTTTATTTTATTTCTTTCATAAGCTTGTTGTTGCAAAAAACAACATAAAAATAAACTAGTTAAAAACTCCTTTTTGACTGATGAATATAGTGCATTTCAAAATTTTTTGATTCAAAGTCTACAAAATAAAATAAATTTTAAAAACTTTATAGATTTGGTCAAGTTCAGACACAAAATAGAGAACAAAATGAAATTAAAGTGTGAAATTATCTTTTTTTTTTTTTTTTAACTCAAAACTACTCAAAACCCATTTAGACTTTTCTTTGATTCTTCATGAGAGCGCTACACAAAAAAAAGTTTATAAATATATGAAGAGATGAAGTAAGAAGAAAAAGTTGCACACCGTGCAGTAAAAAAAAGAAATACTGCAAATAATATATAATTTTTTCTGCATTTAATTTTTTTTTTGTTGTTCGAAACATGAAAGATAACTTATCTCCAATGGTAAGAAGGTGATTTCTTAAGACTCATTTCGAATGTAATAAATCTTCGACGGCATGAAAAACAAAATTGTAAGAGAAAAAAAACAGCCATTGAATAGTTACTTTGACTTATGCTGCTGTTTCTGCTGAGCTTTTATGTGCTGTTTAGTAAAACATAACTTTAATGTGAGAACATATAGATTTGATAGCGATTGAATATATATTTTTATAAAGTAATATATTCACATATGGATGGAACTTGAATCATTGAGAAAAATATAATAAAAAGAAATGAAAGAGTGAGAGGGAAGAATATTTATAGCTTAGCCCGATAAACTAGTTATCAATTACTGTAATCGTGTCACTTTTGCTTTGTTTCATAAATTGCCGTATTGCTTTTCACACACTCAATTTCCAATCATAGGTGTACTACTAGATGTATAAGGCAATGAGAGGCAACGAAACAAGAGAGCACAAGAGAAAGATCAATTATTGATAATATTGTTGACAATAACAATAAATAAGAATGTGATACAAATCATATACACTCGTTCACCAGTTGTTTTCAATTGTTGATTGCTTATATGACTTTTATTTTTTTTCTCTTCTTCTCGCTCTCTAAACTGATCGCACGCTCGCTTCGCTGCTGCTTTATATAAATGTTGAATTTGGTCTATGATACTTGTTTTAATTTTTAACTTTAAATTAGGAAACTTAAATTTGGTTTTATAAATTAATAACATCTTTATGAAATTAAATGAATCTATACGCTGAGAAATCAAGCCACAATACTAAATTCTTCATGATTACTGTTTGAAAAAAAATATCACATCAGAATTGGCCTTTCGTGTTACTGAAGAACTCAGATGGACAGACTGAGTGATGGAAGAAAGGAAATGAATAAGTGGAAGAGAGGAAAAAAGTTTGAAATTTCATTACGAAAAAAAATCGATAGTTTGACTTGCGCCTAAATCTGTTTGGCATCAGGAAGGTAGAATATAAAGAAGCAAAAAAAAAAGAAACTACATCAAAAAAAGTTTAAACGAAAATGAAATGAAAAACAACATAAAACATAATTCGCAATTTAATTTAAGCGAAAAATACAACATAAAGAAGGAACGAGAGAAATCACAAGTGTGAAATGTATTCGTTTAAAAGTCAAAGAAACGCTCAAAGTCAATAATAATAATTTTAAGGACATATTAGTAATTAAAATCAAGAAAAATTCTAAATTTCTTGATTAAGATAATTTTAATATTTATTGAGAGATTCAAGAAACTTTAATTAGTTTAAATTTGGATTAGTTAAAAAGTAGACAATCCAAAGAGTATTTTGCAAATCGATATTGAAACATGCTAAAAAGTTAACCAATAATAATAACTTAACAAGTAGTGGTAACGTTTTTTATAATATATTTTATATTTGATTCAAACTTTTTTAACGTAAAATATTTTTTTTTATATACTCAACTCTTATAAATAAAAGCAAGCAAAAATTAAAAGAGTAACGTTTCAAGAAGCGAAGGAGAATTACAGTCAGGTGCCGTAAAAATTGCACAAAAATTATATTTTCACGTCGCGTTTGAAAACTTGCATGAGAGAATTTAGGTTTCCACAAGAGATTGCATGAAAAGTTAACTTTTTGATTTAATTTAATGTTAATGAATTATATGAATTTTTCATTTCTCATAGCACTATTAATAGATTTACTATTATTAAATACAAGGAAAAAATATAAAAAGTAAATTCTGAAATCTTTTAAATCATCATGCAGCAAAAAGTGTGAAAATTTTACAATGAGAAGTAGCAACAAAGGGATTTAGTAGTGGTTCCAATTATGAAGTCTTTGAGATTAATTATTTCTACAAATCTAATCAAATTTCAGTTTTTTCTTTTCAATATATAATAAGATTAAAATATGGTTTTAAGAGAAATTTATTAACTTTACTTAAAAATTATATCTTGTATCAAATACAGTGTCGAACCAATAGAAACTCTATGTAACAGCAAGAGAACAAAAAATTTCAATAAAGTGATAAAGATGTTAGCTTTAGCAGCACAAAGTTCAAAATCTAGTAGTACCGTATATTGTGCATTAATAAAGTTATAAATTTTAAAGCCTATGAGAACTGTGACTTGGGGAGAAACAAAAAGTAGCTGAATAGAATACAAAGCCAGCGGGTGTACAAAAAAGAGAGTCACAACGTGCAGATTTTTATCTAAGATTAAGGCGCTAAAAACAATTAAAAGTGTTTAAGCTTAATCTCATTGCCGAGATCACGATTTGTGTTGTGGCCAGGTCACGAAGAATATATCGACATGCAAAGTTGCAATTTTACCAAGTTAGCAGGATGCGCACTGTATCATGAAATACATGAACAAACCAGTTTCTCATTCTAATATAAATTTTTTCTCATTAAACTTTTAATTTTATACATTTTCTCTCCTTTTAAACTTCTTTTTGTTCATTCTCTGATTTTTTTTCGAAAGAATCAACAAAAAACGCAATATATTAAGTTTAAACATAAAATAAATATTACGAATGAGAAAAAAGAAGGCATAAGACAAGTTTAAACTGTCGATTATCAGAGATAGAGCAACGAGCTGTATTAGAAATAAAGATGTGGAATGTATTTTATTGTCTCCACACAAAAATAAAGAAAGAAAAGAGTTAAAATATGTTAAAAAAAATTAGCGGGAAATTTATTTTAGTTGAAGTATAAAGCGCATTTCCATTATAATCCAAATATAATTGATTTTAAGGAAACTTAAAGAAACATTTAAAATCTTTTTATTAAAATCCTTTGACAATAATCAGTAGGTCAAAAGAAAAATAAAAGTGCATGAGTTATGTAAAATCATGTACTTTATAGCTCCAGAAAGATCAGAAGACAAACGGGATGAATTGAACAAGAAGAGCGTGAAGTTTGAAAAAAAGGAAAAAGAATTTTTGAAAAGAGTAACTCAGACTATCATCCAATCGGAATTTCTAAAAACATCACGAGTGACGTGTTCCAAGTGTCAATGACGAAGCTGTTTTTATGATTCATATTATTGGCCAATTCACCGCCGTATCGTTTTTATATTATACCTTTATACCTCTGTCTTTCTTACTTTTTCTCGATACAAAATTGGTTACAAAGCAAAAAAAATTACCCATTATAAATATCTCGAACGCGATTGCGAAATAAAAATATTAAACAGCATGACATCCTAGAAATTGGATGCTACTACCAATCCATAAAACATTATATTGCTAAATGGAGAACTATATTACTATTATTATTTGTGCGCTATCGATACTCATTCGATATTATACATAATGTCTCTCACATTTATTTTATTTGCGTAGTCACAGGGACACTGTGCCGCCGCAGTGGCGATAGCTTTATGATAGTGAAAAAATGTCCATAAAATTCGTTTAAATAATTTCTTCTTATCTCGTTTCATAGAACGAAGATGATGGCAGACGAAACAAGAATAAAAAAAAAGGGTTGAGAAACCTGCTAAATTGGAACATTCTTAATATGTTACAGAATCGATGCTTTAAATAGATTCGAGTGAAGTGTTTATTTTATTTTCACTTCTGGGTGTTCTTTTGGTTAAAATGTTTTATGCTAATTTTTTCATTTTATTATATTTAATTAAAAATTTTTTGTACTTTGTATTATGTCCATGTATTAATTTTAAGGATTGTTGTGCTATATTGGGTAAAAAATATTTATTGCCAAATAATATTTATTTACACATAAAAAATGCTAAAACCTATTAAAGATCATCATCATTTATCATCTTCTTGAGACATCATCTTATGACGACTTAGGTGGACATCTCAAAAACGTTTGATAGTGATCATAGCAGCTCCAATAATCAATCAATTTTTTCTTTGTTTTTAACTTCAGTAAGATTTGACATAAAACCTTTTAACTAAATGAAATAATCAAGATTTCTCATAACTTCCTTGAAAGAAAAAAAATCTATGCAAGGCACATTTCGCAAGCATCATTTTGGAGACAATAAAAACCAAGAAACCACAATGATCATAAATTTAACATCTAATTACCGTCATTTTATTACGCGCTGTCCAAAATTTTAAAAATTTCTTAGTTTTTATTTTCATCTATAGGTTCCGTCCTCCACAGGAACAGAGTAATATGTCTAATTAGATTAGAATCTTAGTTTCGAATTCCAAAACGTTTAACACTTTTATACTAAACTCGATCTGATTTCATATTAAGATAAAAAGGCATTAAAAAATGGCTAAAATTGAAATCATGGAAGTTAAAAAATTCTTTTCTGATTTTGAAAAGAGGAAAAAAAAGTCGTGAAAAGGAATCAAGAAAAATTATAAAGCGGCAAATGTCTTCGTTATTTTAACTAAAAGAAAAGGAGTTAGGTATGTGAAGAGTGAGAGAAAGAAAAGAAAAAAATTCTTTCTGTACCATTTATTTGATGTACCAAAATTTTAAGGAGTGAACAAAATAAATTTTTTTTTTTTTGTCTTTTTTATTGAATTAATCTTTTTAACAAATGCTAAATTTTATTATTCCACACAAAAAAATTTACATCTCGAAACAAAATTAAGCCATAATTATTTTAACAATATTTCCAAAAGAATGATATTTGAAATGCGCTTATTGCATTCAACATCATCAATGATTTCAAAATGTTTCATTTAATTTTATTATCTTTTATTCGGTTCGGTTTCAGTTTCTTACGTTCATGTTATTTTATTTCAGTTTTTGTGTGTCTTATTTTTTTTTCGGGATGAAGTTAACAGAAAAAGAACTGAAGGAGAGAGAAAAATTTAGTGCCATCTGGACAGTCCATAAATCTCTCAATGTTTTCAACAAAACCGCGTGACCGGTTTGTGACCAAAAAAAATTAAATTAAAAACCAAAGCGACTCATTATTTGACGACTGACTTGATGGAATGATGTGATGATCACTCTTCATGAATTCTTATTGACTCTATGACTTTATCAATATTAGTGGACAACAAGTATGTTTGTGTTTGCGCTTCTTCGCCTTGTTGCCTTTTCCTGCCATTGACATTTTCGTCGCTATATGGCTCATTCATAAATAGGTTGATCTTGATAAACTTTCGAAAGATGAAACCTGTCAATCTTCATCGTTTTTTTTTTTTTTTTTTGAAACTGTTGAAGTGGAATTGAACAAAAAGTTCACAGACTTTATAATTTGTGCAAATATTCACAAAAATATCCATCATGTGTTAGATTTTTATTCATTTTAATTCCTATATTATCAACTAATTGGAAACTATAAAATTGGATATGTGGACTTATTGAGACTTTCAGGAAACAAAATCCAATAAAGTAAAATCAGATATAGATGCTTTAAAAACCTACAGCTTGCGCATATTAACGCAATATTCTTTGAAAGAAAAGCATTTTTATCGAATGTAATAAAATTAGGTATTCAAATTTTCATCCATCACGATTAGATCAAAATCAATAAATTTTCGGCTCAACACTTTTTTAATCATTTAACAGTGATAAGAGTGTTTACGTTTAATGACTTTAACAGAAATTCAATACGAAAATGTTCGTGGGCAAAAATTTTGTTCCTTTTAAAAATACCAAATTTTAAAATTGCACATCCTTCAATATAAAACAATTTAGCCGTAAAAAATCTGTTTTATTTTTATTGTCTACTCATGACTTGATTTTTATTATTGAATCAATCGAAAATGACATTTTTGTTAGGTTTTTCAACAACGATGATGATTCAAGTGTCTTTTTAGAATGTCGATCTATACACAAGAACTGGTCATGAGCTATCTCATTATTTCGTGGAATATTTAACATAAAAGTTTCCTTCTTTACATTTAACACGAAAATCAAATGAATTAAAAAATGAAGTAAAATTAAAGAAAAAAAAAACAGCACACACAAAAATTCCAAAAAAGTCCAATATATTTTTTCAAATCGAAACTAAATCGAGGTAAAAAAATCTTCCAATTAAACTTCATGTTCCCACCTAATTAAAATAAATAAAATATAAAGCAGTCCCCCCATGAAAACGAAGCAATTCAGTCACCGAAACGCGACGACAACGCAAGAAAAAAAGTAAAAAACATGTCGCGTTTTGTTTAAGACTAAACAACGTTAAATTCTTTAAAGAAACATAAGAAAAAAAAGATACCTTATGGATGGTATGTGTTTGTTGAATACCGATATTTCTTAAGAAAATTCACCAGAAAATATTCACTTTTCTTCTTATAATGAGTTAATGGTCTTCTTGTGTGTGTTTTCATTTTATTATTTTTCCTTCATTTGGTTCTGTTTTAGAGGTTATAAATGAGAAATATTAGTTTGACGGTCTTAATGGGTCTTTTAACAAATTTAAATTTAGTAGGGTCTTCAGAACTTAGCTGATACATTATAAGATCAAAAAAATAACAATTAAAATGTTGCAATTTTTTTTTTCATTTAGTCAAGCGCTTGTTGTAAAAGACTACAGAAAAATCGAAATTTCAAAACCTCTAATCCAAATATAAAAAAAAAATTTTCTCACTCGTCAACATCATCATTTCTATTTAAATAGTCGCTGCAACTCGAAGCGATCTTTATAGGTTCCTCTTATTTATTGATTTTTTTTTTTGTGGCTTTTGTTGTTGTCTTTACCATGTGTGACAAGTTGAGCTTCTCTTTAATCACTTATAATTAATAGCCTAACAATCATCAAAAACTATAAAAACACATCCTACCTACCTGTTGAAATACAACAAAGAAGAAAAATAAAAAAAAATTGAATTTAATTCTCAAACAAAAGTCAACACAACAGCGACCGATTGAGAGGGGAATCAAAATGATGATGATGAAGGAAAAAATAAGTTTGAATATTAAATTAAATTAATACATAATCCGCGAAAGAACAAACATATACAGCATCGTTACCTCCAACGTTAATTTTTATATTATACTTTATTTTTACCTCAAATATCTCTCTTCTGACTGTTGCTGACTTTTTTTCCTTTTTTTCTCTCTCTTTCATTCTTTATTTAATTTTCCTTTTTTTCTCATTGATTTTTAAAGATAAACGGCGCTGGCTCCTTTGAACTTAAAATTCTGGAAATTTCGAATGCCAACAATCATCTTATAGATGGCTATTGCTGTGGTACTAATGACAAAGAGAAATCAAAGACTGCAAACTGTCCCGAGTGTGCGACAGCATTCAGATTATGTCTTAAAGAATTTCCAAGTGGCACTGAATCGGTGGGATGTCCATTCGGTGAAAACACGACTTCGGTGTATGGAGGCTCCAGTTTTGAACTGCATGGCCAAAAATTTGCAACTATTTCAGTGCCATTTTCATTTCGATGGACTGTAAGTACAGATTTAAGTTATTAATTTTTATTTTTTAACAGAACAAAATCAGTAAAATAAATTAGAAGCAGTCATGTTCAATAAATTTAGATTTCGCAATAGTATTTTTAAATGCGTTCAAACTCTTTAAATTATCCAAAATTGGTAGATTTTAAAAGTTCCACTAATGATTATAATAATTAACGACCATAAAAATCTTCACCGGTATTTTAGTTTTGGTCTTTCTTTTCTCTTATTTTATTTAGAATTTCTATATCTACATATGAGCACACACGAAACAATACATAAAATTTTGTATTTTAATGTTTTACTGATTTTGGTCGCCGTGTTTTTATGAGTAAGAAAATTTGAGCGTGATAATTGAATTAGTTAAGGTTAATTGATTTTTCCATTACGATTCTTGTTCTTAAACAATTTTTTATGTATTTTTTTTTCTTTCATTTCACATTTTTATTGACCGACAACAACAATACAATACAATAATAACAATCGAACCAATTCTTTACGTTATTTATACGCAAACACATCACGATCGACCAATTTAATCTCATCAGCAATCATTTTCGTTAATACTTCAAGCATTGGACATGTACAGGAATTCATCGTCACCAGGTAAATTACCGTAAAATTATGATTTATTATTATACATCTTAGAATTTTTTTCATTTCTTCCTTTAACCGAGATGGTGTAATGAGAATATTTTAACGTTTCCCACTGATTCGTTCTATACTCGTCATCCTTCTATCACACAAATAAGTGATTTAGAATGTGACGAAAAACTATTTTCATTCATGTTTTAAAGAAATTTAATTTGATTTTACCCTTTTTTTTGATTCAGGAATCATTGAGGAAGTAGCGTATTCTGGAACAATCTCACCACCATCCGATTGGATAATTTTAGATAATAGTAATCAATTAAGCAAAAATGCTCGTATTAAGTATAAAATTCGTGTGATATGTGATAAAAATTATTATAATTCTACATGCACTGTACTGTGTAAGCCTAGAAATGATCAATTTGGTCATTATACATGCAACAACAAAGGACAAAAAGTGTGTCTAGAGGGTTGGAGTGGCGAAACATGTGATAAACCTTTATGTCCGGAAGGATGTGTGCATGGAATGTGCAAAAGTCCAGGTAAAAATTTTTTGGAAATGCATCTTGCAAAAAAAACCGCAGAATTAAATTAAAAAATTAATATTGTTTTTTTTTGTGTGTGTTATGCGCAGGTGTCTGTGAATGTAGGAATGGATATAAAGGTTCGCGATGCGACGAATGCATGACATATCCTGGATGCAAAAATGGCTTCTGCACGAGGCCATGGGAATGTATATGTATAACAAACTGGGGTGGGATTTTGTGCGATAATGGTAAGTACAATGAACTATATTTGATCTCTTATAATACAAATGATATGATTTTTCTTCTAATTTTCAATTTTTTGCTGTGCTCTGTAATTGCAACATGTGTTAATTTTTCACTTTGAGTGGATAAAGTATTTATACAGCAATCGGAACAAGTGTTAATAAAATTATGAGATTATTTACGAGAGAAAATTTAAATCTCCCTCGAGACAACATTCGTTCTTCCTACATAAAAAAACATAAAAAAAATTCACTTTGCACAAGAAAAATCCCTTCTCATATGTATGTAATTTACCACATGATTCTATCATAATCAATGACAATCAGCTCAATTGCTCAAGCGGATCAAATTCTATTACTATTTTTATTTAAAAGGAACATTATGTTAGCCCTAATTTTTGATTTTATACTTTTTTGTGATTATTTTTGTCCAAAATACCCAACAATACGAACTTTAAAATTTTCTAAACTAACATGAATCGTTCATATTTTGGAGTTTACAGATGAGTTTGTTACTTGTTTTTACTTCATGCAATGATGATCTTTCATGACCAGGAAATTGATAGCATGTGCAATAAGTGTATGTTAAGCCCCTCTCAAAGTTAATAGTTTTCAAACTCTCAGTCTGTGATATAGTTTATTTAATTTTCAATCCTATTGTTATGCAATCAACCCTCATGTCCTCATCAAGTATCTCAATATGAAAACTAAACAAATGTGTGCAGGAAAGAAACTGTTGCGGTTTAGGAGGGTAACTAACCGCAATATGATATAGAGTATGACAATAAAAAGTCTGTTATAAAAAGGTGAATGAATCAAAATAACATAAAGGATATATTTAGGGCATTGTGTCATAGTTTGGCATCATCCCTTCCAATCAACATTAAATATATTAATTTTTATTTGTTGATCTTCACCATCAAAACGGCACATGACTTCAATTTTATGCCAAGTGTATGATTCTCAGAGAAAATAACCCAGTTTCGATGCTTCATCTCAATGACAATGGATATGAATTAAAACTCACTATCATAAATTCCTATTTTAATGATTTACTCTTTTTCCTTCATGATCCGTTGCTTCATTTCTTTAGCTTTTGTTTTCCAATAATGTACTATTGCGTTATGCTATTATTCATATATTGTAGTTTTAAAGCTTAAGAGAAGAGAAAAATAGTTCATAATATGTTCATGTCAGTTCATGTGTATAAAATGTACATACATAAAAGAGAGGGGTGAAAGTTGTGTGTTACTTGAAAATGCATAAAATTCACACATATTTCACATGTTGAATCGTAAAAGTAGGAGAGAGATACGAATAATCATAAATTTTAAAATCATTTTAAATTATTACACTTTTAATCTTACACATTGTATTTCGATGCGGAAAATACACTTGTTATGAAATTATTATTCAAAGATCCGATTGAATTTGAAACGCGATAAATTAGTAATTTAATTCGCGTAATTAAATCATAACAAAAATAATAATTGAAAGTTTAATTTTTAAGTCAATTAACAATTTTCTATTTTTTCGTTTTCTTCCTCAAATCAATAATATGTTAACATTTGTGTTTTACCGTCGGAGAAACAATTTTGATTCCGTTGCTATATCGCGTTGTTTGTGTTCTCAATTCACTTGGAAAACGGAGCTAAATTTTTATTATATTTCTTTTATTTTTGGTCTTTTTGGTTACATTGGCCTTCTTAATACAAATATACACACTATTTAAAACTTTATTTTTATTTGATTCCGCATAATCAGTTTGTATAAGAAATATAAGACAAGAATTTGATCTTCAGCTAATGATTTCAGCGCTCTTTTGATTGGGTAATTTTTTTTTTTGGTTTCTTTTAAGACTAATTAATGATATAAAATGAATGCTGCAGTTTTTTTAAAATATTTTATGAATATACATCCATTACATTTTAAGTATTTAAACAACTTTTCTGAAATTATAATACCAATAATTTTTTATCAGTTTCATAAATCAGGGATGACAGATTTGTAATTTTGTACTTTAAAAATTTCTTTTCATTAAAACATCAGAAAATATCCAAAATCATTACAGAACATAAAAAATGTAGCTTCAATTTTCAATTTATTTTCAATAAAAAGTTTTATTGAATAGCACTCGTAAAAAAAGCAGAAGTTTGATAAAATCTGAAAGTATTGATTCAAATCAATTGAGCAAAGTGCAAACACATTAGAGCACGTATGGAATAAAAGTCTGTAAAATAAATATAATTAAATTCTTTTGGCTCGCACACACAAATGTGAAACAAAACTTGTGCTAAATGTGATCATTCAAGATGAGAGAAGAAGCACATAACACAGCACAGCACACACAGAAGAAGAGAAAAATCATACATTTGTTGTTTTTTTTTTAGCATGTAAATATGATATCATCTGTTGAATAAGACTTTTTTTTTGGATTTTTAATTAATGATTATTTTTTTTTCTTATTTTATTACATTTCCACTTCATCCAATGAAAACACAAATGTTCAGATTTAAATTATTGTGGAACTCATACACCGTGTATGTATGGAGGAACTTGTCATCATTTAGGTGGTGAAAAGTTCAATTGTAGCTGTCCTGAAGGTTTATCGGGTATGCGATGTGAAGTTATAGAGGATCCATGTGCAACGATGCCATGCCAAAACAGTGCAACATGCATAGTCAAAGATCCATCAACATTAAACATTACAAAAAAGCCATCAGCAAGATATTATCGTGGAGGTAGCTCAATGGGATCACCAGTTTCCGTGCGAACTATAGATACAAAAAATACATTAGCCATTGGCACACAGCAGAATAATGAGACGAACTACGTGTGTAAATGCGCTTCAGGTTTTACAGGCACACAATGTGAACAAAGTAAATATAAAAAAAAATCTTTCATTCTGTAACACAACATAAATATTTAATTTTTATCAACATTTTTTTTTTCTTTCTTTCTTCATTCTTTTTTTTTACTCATTTCTTCTCATGTCTCGTCAAACGAAATCGAATAATAATAATAACACAAAAAAAAACTAAAATCGCTGTAATATAATGAAAACCAATAAACCAGATATTGATGAATGCGAAAGTTCTCCTTGCAAACACGGCGCCACTTGTGTCGATCTGGTAAACGATTATCAATGCAATTGTGCTCCCGGTTATAGTGGACCAAATTGCGAGATAGACATTGACGAGTGTGCCAACTCACCGTGTCAAAATGGAGGCGAATGCATTGACAAGATCAACGAGTTTTATTGCAAATGCGAAGCTGGATACAACGGAACGTTATGTGAAATTGATATTAACGAGTGCCGTTCGAAAAATTGCGACAATAAAACGCCTGATTTATGTTCATCGAGTCCATGTAAGAATAATGGAACATGTGAATCAGGCGAAACTTGGTTCCTTTGTACATGCGCACACGGTTTTGATGGTTTAACCTGCCAAATTAATATAAACGAGTGTGCATCACAACCATGTGCTGAGGGCTCAACATGCATCGATGGTATTGGAAGTTTTAAGTGCATTTGTCCGCCAAGTAAACGAGGCAAAAAATGTGAGATTTGTAAGTATATTTTAATGATTATCACCTATTCATTCTTTGTTTTCCTTTCTTTCTTCTTTTATACTTTTTTTTAACCATTCTTACCTTGTTATGCACGATGCGATAGTTTAAATTCCCTTTATGTAAAATAAAAGACTAAATAAAATAAAATGAAATTCTTTATATTATTTCTTCCTTCGGTCTAGTGCTTTCAAATGCACCGCTAAAGCACCAACAACGTTCCTTTACTGAAAATAACGTCGTCGATGAGTCGAATTTGTGTAATTCCTGTATAATTGGTGAACATAATGAGACACAATGTTCAAATCTATGGTGTGGATTACCCAATTGCTTAAATAGTGAACGGGGAGTCAAGAAGAAACGTGAATTAGGAAATTTAATTGTACATGAGTGCAATTATAATGAGGTTTGTGTTCCTGCATTAAAGGAAACATGCCTATCACCGCCATGTGTAAGACGTGGCGATTGCCGTATACTTGAGCAATCGCTGAGAACTGCACCACCTAAATATCCAACATCAAATAAATGTTGGCCAAATCAGGCCATTTTGAGTGAAAATTGTTCACGTATCAACATAATATTAGACATGCTTAAAATATCAAAAGGATTATCAACAGAAAGTTATTGTCATAATTTAAGAACGCTTATAGGCGGACGAATGTTGGAACAGAAAATATTTTCCCATTCAGCAATCATTTTAATCTGTGATATAAAATCGGGAACAAATGATACAATTGAAGTGACTGTGGTAAGTGACTTAAGCTTTTATGTCTTGTTATTAAGCCGATCTAAGCTTTTTCATTTCATTTACTTTTCAACATAACAAAAAAGGAAAGATTTTCTTGCTAAATTTAATTTTTTTCACCACATGAATTTTTTAAAGCAAAAAGAGGATTATTTCTTTTTTTTTATATTTGAAATATTTTAAAACAAGAAGGAAGTTTTGGAACTTAATTGGGTTCAAATTATGATTGTTCTTATTTACACCAGAATCTGGTATTTTTTACAATTTTATTAAATTTAATTAAATAATTTCCTGAAAATCGTCTTAATTTGATTAAGCAATGAAATCCGAAAAGATCCAAAAAGAATTTGCAAATAAAATTTAATGACACCTTTCTCCTTTCTTTTTCTTTATCTTTACAGTCATCGAATGATGAGTCAACAACGATTTTACAAAATGTAGTTGCAATGTTGGGAGAGTTACTATCTCGACCAAAATTTTATTTAAAGGATTCACATATAATCGATTATCCTGAAATCGACGCACTGAATGCAATAGTTGAAATTAAAGTTGAGACAGCAATAATTAATGAAAACATCAACAATGATGTTTATTTACTCATAGTTTTTGTAGGCATACTTCTATTAATCATAAGTTCTATTATATACACCGTATGCCTGTGGTATTCAAATCATCCGATTTGTTCCCGTCAATCAGAAATAGATCTTTCAGTGACGACTGATACCACCCGTTGTCACGATGAAGAAAAATCGAATAATCTGCAAAACGAAGAAAATTTTCGACGGTATGCAAATCCATTAAAGAATTCAACATGCTCATTGCGAAGTTCAAATGTTGAATTAAATCCTATACACGATCTTGCCGGTCCGAGTGGATTGAATCGATCGCAATTATCAATATTTAAATCACCAAAAGATTTCTCGAATGATTTTGAGACATCAAAAGCCATTCCATTCTCATCGCAATCGTTGTACTTGAAGACACAGAACTTTGATGTAGATAAAAATACAATTGAAAGCCAGCAAACGAACAAAGATTTCGATAAAAGATTAAATAAGGTTGATTTTAAGTGCTTCTCTCCATCAACAGCCACATCACAAGCACATCAACATAATTACAATAGTAGCAACAATACACATCAAACTATAAATAATTCAAACGATACGCTCACCTTGCATATATAATTTAATTAAAAACTTTTTTATTTTAGATTTTATTGGGGTGTTAACATTTTTTCTGTGCATTTTATTGCAGTATTAACATCATGAAATGATTTTTCAAAATCTAGATAGGATTTTTGGGTTGAAAATCTAGAGCAATATTGTAAATATTCAAACTTTTTGTAAAGCTATGACTGACTTTGTATAGATAGATGTAATTTAATTAAAACTCAATTTTTCAAAATTCTTCATTATTTTCATATCTTTAGAATGATTAAAACTGTCCAGAAAAAAGGTTACAACCCAATATGTTATTAAATTAATTTTATTTTGTGAGATGATGTTGATTGTATTTATTATTACCGCTTCTTAATCATTCCATCATTTCGTCGTCTCAATGAAATAAATGAACAAAAATAGAATATAAATTTTAATATAATTTATAAAGAACAAAGAAGTAAAGAAATAGAGAAAAGTGAAATGAAAAAAAACAAGTATAACGGTGGTCACTCGTGACCGACGAAAGCGCATTTTCCGCGATCAGTAAATACACAAAGAATTAAAAGCCCATAAATACAAAGCCAGATATTTTACTATAACCATTCCTTATTTACCCAAAATTTAAAATTGACTAAAACAAAAATCGATGAAAAACATTATGCAACATAGAACTAAAAAAAAAGCAAAAAGTATTTGGTCTCAAATTTTTAAAAAAATTTTCGGAAAAACTTGGAAAATTCGTGAAAATGGAAAATTATGACATAAATAATTATTAAATGTCATAAGAAATCAAAAAAGTAAAAAAGCGTAAAAAAAAGCAAAAAAATAACTTGCCGGAGGCTAGGATCGAACCTATGACCTCCACGGTATTAGTCGTGCGCTCTACCACTTACACCACCGCTGTTCATTTACTTGAAATATCAATATGACAATTTGATTATTTATATTGATGAGTTTTTCTTTATGTAAATGTAAGTTTTTATAATTTTCACAAAATTTTCCGGGAAAACTATGAAAAATCCATCAAAATAGAAAATTAAACAATTAAAATATCAAAAAAATAAGAAAAAAGTAATAATCTATGAAAATTGTATGAAAATATTGAAAATTTTAACAAGAATCGTCGGAAAAACTCGGGAAAATTGTGAAAATGGAAAATTATGACATGATTTAATACTATATGTCATTAGAAATCAAAAAAGTATCAAAAAAAAGCAAAAAAAAAATTTTGTCATCGGTGGGATTCGAACCTAGGACAGCTAAGGTTTTGAAAAGTCAACATTTTAGTGCATTCGACCACACTAACACATACAAAGAAATGGCATTTTTGGCACTTTTTACGCTGGTTCCAGCAGAGGAAGTGACCATTCGTGCTGATTTTTGGTTACATGGTAGCCAGACATGTTACACACATTTTAAGCCAAAAACCGCATCAAAAAAGCTTAATCCCTAGGAGGAGATGCGATGACAGACAGACGGACAGACAGACAGACAGACAGACAGACAGACAAAGTGCGGATAATAGCGTCCTTTTCCCAAGAGGAAAATGCGCTAAAAATGAATGAGGTGGCTTTCATTTAAAATTGTAAAGTAGTGACGAAATGAAACCCTTAACTGTCTCTAATGCGCCCGTACTTTTTGAATAGACTACAACTTATAAATTCCTACATTTCTTCAAGAATTCTTCTTTTTCTGTTTGATAAATGATTATAAGACGAAAACTGTCAGTTCTTCCATTTGTAGTACATTTTTCCCCTTTAAGCTTGAAGAAAGAAAAATTCTATTTTTTTTTACTCTTTGCCTTCTTTATTTAAAAACTCTTCTATTGAAGAAGTAGATTAACGAAATAATAAGAGTAATTAATTTTTAGTTAATAGTTTCCTTAACTTTAATAATGTAGTTAGTGAGTAGTAAGTTTAGATATGAAAAATAGCCAGTATTTAAAAAATTAATGTTCATAGTATAAAAAAAATAAGTTGAATATTTTAAGAGAAAATAACTTGGACAATAAGAATTGTAAGAAGAAATAAAATGTTTTAATAGATGTATGTAAAGTCTTTTTTTTTGTGAAAATGATAGCTTAATAAAGATGTAAATGAATAACTGAGATAGTTTTGAAAAAAAGAAATGAAAAGACTAAATGAAATTGAATTTGTCTTTTGTTACAGCGTGTTCAGTTAGTTTATTACTGCTGATGCTTTCCAACCAAAACCAACGATGCCGCACAAACAGCAAAAAATACAAAGCGAGTATGAATTTTTTAAATTTTTATTAAGAAACATTGAACGCATATTCGCAAAGAAAACAACAACGTGCCTGACTATTATTTGATATTTTTGGTATACATTTCAGAAAACTAAAAGTAAGCTTTACTGAAAATAATATGCATGGCAGCCACCCAATCAGTTGGCACATTTAAACTTAAACTTTGCGCATTGTCTGAAAAAAAGAAGCATGCACACAAAAAGAAGAAACATTTAAAGGAATGTCTATAAAAAAATTATATTCCGTGGTGTACAAATCTTTTTATTATAAAATGGTACGATCACGTTTTACATTTTCAATTGGAAATGCTTACAAACTACTTGAAAGAAGAGAGATAACAATTCAGAGCAAAAAATTGTTGTATTTATTTAAACATCCATGAGAATCCAGTGAAAATTGAATGAAAAATATCAAGTCATAAATCTTATTTTAAGTTTCGTTACAAATTTCTTTTATAATGAATTATTCTTCAATTCATTATGGAGCAAAATGAGTTGAAAAAAAAAAAAAAATAGAAAAGAACTAAAATATAATTCAGAGACTTTTGCCGCATGTATTGCCTTTTCTTGTGGCATTATCTATTAACCATACACAATCAAATATAACATTACAAATATTGATTTATACAAATAGAAATTAGTAATTGAAAGAGCTGCTTTGAACCGCAGGTTAACAAAAAATTATTAGATCAGTCTGATCAATTATATTTTGATCGCTTGTGGTTTTCCGTTGGCTTCACCTATATTGTACATTGTGTATTTGTTGCCTTTTGCTGTTACTTATTATATTTTCGTGTAAAGAGGTTTTTCTTTTCTTCAAAAAACTTCTTCTCTCTCTGTCTCTCTTTGCTTCTTACTTATATGCTGCTTCATCCGATATAGGACCAGCATGAGATGAGAGATTGGCTTATTTCTCCTTTGTGTACTCAAAAAAAAAGCATTTTAATGTTATATTATGATTCTTTTTTAAATAAATTTATAAATAAATTATATTAAGACTCACACGAAATTTAAAATTCATCAGTCAGAAATAGAAATGGAGTGAATTGAAAAAAAAGAAAAAAAGAGACTAATGATATTACCCGATCTATAAGTTCGCACAATCAATTTTGACTGAAGTTTGAATACAATTTGCATTTATACGTAAATATCATTTAGAAAGTTTCCATATTTTATTTTATATTTCATTTTTTTGCCATGTGCCTCTCTGCCTGGGCAAACATTTCATTCCCACGAAACATTTTAATTGTTATAATGCGCAGCTTTAGCTGCCGTTCAATATTTTTTTTCTCCTTTTACTCTTCTGTGGCTATCTCAATTTCCGCCGATTTATATTTTTGCTTCAATTATTAACTTTGCTTTCTTCTTCCTATTTATTTATCATTATAATAATTTATAGCACATTTTGAGAATCATGTGCATGGCAATGGCTTCACTTTTTACTTTTCCATGACAAATTAGTTTGTTTTTAAAATTATGATCAAATCTTAAAATTTTTTAAAAATAAATTCTCTTGACCAATCAATACATTTCGAGGAAAAATGCTTCGGAAATAGACTCTTTGAGTCAATTTTTCAACTTGTCTTTCTTCTATTTATGTATCTTAAACAAAACAAAATTTAAATATAAAAGAATCAATAGCTCTCTCTTATATTTTCAATTAGCTATCCTGCTGAGCATTTGCAGAGATATATTTTGATGTTTCAATCAAGCAATCATTGTGAAAAATTGAATAATTTGAATGATGGTGAACTCTTTAATTTTTTTGTTCGGTAGGAATAAGAAGAAGTTAAATTGACTGAACTGATTGTTAATGAACACACGAAAAGGATTACATATTTAAGAAAATAGTCCGAGAGAGTAGTAATTCGAAAAGTTGATGAAATCTCGTAGAAATATTTTTATATGTGACGAATTGATATATTAACAACAATCATACAAATTCTTGATTCTTGTTTGATACCTAATTGGCTTATAACAAATCTCTCCTCTGTTTCCACTCTAACAATCATTGTGAATAAATGTAAGCAAATTTGATAAACAGCCAATAATTACAGAAAACATTCATTTCATGCCGTGTGAAAGAACAAAAAGCAAAAAAAGGTATGGAAAAAATTTAATCATATTTACATTAAATATATCGACTTTACACCGTTTCTAATTTGCTCATAATTGTAAATTTTTGCAACTGATTTCATTTCTCTGACCACCCACATGCTTTGTTCATTCCCTCTCGTGTTATTATATCATGTTTTTGTTATGTTCAAACATAATTTAAATACAATTCTTCTTTTCAATTTTTTCGCTAACTTTATGATTAATTTCCTTGCATAGCTTTAGATTCAAATAATTGTATGATTAAGCAGTCTCAATTCAATTATTTTAAATTTTTAATTCCTTTGTGATCTATGTAATTTCAAATTTTATGTTGATTGTAAAATTCATTGAAGAAAAAATATTAGGTAAATTTAAAATAAAATGTCAATTAAGATTCTTATCAAAAATGTTAAATGATTTAAAATATTTTTTTTTTTTTAATTTTTAATTCGCATAGACTTCACATGTTATTCAAAAATAGGTACTTTGCGGACAGATTGAAATTTAATTCAACGGATTCTTAAATTTTAAATTGGTTTGAAAACATTACATTTTGTACAGTTTTCGAACAAAAAAAATTAAGAAAAGAAAAATCTTCATTTCAATTATTAAAAAATATATTTTCTAGATTGTGAAGAATAAAGAATTAATTTGATATGTCTGTAAGAGTTGCTAGTCATGCTGGCAGTTGGTACACATCGGATGGTAAGTAAAAAGTGCTTATTTTGTGAAAATTGTGAAGAACATTCTGAAAAAAGAAGAGTTTAACAAAGAAGCATAATTTCTATTAGAAAGTGTTACTTCATAGATGCTTATGTGCTGTATATTATGCATAGTAAATATCCTCATTAATCTTAGTCACCTACGCAACAGAAATGTTTATTTGATGAAAATAAACAATTTAAAACGAATGAAAAAAAAAATTGTTTTGTCGCCAATTTTACAAAAAAAAAATCGTCTTATTAAAAAGAATCTCAAGATTTAATAATATGGATAAGATTCAAGTAACTGAGCCATTGCCAATTGAGTCAAGAATCAGCGAAATGAAGAAGCAGTTTCAAAAATCTTATGAGATTTTTATCAAAGCAAATGAAGAGCTCTCAAAACTTAATTTTGATTACTTAAATCTTTATGATAGTAAAGAAAATCAGTCACTTAATGACATCTTTTCAAATCTTGACGTCAAAGATGTTAATGAGATTCTCGGAGCAAAATCAATTGATGACTCAATTCAAAAACTTCGTTCAAAAATTCACGAAGACGATGAAAAATTTAAGACTTCATTTCCAGACATAACAAAATTGCTTAAAATTATGAATAGTCTTCAAACAGATATTGAGTCATTACAGGAACAGCAGGATAAATTTGTTAAATTAACACAAGATGTTAATGAAGAAATGAATCGGTTTGAAAAAGAAATTGAAGAATCAGCAAATCAATTAGATGATTTAGTCACTGAATCTTTTGACGAAACCGAAGAGACAAGCGATGATGACTCTAATGAAGATGAATTTGAGAAATTAATTAAAGATAATCTTGATTCAGAATGTTCAGATTAAGATCAGTAATAAAAAAAAGATAACTAATGAAAAATATATGAGCACAAAATCTTTATGGGCCTTAATAATTTACATAAATTTCAGGTGCTGAGCTTAACAATCAACTCGATCATTGGCTTAATAAAGCGGAACTTAGTTATGGTCCGGCGCGAGGAATAATTGCTGTAATTTTTGTTTTATAATTTTGCATCAATTCATTTTAAATTTTAAAATTTTTTTATATCATTTTTTGGCAATAATTTAGCCACATGCCGGCTATACTTACTCTGGGGAGACTGCAGCGTGGGCATATCGTCAAATTAGTCCTGCAACTGTAAAAAGAATTTTCATTCTTGGTCCATCGCATCATGTTAGGCTGAGAAAATGTGCATTAAGTGTATGTAAAAAGTATCAAACACCGCTTTATGATCTCAAAATCGATTCAGGAATTGTTGCTGAATTAGACGCAACGAAAGAATTCCAATGGATGGATATGAAAACGGATGAAGATGAGCATAGTATCGAAATGCATTTACCTTATATTGCTAAGGTGATGGAAGACTTTAAAGATCAATTTACGATAATTCCAGGTAAATAAACTTTTTGCTATATCCTTGATTCAATTTAATCTGAATTAAGTTAAATTTTAGTGCTGGTTGGATCGTTTTTACCAGAAGTAGAGCAAATGTATGGTGAAATATTTGCTAAATATCTCGCAGATCCTCAAAACTTATTTGTTATTTCTTCGGATTTTTGTCATTGGGGTAGTCGGTTTCGTTACCAGTATTATGACAAATCAGCAGGTCCAATTTGGAAGTCAATTGAAAATTTGGACAAAAGTGTAAGTGTGCTTTAAATATTATGCAATATTCACACCTTAATATTTTCATTACTTGTTATTTTTAGGGTATGGACTTAATTGAAACATTAAACCCGGAATCATTTACAACATACTTAAAAAAATATGAAAATACAATTTGTGGTCGTCATCCAATAGGAATATTTTTACAATCGATCAAGAGTTTAATGAAACAAAATTATCAATTGAGCTTTAAATTTTTGCGATATGCACAAAGTAACAAGTGCAATAATCAAAACGATTCGAGTGTTAGTTATGCTAGTGGAAGTTTAATATTAAATTAAAAAATAATTATAATTTGAATATTGATCAATTTTGAAAAAAAAAAAGATTTCATATAATATTAATTAACTCTCGCTAATTGATTTTAATTAAAAAATTTCATGATACAAAAGAAACTGGAATATACATAAATAAAGGAATGTTGAGAATAAAGAACTTAAGATCATTTTTACTTTGGGTAATATGATTGTAAGGTTTTAAAGAAAACCAGTTAAATCGGTGCCTCACAAAAATATCCACAATATTCTCCACATAACTTAAATAAATTGTTTTCTTCATTAGAGTTCAATTTTGAGACAATATTTATTAACATAAAATTTAAATTAAGAAAGTTTTCAGCAATTAAAATTAAAAATAGATTTAAGTAAGCAGGTAAAAATTAAAAAAGTTTTAAATTACATCAGATTTTATTGTGTTGGTAAAATTTGCTTATAGGAGAAAATATCGGGACAACTTTTCAAAATTAAAACGCCATTATAAATTTTTGGAGATGATAAAATAATTCAAAATAAATATTTAGAATTGATAAAAGAGTTCTAAATAATACGAGAAAAGTTTGATGAATGTGTAATAAAATCAAAAATTTTATGAGCATCTGATTGGCAGTGTCCAAAAGTGCTTAAAATTAATTTGAAAGTGAACGATTGAATTTGAATAAAAACAATTTCACGAGTGAAGGAAAAATAATATTTTGATTGTGTCAATCTGTCGACTTTTTAAAAACCAGTGACAGATAAAGATTAGGCTATAATCAAGAGAAGTGATTTATAAAAAAATATTTATGTGCTTGAAAAATGTGCAAGATAAATAGAAATTTGGATTTTGAATCATCATCAGCAAATCTGAAGGCTATTGCCAATACTGCGATCCAAAAACCCAAGGAAAAGGAAAAGCGGAGGTAAATACGATTATACAATACATTGTAGTTAAAGAAGTAATCTCAATTTATTACAACATCCTCAAAAAAACATGGAATAATTTATTAGCATAAATTTGTCGGAATTAAATGTAATTGAGAAGAAGAAAATTGATAAAAGAAAAATATGCCATATGATTTAAAAGTTTTTTTTTTCATACATAAGCAAATGTCCAATTGTATGTGATTGTGTAAAATTTTCTCTTTTTTCTTCGTTTGACTTTATGTCATATAAATGTGTAAAGATAAGTCTACAACTAATTAAATAATTTCATATGAACAATTTATTTCTGGATATGAATTAAAATCAGTGGAATCTATATGTATGTCGATCTACATAAACCTGTCTGTTCAACTTTACACTCTTTCATTCTTCCTTTCTTTTTTTCTTCTTTATCATCTCCATCTTTCATCCTTACTTGTTGTGATCATAAGTCAGACCAGACATTCAAAATTAAATTACAAAAAAAAAAAAATGTTTTGAACCAATTTTCATTATTTTTGCACTTATTCTTGCAATTAACAATGTCCTTCAACTAACTAATATTACTTGTATAAAAGAGCCCCAGCAACAACAAGAAATAAGTTGTAGTTAATAAAATATACATATTATAATGAGACAAAAACCAGTTTATATATAAGAAGCGTGTAATATGCAGAAAATGCATTTTTATTGCTATATGAATATACAAATAAACAATTCAATGTCCGGAAAGAATTTTAAATCCCCATTTATTCAAGTGTAAAATGACCAATGACTACTGATCAAAAATATCCTTACGAAATCAACAAAAAGGTATTAGAGAAGAAAAAAAGTTCAAAAGAGATTCTCTCATATGTATGAATGCTAAAAATATATTCTTATCAGTTTGACAGTAAGCATAGCACTTAAATGTCATAATTATGTATTCGTAATTTTCTTCTTGGAATATTGTTGACCTGCAAATTATGATTGAACTTTTCTTCTTTAACTTGATAACATTTTTTTGGTTTCTGATGTAAGACATAAAAAAAGTTATGAACTACTACTTACTTTTTTCTTTCATTTCTTTTGTGGTAGTTCATTAGTAATAACCACCACATTCAAAAATATTTCTTTGTATTTATATACATTTCTGGTATTTACTAATTTAGTGAGCATAAATACATATTTATATACTGTTAACAATCAATCTGTTGTGATTCCAAATTTAAAATCATAATTTAGTTCTTTTTCTACAATATTTGAACGCTTTTGCCGAAGAACGTGATATAAAAAAAACGGTGGTTTTGAATTTGAAAATTGTTGACCGATTTTTGCAAAACACAAAGTTAAAAATTTTTGTTTATTCAGTAAAATTCATTTTGCCACGATTTAAATTTATTACAACAATAATTTAAAATGTTAAATAAATAATATTGAAGCATGAAAAATTATATTTTACTTAGTAAACAAAAATTTTTAACTTTTTGTTTTGCAAAAATCGGTCAACAATTTTCAAATTAAAAACGACCGTTTTTTTATATCACGTTCTTCGGTAAAAGCGTTCATTTACTTTTGGAAAATGTTTAACTCATATGCTTCAAAATTTAAAAAAATTGAATTAAATTTTTTTCAATACAAAAATCGCTTTATTTCATTATTTTTTTAATTCTTAATTTTATTTAAAAAAATTAATGACAAATTTTATTTCTGGAATCAAATTTCTTTGCTTGTTAAGTGTATATGATTCCTACTTAAATATTTTAATTTCTTTAAATTTAAAATTAAAAAACTTTGAAGCTTTAAATAATTAGAAAAAAATAATTTTAAATTTTTAATAATTTTTAAATAGAAATAATGAACATTCTGGGTTTATAATTTCAATCTGACCAACTTTACAGAAACAAAAAAAGTCAAACATTATCCATTCAAAAATATTACAAATATTCGAATAAAATTCACATCGAAATGATTTCTAATCCATTGGCATTAAATGGTAATATGGAAGCAAAAAGCGGTAATAATAAAAACAAGAATGAAACACGTGTAGCAGTTTTTTTTCTTTTTCTTTCGGTCTACAGTATGAATTTCAAGAAAGAAAAATATTTTAAGGTCAAGGCTGCTAGAGACTAGATGCGTTTTCAAGTGTTAGAAGAATTTTTGACTTGTTTAATTAAACCGACACAACAAATGAGTTGGATTAAACCTTTAAAAATAATATTAAAAAAAAAAAAATCAAAATATTTATGTCAATGTCATACTTAAAGTAAAATAAAAAAAAAAAAAATCTAAAAATTAAAATCTTAATTGTCATTAAATAAAATTGCATTTGCATCATGTTCTGTCATGTAAACATTTATAGCATGCTCGAATCATATGACATCGAGACAAATACAAACAATACCTATATTTATATAAAAACAATTGAATCATAAAGCGACTCTAAGTATACACTCAGAATAATATAAAAAATGAAATTTAAAGTAAACGAATGTGGCAAACTTCTCTCGTCTCACTCAAAAAAATCTTGTTTTGTTCTAATTTATATTTTTGCGCGTGTTTAAAGCTCTTGTTTACAAGCAAATTTATGAATCTATACAATATTATAATCTGCATACTGACTATGTGTACATTATCTCTCTGTATACTCTTTTCTCTACACGCTATGACGTCAAAGGAATTTATTAAAATAGTATATATTCAAAGCGCTTGTCTTTATTAATATATTTTTTTTGTTCTGTGAAGAAAATTTTATGTGAAAAATACTTCACAAATTTCATCAAGTACTAATGCGTGGAAATGTGTGTGTCTGTGCGTTTGTTCATTGACCTATTTTACTTTTCAAAATATTTCATCTCATCTCCTTTTTTCCAATTAATGCTTACTTTTTAACTGCATTAAACAATGTGATAAGCTATGAAAGAGTAAGTCTAGAAGAAAGAAAAGAGTCTTCAATCAGTTTTACTATTTCTTGACCTTTCACTTTATCGACTGTTGAACTTATTGATATTGTGTGACTTTAAGCGTGGAAGTTTACAAAGACCCTAATATTATGTTAAAACTTATTTGACCTCTCGGAAGTTTAGAACCTTACAGATAAGACGTTTTAATTACTTGAATAAAAATTAATTTACTTTTATTAACCACTAGAATCAATTTCACTGTATTTAATTCTGATATTTCATCAGGTTATGGGCCCAGTTAGCCGGATTTAGTGGAGTATAGTTAAATTTAGTAGTAAATTTGTGTTAAAAAGTAAAATTAATATTAAGTGAGGTTAGTTCGAATTCAGCAACATGGCAGAGAAGTTCTTACAGTTTTTTGAGAAGCTCAATAACAAGAATTACATCCATTGGTGCTTTAAAATGCAAATGGTATTAATCCAGAACGAATGTTGGGACGTTATTGAAAAAGAGAAACCAGAGAAAGTTACAGCTGCAGAATGGCAGAAGTTAGATACTAAAGCCAGGTATTTTATCACTTTATGCGTCGAGAACAGTCAAATAACTCATGTTAAGAATAACAAAACTGCAAAAGAAGTATGGGAAGCTCTTAAAAAGTTTCATCAAAGATCCACAATGTGCAGCAAGACAAGACTCGTTAAGAAATTGTTTAAGGCTGAACTCAAGAAAGGAGATAACGATATGGAAAAGCATTTGCAGAATATTCAAGATTGGTTTGATGAGTTAAAGGATCTCAATTATGAATTTGAGGAGAAGTATGTCAAAGCCATTATTTTAGCTAGCCTAAATGATGATTATGACATGATAGTGACAGCACTCGAAGCAAGAGATGAAGATCAACTTTCTGTAAGTGAAGTTAAGGCGAAATTGCTGGATGAAGCAGATCGTCGAAATAAGAAAGTTTCAAGTGACTCAAAGACAGCATTGAAAGTAACTAGAAGTTTCAAAAATCAGAGTAAGAATTATTTGAAGAACGTGAAATGTTATTCATGTGGAGAAACCGGACATATCAGCAAAAGTTGTGATAAGAAGATCACAAAGTCAGATTCTAGCAAGAAGAATAAGGCTGGTTTAGTAACAAGTAATCATTTGGCATTGCATCTAAGTGCAAATGATTCAATTACTGGTTGGTGTATTGATTCCGGAGCAACGTGTCATGTGTGCAACGACAAGAGATTATTTGCTTCTTTGAATTTCGACATTCAGGAAGAAATTAGAGTCGCGAATGGCAACAGCGTGAATGCTATTGGAAAAGGTGACATTGATTTGGTCGTTGAAGCTGAAAATGGAGAAATCATAACTGTTACGATTTATGATGTTCTGTACGTTCCTGAAGCAAGAGGAAATCTTTTATCAGTAAATAAACTCATCGAAAAAGATTTCAAAGTCACATTTAATAAGGATCTCGCAATATTGGTAAAAGGAAATCAACAATACAGAATTGGAAAGTTACGTGAAGGACTTTATATGTTAAATGAACATAGAATGGCAGAGCTTAATCTTATGAAACAATTAAATAGATATTGTGTTCATCAGTGGCATTCAAGATTAGCGCATCGCAATTTGGATGACATAAGAAGGATGAAAGATAAGCTGAAGATTGTTGAATGTGATTGTACATTCAATTGTGAGGCATGTATTAAAGGAAAAATGTCTCGTGAGCCATTTCCTAAGAAGTCTGAGAATCCAGCAAAGCAGAAACTGGATGTAATAGTATCTGATGTTTGTGGACCAATGCAAACAAATTCAATTGGAGGAAAGAGATACTTTGTAACTTTTATTGACGAATATACAAGATATTCACATGTGTATTTCCTTAAGGCGAAATCAGATGTGAGTGATCATTTGGTGCAATTCATTGAGATGTTGAAGACTAAGTTTGGAAGAAAACCAAAGATATTTAGGAGTGATAATGGTTTAGAGTATGTTAATTCAAAAGTTGAAAATTTTTTGAAGAAGGAAGGAATTCAAATCCAACATACTGTACCATATTCAAGTCAACAGAACGGAATTGCTGAACGCAAAAACAGGACCATTATGGAAGCAGTCAGAAGCATGTTGTTTGATGCAAAATTAGACAAATCATATTGGGCTGAAGCTGTTTTATGTGCGAATTATATTCAGAATAGATTGATCACTAGAGCAACAGGAAAAACGCCGATAGAAATGTGGAATGATGAGTTACCACGAGATGAATCATATTATGAATTTGGTGTAGATTGTTATGCTTGGATACCAAAAGAGAAGCGTAAGAAGCTTGATGAAAAAGCTCAAAAATTCAAATTCATGGGATATGATGAGACATCGAAAGGATATAGATTGATAAATCCTAAGACTAAGCTGATAACGATAGCTAGAGATGTGAGATTCCTCGAATCAAGAGCGAGAATTCCAAAAGATGATTCGAATCATAAGCTGGAAGAAGCTGAAAAACATGAAGAAGAAATAGTCATGTTGGATCTGGAATTAATTGAGAAGGAATCTGAAGTCATTGAGAATCAAGTTAATGACATACCGGAGATTGATGTACAAGAGAGTGAACGTAATGAAAGTATTGATAATACTGAGTCTGACATAGGTAATAATGAATCAAGTTACTATGAATCAGAGGTAAGCATTTATGAGACGGATCATGCAAATGAAATGGATGAAGATTTCATTGACGAGACATTGGCACAAAATGAAGTTGATCCTAATGCTACAGTTCGACGTTCAAATAGGCAAAATATTGGAAGTACATCAAAGTACAATGATTACATTTGCATAGTTGAGAATGCTGATATCAAGGAACCTGCTACATATGAAGAAGCAATAAGTAGTTCTGATAGTGAAAATTGGAAATTGGCGATGAAGGATGAATTAGAAGCAATTCATAAGAATAGTACGTGGAAACTTGTAGACTTACCTGAAAATCGAAAGGCCATAGGATCGAAATGGGTTTTTAAAATCAAACGAGATACAGATGGTAATGTTCTCAGATATAAGGCACGACTAGTCGCTCAAGGATTTGACCAGAAATACGGAACCGATTATGATGAAGTCTTCGCTCCCGTTGTTAGATCAAGCACATTTAGAACATTGCTTAGTGTCGCATCAAAGAGAAAGTATAATGTTAAGCATTATGATATTAAAACAGCATTTTTGAACGGAAATTTAGATGAGGAGATTTATATGAAGCAACCTCCTGGATATGCAAAAGGTAATAAAGTTTGCAAATTGCTGAAAGGACTTTATGGATTGAAACAGTCAGCAAGATCATGGAACAGAGCTATTCACAGTGTACTGTTAGCAAATAAGTACAAACAGAGCAAATATGACAAGTGTCTATATATGAAGCTGATTAATAATCAAGCATGTTATATTTTAATATATGTTGATGATTTGATTATAGCAAGTGATAATTCAACTGAAATTGAAATGATAGCAACAGAAATTGGAAGTCATTTTGAAATGAAATGTCTTGGAGATATAAAGCAGTTTCTGGGTATGGAAGTTGATAGAAACAAAGATGGAGATTTCTTGCTGAGTCAAAGGAATTATATAGACAAAATCATAAGAGACTGTGGATTAGTTGATGCAAAGATATCCAAATTACCGTTAGATACCGGATATGACAAATTGACAAGTGACAAAATGTTGGATAACAATAAGGAATATCAGAAGATCATTGGACAGTTATTATACTTAACTACAAATACGAGACCTGATATTGCAGCAAGCGTTTCAATTTTGAGTCAACGCATGGTTAGTCCAAGAGATATAGATTTGACTGAGATTAAACGAGTTGTTCGTTACTTGAAAGGAACAAGAGATTTAAAGTTAAGATTAAGTTCATCTGTATTTGAGCAGAACTTAGTTGCATACACAGATGCAAATTGGGCAGAGAATAAAATTGATAGAAAATCCAATAGCGGATACATATTTATGCTAAATGGAGGTACAATCTCATGGTCATGTCGCAAGCAAGTTTGCGTGTCACTTTCGTCTACAGAAGCTGAATATATAGCTTTAAGTGAGGGATGTCAAGAGTTGAAATGGATCAAAGGCATTTGTAAAGACTTAAATGTTAATGTTGAACAAGCAACAAAAGTCTTTGTTGATAATCAGAGCTGCATAAAATTAGTTGATAATGAGAAGTTTAGTAATAGAACTAAACATATTGATACGAGATATCATTTTATTAGAGAATTGAATGAGCGTGGTGAACTGACATTGGAATATTGCACCTCGGAAGATAATGTAGCTGATTTGCTGACAAAACCTTTGGGACCTAACAGAATCAACTATTTGAGAAAGAAGGCAAACCTCATTGATTAACAATATTAGGAAATTATAGCATGTTAAAGTCAAGGAGAAGTGTTGAACTTATTGATATTGTGTGACTTTAAGCATGGAAGTTTATAGAGACCCTAATATTATGTTAAAACCTTTTTGACCTCTCGGAAGTTTAGAACCTTACAGATAAGACGTTTTAATTACTTGAATAAAAATTAATTTACTTTTATTATCCACTAGAATCAATTTCACTGTATTTAATTCTGATATTTCATCATCGACTTTATTGAGATGTTAATAAATTTATTACGTGAATCATGTTCATTTAAATAAGTTAAAAATAAGATTTTTCATATTTCTACATACGTTTAAAACTTTCTTTATAATCTATTACAATAGAAACAAAATCAAAATTTTACAAAATGTAAATTTTTTAATCTTCTCATGTCCTAAAATCAATGTTTAGAAGAATGTTTCAAAAAATCACGGTTATCAACGATTGATATCTTTATTTTTCCAAAATCTTCAAAAAAATGCAGATTGATATAAAAAAATGTTGTTTTTAATTCTCAGTAAGGCATTTCTCGTCACGTGAAATTAATTAATAACAATTCTTTTAAAAATGTGCCTAAATAAATATATGATTTCTTAAATTCCAGTTTCATAACAATACAAACTTAAAATACTTTAATAAAATTGATATGGATCATTTGAATCTAGTACTTTATCCTGAATCCTCCAACGACTTATGGAGATATACAATAATAAACAGATTCTACTGCAATAAAGAAAAAAAATTTCTTCCATGTCACTCAAGAGGAAAAAAATCTCTTCTTTCGCGAGATATCTTATCAGGCTTTACAACGATAAGAATGTCAATCTACTTGTGTTATTAATTGAGCAAATAGCAGAAAGATGTAGCTGCCGTACTTCAAAATCCCATGTATCTGTATAGTTCCTTTTAAGCTTCTGTTTCGTGCTTAAGCTATTATCAATTTGACGATTAAAAAAATTGTATTATTAGAAGCTTATCGGAAATTATCGACGGGGAATAAAAAGAAGAGAGTTAAGGGAAAGAAATTTTTCAATTAGACATTTTAGTTTGAATTGTGTAATCCTGCAGTGCGTATAAGATTTTAAAACTGTTGATTTTTGGATTAAAAAAATGAATACAAATAATATTTACTACCAAAGTGATGATAATTGTAATTTTGAATGTGAAAATGCAAATCAATGCAATTATCATATTTATAATTATAATAATGATAATGCAAGTTCTAATCTAATTCAACAACAATATCCTCAACAACAGCAAATACAAAATTTTGTTGACGAAAATTATCAATATTACAGCAACACTACTGCTGCTGCTAATTATAATAGTTTTGATGATAGTGTTGTGCCTACCAATTTTTATGAAAATAATAATCAAAATGTTCCTTATCAATCATATCAAATGAATCAACAACAAAACTTCAGTCAAGCTAATTTTTATTCAAATGTTGGTGAATCTTCAACCAGCATTAATAATACAGTTAATAGTAATAATTTTACAAACACTAATAATGTTTATGCAACAAATTATAATTATGCTTATGCTGAATCACTACAAACTCACCCTCCATGTGGAGGACCTCAACCATGGAATTTTGCTCAATGTTATGGATATTACGGTGATGCTCCATGTCAGTTTTCAAATGTTATTGATATGGAAGATTTCATGTAAGTTTCTTCAATTCTCGAAATTCTTTTCTAAGAGTCTTTTTGATTATCAGAAATATTAATCAAAGATGATCGAATTTAGAATCTATTGATAGAACTAAAATTTGTAACGAATAAATTTTCTTAAGATAGCTCAAAAATTTTATTTTTGCTATCAGAATTATCAAAGATTTAATTATCATTTATATTTTCTCAAACTCTGTGGATTTCCCACTCTAAATGTATGAATGTATTATTGTTTAAAATTATTATCATTTCCTTCGTTTTTTCTTTCTTTTCTTTTGATAAAATGAAAATATTTTGATTTGATAACATGATGAATAATATGCGATAATAATCTGCTTGTCCTTGGAAAGATCACAAAATTCTTTAGATATTGTATTTCGGTCTGTAAGAAGATCTTAAAAAGTTTTTTCGTAGAAGACCTAATTGTCTTTGAAAAATAAATTGAGACAAAAGAAATTAATTGGAATATTCTCTCATTTCTAAAAAACTTGATTAATTTGAAAAACTGATAAAGATTTGAACAATATTTTTGATTTATCAAAATTTGAATTAATTTACATTATTGAATGAAAATCAAATGCTTGAAAGCTTTTAACAGGTGATACCTTTCGAGTATTAAGTATTATAAAGAAACTAGTTTTATTTAAAAGTGATATCATTTAAATATTTCTTGTTGTTTTCCTGTTTGTTTAAAATCTATCAACACAAACTAATATGTACTGGATTATCTTACATTGTTGTTATTACTTTGTATAATACATATACAAATATATTCCGAATGCATCTTAGTATAAAGCAAAAATAATTGAACATTTTCAAAATTTACTGAATTATTATTTTGATTTTAGATACTAAAATTAAAAATGAAATTTTATACTTCTGACATGAGAACATTGAAGTATTTTATTATAGTTTTTATGAACTACTTAAAAATGATTTCAACAGATTTTTATGAGATTATTACCCACTGTAAATTTTAAGTGTAGACTACTCGAAAATCTATCTAAACATTTGATTGTAAAAAGTACTCGAAATTTCTGTAAATTCCAACATTTCTTTTATTTTTTCTTATTATTCAACATGACTATCTTAAAATTATTCCTTATCATGCTTGACAACAGTCATTATTTGAAGTTGAAACAAAGAAGTAATAATTTTCATTTCGTGTTTATCTAACTAGAAGTTATAAAATTTAAATGATGAGAAATACTTGAATATTAACATTTTTATGTATTGAAACTTGTCTGAACTTAATACTCAATCTAAGATAAAAAAAAGACAATTAATCGATTCATTTGCTATTAAAGAATTAAAGGATATAAATTGATTGCTTTAGAAACCTCTCAACCTCTTCAAAAGACATAAGAGCCTCCAAAAGAAATTTTAACACATTCGCTATAAATGCTATCAAATTACATCAACCAGACAAAATTATCTTTATCTGTCGCGCATTGCTTTACTCATTATAAGCACTAAGTGGTATTTTGTTTTTATTGCCAAAAAAATGATTGAGTACAATGTTCAGCACACTGTTATTTATTTCTAGCAAAAAAATTATCAAATTAAGCTAACAATTTTTTGATCCATATGAGACATAATTTGACATTGTGGATTAGGAAATTTATCAACATTTTCTTTATTTTCAATTACATTTACGATGACGTAGTACATACTTCAAAATTTCTAGCTAAATATCATATAGAAAAGTGACCGTTATTTTTTTCAAATTTTTGAAAAAATTCACTAACACTATCAAATTTTCAATACAAAAAACTGAGCAACTCAACTGAGCTATGGTCGTCGCTCAGTTGTATGAACACATAATATAAATAATTATAAAAATTATTTCCATTTACATTATTATTATATTTTTAGGAATAATGAAAAGCGAAAGGAAAAGTCAAGAGATGCGGCACGATGCCGACGTTCAAGAGAAACTGAAATTTTCACGGAGCTTGCAAATTCCTTACCTATTAAGCAAGAAGAGATTGATCATTTGGACAAGGCATCTGTCATGCGTCTTTCTATAGCCTACCTTAACATTCGTAACATGCTTGAGCTATGTAAGTTGATTGTTGTACAAAATGTTACAAAAAACAATTTCTTATTTTGTATTTTTCTTTTAGTTCCGAAAATTAAAAATCTTGACATCCCGATTGATGGAAAAATTGAAAAGAGTGATAGTCAAGTGGATGAAGATGAGGAAGAAACCAAGGATATCAAGGTTCAAGTTTTAAAAAAGATTGTTGAAGACGAAAAATTTGCATTATTAGCCCTTGATGGATTTTTGCTCGTGTTAAATAATGAAGGAGATATTACCTATGTTTCTGAAAATATTTCAGAATATTTGGGACTATCTAAGGTAATTAACTAACTAAATATTATGGATCTGAATTTATTATAGAAATTTTTGTTTTATATTTTAGATTGATTTGCTGGGTCAACCAATATGGGATTATGCTCATGCATGTGATCATGATGAATTACGAGAAGTTTTAAATGGAAGAAAAACTTCACCATCAGATGTTGTCAATGGATCAAAATCCAGCGATTGTAATCCATTGTTACATCGTGATATGATGCTTCGTTTAAAATGCACTCTCACCAAGAGTGGTCGCTTTGTCAACATCAAGAGTGCATCATATAAAGTAAAGTCATTTTTAAAGATAGATTTAGGATTTTTTGACATTAAATATTTGAAAATAATTCTAGGTGATTCACTTAACCGGTCACATCATCTTCAAGGAAGATGGTTATAGACAATTGATTGTTATTGCTAGACCACTAGCACATCCATCAAATATTGAAGTGCCATTAGGATCTAGTACTTTTCTTACGAAGCATACTCTTGATATGAAGTTTAGTTTCGTGGATAGTCCTAAGTAAGTTGAATTAACTGATTAAAAATCCTTTCAAAACTTAAAGACTAATGTTCTGATTTTTTTATTTAAGAATGTTTGAATTGATGGGTTATAAGCCTGAGCATTTGCTAGGAAAATCTCTTTACGATTATCATCATGGAAACGATTCAGAGAACCTAATGACAAGTTTCAAGTGCCGTAAGTAGATATTTATTATTTAATTTACAATCCTTAAATGCAATGACCAAAATTCAAGTAAAACTTGTATTTTTTGACACACGCTTGTCAATATTTTGTTTGACATTAAAATTAACGAGAAGTCAGATTGGCTAGTCGAAAAATCACGCAAAAGATTGTGGGGTGCTTATTAGTCACGTGCAGTGCGAAAAATAAAAGTGAAATGAAAGAAAAAAATTTTCTTTAACTTAAAGAAAAGCATTTTTGAACTGTAATAAATTTTTCTGTCATGTATTTTATAAATTGGCAAGTTAAAAAAATTGAAAAAACATTTTTTGATGTTTTTGCAAAAAAAGGATTGCAAATAGAGTAGGATGAGAAAAAATTAGCAATGAGTGTTGAAAATATTTGCCTCGTGTTTTTTGTAGGATACAAAGTAATAACTTAACCACTGTAATTATCTGTAATTACAATGACATTTTTGTCTCTTTTCGTCTCTATTTTTTTTTTTTTTTAAATGAAGCAAGAATTAATTTCGGTAATTTTAAAACTAAAAAAAAAATTATGAATATCATTCATAAACTGAAATTTTAACAATTAAAAGAATTCAATAGGTTCTTAAAATTCATTATTTATTATGAGATCTAGTCATTAAAAACTTGCCAAAAACATGAAAAATTATTTAATCAAAATTCTTTCTTTTATGAAAATTCCAAATTTCAATTTCTATAAAAAACAAACATGACGCATTGTTATTTCTATATTCTTTAAAGTTTCGTCATTTAATTCTCACTTAACAAACTTGTTTACACTCATGTGTTTTGTTTTTTTTTTCTTTAGTTTTATCTTTTTGTATCGTATATCAATTCTGTTGTAATTATCTTTGTTGCTTAGCAAAACAATACATTTTAAGATTACATGTTTGGTTGTAAATAAATAAAAAAAGTATTTGAATATGTTGGTGTGTGAAGTAAGAAGTTTTTTCTCATATGAACTTTAAACAAATTAATAATTGCGATAATTAACGATGCCAACAAACTTTTCATTCAAAAGTCAAATCATACAAAAGTCCTTTGCACTTGGTTTGTAATTATTCAGATTTTATGTTTTTTTCTTTTAGAAATTTGATATTTCTTATAATTTGCACTTAGTTAATAACAAGTAACTAAAATTTTAAAAAGAGATTTATTTAGAAGAATAAAATTACACAAAATGAAAAATGAATATTTTATATTCCTTTGATTTATTCAATATTTGAGATGAATAATGAACATATTCAACACTTTACGCGTTTGAGAAAATCTCAATTCTCACAGCTCAAAAAGTTTGGCAACATTTCAGCATATTTTTTGCTTGTGTTCAAATTGTTATTATTTTCCTCATCAATTTCTTCTTAATACATTTTTTGTTTCTAGCCGCATCTCCTTTTCAACTTATTTCACCATGATCATCGTCCATCCAACATTTTTCACTATTAATGTTGTTGTTTTGAGTCAAAATTTATTGAATTTTTATTCATAGATTTTTTTAGTATATTCAGTCTGTTTATAAATAGAAAGTATTGTGGAAACTCGTGAAAATTAAAATCTTGTGTGGATTTTTTATGTTGTTTACCAATGACACGTGCTTTTCCTCAAAATGCTTATTTAACTGTCGACGATTTTCACATGATGATGATAATTTACAAATCTTGTACGAATGTTCACTAATTTCTTTTTCACTCACTCATTCACTCAGACATTCTCCTACTAAATGTTCTCTATAACACTCAACAACAAGCTGTGAAAATAAAGAAAATAGAAAATTCGACCAATGATCTTAGTTATTGGAGGAAAAATAATGCTATTAAACAATAAGCGTGTGTATCAAAGTATTTTCACAAAATCATAATCCAACATTTGACGTTTGCTATTAAGTGTGTAAATTAATCAAGATTTATGACCATGCAACTTATCTTCTTATAATCGCGCTTATTGTGCTTAGTGGAAATTTCCTTTGAGTTGAGAATGATATTTGCTGAAAGGAATTATAATGGATCTCTTATATAATTTACTTTTAAACGATTTTATTTTTGAGTGAAGAGAAATTCACAACTGTTTGCTCATTTGTCGTTCAACTTTTTTGTTTATATTTAATTTTCAAAACTTATCACCTATAATTAACAAATCCGTAAGAAAGATTAAGCGTTGTTTTTTTCAAACTCTCTCATGCTTATTATTTAGGACATTCTCCCGAAATTCTCACTAACTTGTTATAATTCTTAATAAAGTAGTACATTGTCAATAGATTATTAAGAGAATGATTGATCCGCGTCTATAAATATTCTACCATTTATGGAGGTATTTTGACACAAAATTTAATATAAAGTTCCCCCAAAAAATGTAAATAAGGAATGAAAAAAATCAATAATCTCAATGACAACGCAAGAAAATCTCATTTGCCTGAATCTTATTAAAACTTTTAAAAATTCTTTCGTGGGCGAAATAAAAGTTTTTCTTGTTGTTAATGTAAATTTTTCAACGAAAACACTGCTGCTTATATTAAGTTTTACTTTTCTCTTTAAATAATCATAAACGTTCTCTTATTTCCTTCCGATAGTGGATTATTCCAGATTTTCTTTTACATTCTCATAAGAAAATAAAAGAAAAAGAAAATTTTCATTGAACTTTCCATTTTCTTTTCCGTTCATTCACCTTACAATGATGATGCAACTTGCACTTTTTATGCATTTTATGAAGCTTTTGTTATTTTTTCATTCCTTTGTTCTACATTATAGAGCGTATTTTTCTCAAATGAAAATTCAATTGACTATTTTTTTCACTAAAGTTATTAATTTCAGTAAAGAATTCACAACAATTTAAACGAGATAATTTAGAGATCATAAAGTTTTATAAAAAAAATTACAATTATGAATTCGATCTTTCAATATATTTAAAATATTTCTCATCTTGTTTGTTTCATTTCTCTTGAGCATGAGCTTTATTTTTCTTATCTCGGAATTATTTTACCAAAGTCTTTGAAGTTCATTGTATTAGTTTTTTCTCTCGCTAAACATGAAATTCTTTCAGTGCTATTTTTAGATACATGAAAAGCTTAAATGAAAAATGTGGGTAAAGCTCACCTCCTACTCTTTTATAAAAAAAAGCTGAATGTGAGATATTGTAAGAATAACTTTGAAACACCCCCTATGCATTTAAATTAAAACTTGATTATTAAAAGGTTATTGGATATTATTATCATGTACTTATTGTTTTCAATATTTTAACCATAAAATTTTTTAATAAACCATTAATTTTTTATATTTTTCATTCTCGTTTCTTCTACGTTAATTATAGTAATCAGTAAAGGTCAAACTGAAACCAACCGATACCGCTTTTTGGCACGAAATGGTGGTTACGTATGGATTGTTACCCAGGCAACTGTAGTTTTTGAAAAACAGAAGCCGCAAAGTGTCGTCTGTGTTAATTACGTCATAAGGTGAGTCCAATTTTTCTTTTTACTTGATAATTCGTGTTTGAGGCCATCTCTCTTGATACAATTATTAATTTATTGTATTACGATAACTTTTCACATTAATACGAGATAATACATCCTGATGACACTCGCACAAACTTAATCAGTCGTTTTTGTGCTTCCGTCAATATTTATGTCCTTAAAAGGAAATTAATAGTGTATTTAACCATTAAAAAAAGTACTTAGCATAAAGCTACATAAAAATACACTTCACAATTTAATACGTCTTCATTGTACAATTAATTTTAGGTTTTTTTAGTAAATGAGTCTTCAAGCATTTCAATTAATAATTTAAATAATTTTAAAGACAAAAATACCAACTCTGAAAATAATAAAATAATCAATAAAAAAAACAAAGAATTAGGTTGATAAAAGCCATCAATTTTTAAGCACGACATACTTGTAAGCAACACTGTCTAGCTGTCTCAAATAAACTAGTTTCCTTCCTTCCTTTGTTCTCTATTGGATTTTCCTATAATAATAAAAGTTTGTTATTGATTAGCCAGAATAACAGCTCTCATGTACTTCTCATAACATTCTTTTGTATCATTGTAACATGCAAAAAAAACTCATTCATTTCTGCCCTTTTAATATTCATGTATGGAGGTTAGTGATCTTTAACTGGGTATTAGTTAGTAACCATTTCTTGAATTTGTTATGTTATCAGGTACAATTTTATTTAATGATTTTTTATTTAAGAGGCAAATTTGATGACTTTCATTAAATTTTTAAATAATTACCATATTTTGTTCCAATTATTGCTCGAATTTGAGGTTTAAAAATAAAGAAATTGAAAAACATCACACACAAAAATATAATTTGAAAATCAACAACCACACTTTTTTTGTTATTTTTGGTTCCAGTATGAAAGATATGACATTTGAAAAAAAGAATCAAATTGCAAATTGATATTTTTTTTTCTGCTTTATTTTCGTCATTGAATGATATTTTATCTTTCTTTACATGCATATCTAAAGATAGATTGAATCAGATTGAAACTTGATACTTCATTTAAAAGTTTTTTAAAAAAGTTCAATTAACTTTCTGATTATTAAAAAAAAATATTGATTTTTATTAAAATTTTCTCAACAAACAATTATTTTGGCCTAGATTCATGTACTCTAAAATTTATATACTGTCATATGTAAGTTACTGTCACATTTAAGGAATTTCCATATGAAAAATGACTAGTATAGATCTAAAGTTTAATTTTTCTTCTAAGCTCGTTTTATTTTTAACTCCTTATAGAAAATCTTCTTATAAAAGGCTATCAACGATAAAAAATAAAATATATGACTGTTCATGTCAATTTCGTCAGCAATATATCAAAAAATATCATTTTTTCTGTGTTTTAGACACAGAAGCATTATGAAAGAAACAAAAAAAATGCGATATCTTCTATAACCTTTACACGGACATGTGTTAACATTTCTATGAATAATATTTTTTGTCATTTGTATTGTTCGATGGTTTACTGTGGTTTTTTGCTTTTTTCAAAGCTATTGACGTAATTTGTACTTCTGTGCTCGTAGCATTTCGTTTTTATATCTCTTATTACAGTATATTTAATGAAATTAAAACAATAGATGTACTGAATGAAATCGAATACTTTTGAACCAAGAAGAGATTATTTAAAATAATATTTATAAACAAAATCAGCATAAATTGTAATTGAATTTTTCAAATTAGATCTAATCAAATTTATTAGAAAGGATAAGAAGAAGATATTTAAAAACGATTTCTCCGTTTCCATTTTCTCAAAAATATTTTGCTTATGAATCGAATATTTGATAATCTGAATAAATACAATTCTCAAGATATGAAGCATTAGCACCTTTTCTTAGTGGTTAAAATGAGCTCGTTTTCCTGGGAATTATTTATCCTTGTCATAGCATGGCCTAAATTTTAAATTATTCAATTTTCTTCCTTTTTCCTTCCATTTCCTTCGCATTTTGTCGATTCTATAAAAGTTTAGGAAGTTGAACGCAAATAAAAACTTAGTTTATTTGACTCTTTTTTTTTCAATTAGTTTTCTGTTTGTATTGTTATTTCCTGTCTTGTTTAATTCCAAAATTAGCAGAATTTTTCTTAAGAAAGAATTATTTATTGAATATCAAATAGGGTAAAAAATATAATTTTTGCGCTATTTCGCTTCTTGACAACTTTGAACGCAAATAACTTTTCACTGACAAATCTTTTTTTAATGAATTATAGCTTAAAATATCCCTGAACCAAAATAGTTTAAAGTCTAACATTCATTTCCTAATGAATTGCTAAGGTTTTCATGAAAAACTAAGATAATTATAAAATATATTTTTTGCGGTATGAAATATGATTTTTGCGGTAAAAAAATATAATATTTGCGGTATCGAAAAGTAATGAAATTCTTTACTAAATATTAATAATTACATTACTAAGAGCTTCTTTAATGTAATTATAATGTATACTCATTTAAATTAAGACTTTTAATTGAGTAAAAGTGATTAAAATTATTTTTAAAAAATTCATTCATTTTTAACGAATTTTCATTTTTTAAATTGTTCAGGGGAACATTAACATTCAGGGTAAAAACAACCTAAGTTTCTATGCAAATTTTTGTAAACAAATACCGCAAAAATCATATTTTTTACCGCAAAAAATATATTCAGTTTTGGGATAAACTAAATTTGGTATTTTGATTAAACTGTTGAAGTTTAAGTGATAAGTGTTGCAAATTATTATAAAGTTTATAATGTTTCATCATAAAAATAATTGAAATGATGAAATCATAAAGTGAAAATTGCAGTAATTTCAGTTCAAATAAGGTTCGAAAATTAGCCATTTTTGTAAGAAAATTTAAATAGGAAATATTTAATGATTGTAAGTAGGTAGACACTATAAATTAAGGAAACATGCTTTTATTAACGTTTTAAGGATGTTTGCTTAAGAAACAAAAAGTGTCAACCATTTAAAAGTACTTTTTTTAGCTAAAATTGAATACCGCAAAAAACATATTACCGCAAAAATCATATTTTTTACCCTATGATTTCAAATATATGAACGCTTTTGCCGAAGAACGTGATATAAAAAAAACGGTGGTTTTGAATTTGAAAATTGTTGGCCGATTTTTGCAAAACACAAAGTTAAAAATTTTTGTTTATTCAGTAAAATTCATTTTGCCATGATTTAAATTTATTACAACAATAATTTAAAATGTTGTTAAAAATCGGTCAACAATTTTCAAATTCAAAACGACCGTTTTATTATCACGTTCTTCGGTAAAAGCGTTCATATAAAGGAGATAATTATTCATAGTAATTATGATAATTTTTGATAACAAACAAGTTCCAAATTTCAAACAAGCACTTATTTAAATTAGTTTTTTGTCACTTTTTTAACAAATAAGATTTCTTTGTGATAAATATTTTTTCAAGCTGTGGTTATTTTTTTTCTCTGTTTTCGAAGATTAATAATTTTGGATTAATTAAATTCCTTTCAAACCAAACCTAGAATCACAAAGTTTTATTATTTTTTATTCATAAATCTTCAAGGACGAAAAACATTAAAAGAATCATGAAACTTGTTAATTTGCTTCTCAAAGTTATCAATTAAAAACGTAATAAGGTATCACGAATATATTAATTGGTATTAATATTGACTTTCTGTACCATAAACAGTTAACGAAACGAACGAAAATGATATAAATCATGCAAGAGGGTGGAAAAATAATTGAATTTTACTTGGAATGTTTTCCTTGGCCAAAATTTGTTCATTTAGTGCTTATAACAATGCTGAAATTTCTAATTTATTAAAATTGACAAATTTTCAAAAATTCAAAAAAAATCCACTAGCTTTACTCATAAAATTGTCGAAAAAACATTCTAAGGGTAAACTTCAAATACACTTAACGTAATGTCATAATAATGCCATGCCATAGAAATAACATGATTGACTTTATGTCATGATATCAAGAATAAAGAAGTGAGTAAAAGTTAATTTACCAAAACATTAATATTATTTGGAATTTCATTTCACACAATGTAACAATGTGAATTTGATTATGAGTGAAAGGGGGAAACGGGGGGAAACATTAAAACGATTTTGTCTAAATAGAAATTTCAACTGTTGGCCTATTTTCTTTTTTTATTCATAACACACAAGATATACAGATGTGTTCATTCAAAAATGTTACCGTTTTTAACGGATAAAAATTTAAAATTCTCAAATTTTTTGTAAACACTAACACAACGAAAGAAATTTGTAAAATTTTGTTCCTCAAATTTTTGGACTTTTAATTTTGTTTTCGTGGTCAAAAAGCATTAGAAATGATAATTTACAATATAATGTTGCTATTTTAAACACAAAAATTAGATCCAGTGAACAAATTTAAGTCAAAAATCAAAATTTAATTTAAAATTTTTTTCACGAAATTTTTTCATTTTGTTTGTTTACAAACAGAAAAAAAGCGTATGGTCAAGTATGGTCGAGTATACTTTGTATGAACACATCTATATATCTTGATAACACACGCAGCATGAAGGCATATATATAACTTTATGTATTTCTATCCATTTTCCTTATAAAATACGCAACATCTAGAATTCACTCGAAGGAAAAATTCCCAAATGCTGCTTGAGCATAAAAAAATTAAAATGAGAGAGAAAATGAGAGACCATTGCGTGACATAACAGCTTATTGCTACCATTAAAAACATATAAGCTCTCAACGCAGAGAATTCTCGATTCATTTCTGCTACCAAATATTTGAATGTGTTGGTTACACGTGTCTGGAAATCAAGCTTTAACTGTATACAAAATGTTAGGGAAAAGCTCCGGGGTTCTTTTTGTTTTTTTTTTTCTATTCTATTTTCATACTTTTTCTTGGGAAGGAAAGCATTCTAAAATTTCTTACTACGTAATATTGTTTTCGGGTTCAACTAAAAAAAAGAAAAAAAAAAATCTGCGCGTGTTTGAACTTTATAGTATCTTGTAGCTCAGACAAAAGAAAAGTTATGACCGGAATTTTCTTCTTAGGATTTTTGTAGGCAATCAATGATAGCGAAATAAACAAAATTGAGTAGATTATTTATGAATAAATAAGTCTTTTTCGGTAAAATTTTGTTGTTTCCTACTTCATTATTCAGTTCATCGAAGGCCTGAAGGCGTTTATATCTCGACATTTCTTTTATTTTATTTTGGTTTTCTGATTATTTCATCGTCCTTGCCACTTCTTATACTTTCTGAAAATCGAATTTATTCGAGTCAAAGTTCTTATTTTTTTCCATTTTCCTTTCGGCTTTCACTTTCCATTTCGATAAATTTCATTGACTTCTTTTTTTTCCTCTTCGAAAACCGAAGCGAGAAAGAGAGAACAAGAGAAAATAAAACGGAGCAAGGATATACCAACCATCAGCTGCTTTTTGTATATTTCTAAAATTGTACTTAATACGCACATACATTTTTTACCTCGATTCAGGCTGGGTTTAAATCTATTTTATCCTTATGGATCAGATTTATTTGACTAAAATAAATTTTAATATATTTTATGGCTTATCCATTTTTGAACTGTTAAAGCAACTCTTAGCTTTTTAAATGAATTTAATTTTTATGAAGTTGAAAAGCGTCAACACAATTTATTCTACCTTTAGATTTCTAACTTGCCTAATAACATCTAATGCGTAATATGTCTCACTGTGCCATGTTTTCAGACTTTCTCATTCAATTCAAGTTCAAACGCCTTACGCTAAAGAATGAAAAGGCAAAAACGAGAAAAAAAAATCAAATAGCGTGAAATAAATTAAATAATAGTAATAATAACAAGAGCAACAATATAAAAAAATTTGCAATTCATCATTTTTGTGGTGGTTCTTTTGTGGTGAAAATAAATAAAATCTCTGTCTATAAATCACTTAAGTAGATCTTCAATCAATGGAAGAAGGAGGAATCGTGAAAATAACGTTTTTGATATTTTTTTAGTGAATGATTAAGGCATTTATTTATAGATATACAATCAGACCAATCATTAAGTTCTGAACATACTGACTAGTAGACGAATAATCGTGTTAATGATAGTAATTTTTTGCTCATTATCGCAATTCTATTGAAAGTTGTAAAAGTATTCTTAAACGACTTATGAACCGGGACTTTTTCTTGTTACTTGAAATGCTGGAAGATTAATTTACTATCTTGTGTATGAATCTTGAATCTGATGGGGAAAAAAAACGATGAAAGACTACAGACATTTTTGTGGTTACATAAGCTTTGTAAAAAGCATTTTTTTCTATAAAAGTCCAATAAACAGAAAATAAATAATTTAGGTTTATGGAAGCGTAAATTTGAGTTAGGAAATGGGGTGTGCTTATCGTGTAAAATAGAAAATAGAAAATGAGCTTCTCAGTGTAATATATTTATTTAAACCTTATTATGGTGAACAAGCCCTTAGTTTTTTCGCGAATAGCTCAAAGTAAAGAAAAGTTCATAATTGACGTCCTCCAAACTCTTATTTCGTTTTTCATAAGTTATTCCATAAAAATGTCTGTTTAAGAATTTGATCGTTATTTATGAATAACCCTAATGGTTAAATTCCGATATAATTCATCTGAAGGGATTTTTTTCTCTTTCTTTACTTCACCTTTATCTTCATTACTGCTGTAAATGGGCATATACATTCTCACAATTTTGATATGCTTGCTTGTTGATTCTTATAAGCCTGCGAGACGATAGAAGCTTTTTTTTCGTTTTCCTTCAATCATTAAATGCGTGTAAAAATGGCTGACTAGCAGCAGTTTCATAGTCAACATAATATAGAAGTCACAAGAGTGCTCTCATCAACTCAAATTTTATTCATAAAATATTCTTTCTTTCTCATTTCCACTTACGCCAAACAAGTGCCAAAATTTTATGCGTATATGTGTGAGAGAGAAAGAGACATATCATTATTATTATTTTATATTTGTTTTCTTTTTGGTAGTTCAAGGTCTCATTCAAGGCCGCATGTGTTTCCAGTTTTCCTTTCTAAATTTCATGTTAGCCTGATTTTCTTTTCTCACATAAAAAAGCTTTCGGTACGCATTATTTTATCAGTATTTGTGCGTAATCATAAAGCACACTGATATTATATGTTCAGCTGTATATTCGAGTACAAATACATGCACAAAAATAAATGGGGGAGTACTTTTCGGGTAAGCTTTGTAAAAAATCAATGATGGTATAATTTTTGGAAGAAATTCCTCCATACAATTGCCATTTCCACTTCCAAATGTTTTCACTTCCTTTGCTGCAAGAGAAAAAATATGAAAAAACCCCAACAAAATTTTTATTCCATTTTCATTTTACGAGTGGGTGGTGTATACGACTTTTATTTCGTAACACTGTGTTTGTGCATAATTTTTTGTATAGAAAGTGAAAATCATAAAAAAAAGGGAAAACGATTGACACGTGTAGATGTGGATATACATGTATAAAAAAGATAGCACTGAGTTGTCTTTTGAATATGTTTCGATTGTTCCTGAACAATTTACTTGTTTTTCGATATGCTTTATTTTCTAAAGTCTACATTGCTCCATACTTTAGTTACTATATGGGCAAATCTATGAATGAAATTTTTGATGTTGTAATGTAAATTCATAAAATTTGTTAAAATGACGCATTATGAACAACTTTTAGAAGTTGTTCCTACTAAAGTCATCAAAATACTATAATTTTCACATTTAATATGTTTTGTAAGTTGCTTTGTTAAAAAGTTATTTCAATTTTAAAGTGTTTCTGAGTCAATTTTATAAAAAGTAAAAAAAAATTTAAATCCAAATTTTCGTGAAAATACAGCTTTTTAAATAATAGGAATCATTAAAATATATTTTCGCCTACTAACACTTTCAAATAACGCTTAAAATGTTAATTAAAAATACTTAATCATTGAGAAATTAAGCAAAAATAGCGTTTCTGAGTCAACTTTTTAGCCGATTATTGCAAAACACACAGCATATTTTCAACTTAAAAGTGCAATTTTTTAACTTTTAACTTCTTTTTGTTATCAAATATCATTGAAAACATAAAGAAAAGCAAGAAAATGATGCTCTAAACTGAGTAATCTTTGAGAAAAAACAGTTTTAAAAGTTTTTAGGAAAATTTTTCAGTTCCCTTCATTCATAGATTTGCCCATATTCAACAACTAAGTGGATTATGGCAAATTCTCTCTTCATTCTTATTATACTAAGTCATCAACTGTGAATGACTTTTTGAAGCGTAAATTCTGCATAATTGACTTCATGTACATTATGTAACTTCTGAACGAAAAGCAATGCCAACAACAACAGCATCATTTTTTGCGTAGTTTTTTTTTAAGAACAAATTGAAATGTTTTGGTTTTCTGTATGCTGCTGTTTTCTCAATGAAATGTTGACTTTAAATCTAATTATAAAAACTATTAAATTTAGGAAAAACTGTCAAATATGTTTATATTCGTAATGAAAAAAATTGTTGTTCAACTTTAAATTGCTTTAAACAACACATTCCAAACTGAATGTCCCTCAAACCAAAAACAACCCTCATTTCTTTAGTTATTCATATTATAATACCAAGCACCATAAAATATTTAAAAAGCTTCGTCTGTTGAACTATGAAACTTTAATGGCGTGCGTTAATGAGATTAGAAAGTGTATGAAGGAAAACAATTTTATTCTATTTTTATCATATAGTCAATTGATGATACTCCTCTTTCTTTTTTAATTAAGAATAATTTATTAGAGTGAAAATATAAATATTCAATTGAAAATTGCCCTAGTTCGTGTTAAACTTTTGTAATTGTCAATAAAGTCCTAATTAAAGCTTCGCTTTGTTGTCATTTCGTTACAATTTTGTCTATCAACAACGCAATTAATGCTTCATATAATAAAATATCCACCCCTTTTAAATATTTGAAAGAAGCTTCCTTATGTTATTAATTCTACATCGCATGGCTTAATCAAGGATGAAATTGTAATAAAATCAAAACAAAAAAAAATTGTCAAAGACATAAAACTTTTCCCATTTGATGTCCATATCACATCAAATCTAGTCAACATGTCTCCAAAGTCAAACGATATATGATCATACACGAGTATCAATAATGCTAAACCTTGACTGCCAATTTAAATACAACGAAGTATCTTTTAATTTCATTGGTTACCTAACTCAAATGTAAACAATTTTGAGATGAGAAGTGAATCATTATTCAAAAATTTTTAAGGTTTAAATTTTTTTTTTAGACTTCGTATTAAGAATTTTATTAAGATATTTAGTGATATGTTGTGTAAGTATTGTAAAAACAACAAACAACAAAAATCTGTATTCTCAAATTTTATTAGATTTTGTAAATACGAATTAAAATTGATGACCCTTGGCAACTAATGAACATCAAATTGTTTGTTGCTTCAACATAGTAGCAGTCAATGACTAATCATATTTTTAGATGAAAGAAGAAATTAAATAAAGCTATAAGATTATATCTCATTTAGATATTTCAACCGAATTTTTTTCTCAGTTTTTGAGTCACATGTTAATGATTTCACTCGGAAATTGAAAAGAACAGCTTCATAAAATTGAATAATTCCCATGTGATATGAGAAAATGAATTTTAAATGATTATTTTTGACACCAAAATTTTCTAATGTTCTTCTTTAAAATTTTTTTTCTTTTTTACCTACTAAATTGACAAAAAAGTGTTCAATAAGATTTATGAGAGTTACTGTGAGGTAACATAGAAAAGTCATTAAAAATTATTTTGAGATTGACCGTAAATGATTCTCAATGACTTGCGTTTCAAAATGAGCTAAATAAAAACACAGATATGTTAAACAAGTTCGTTGAGATATAAAATTCAAAAGCAATATCAATTAACAGCATTCCAATCACAACCATATATTTAATTGCTCTCGTTCTTCACTACAAGTTTCGTAATGATTGTGAAATATTGCACTTTTTTATTATTTGCTTCTAAATGAATGTTTAAGAGTTGAGTCTAACAAAATCTTAACATCAATCATTGTAAAATTTTCTGATGATTGTAGACATAACATGTTTATGTTCTCAGAATATAATTGTGGCAGTCAAAATTAATTTATAATAAGTATTGTATTGTAAAACGATACAGACAAGCAAAAATAAATTTGCTGATAGTCAATACACGAGATAATATATGCATGCATTATCTTGCTTATGTACTGATTATAAACCATATCAATGTCGCCTATTGCTTTAAAAATAAAAATAATAAAAAAATACATAAAAGCTTGACCTGCCCACAAAAAATATTTCTACGTTTTATATTTATACAAAATAGAATTAAGAAGAAGACAAATGAAAAATCTATAACGAAAGAACACCAAGTAGCTATGATGGCAGGATTATAATAAAAACTTTGTGTACAAAAACAAAACAATGACGTTTTTGGAACTTATCATCAAATTTGTCTATTTTTTATGTGATGAAATGTCAAGACCTGAATCACATATTTTCTGACTATTTATTCTTATTGCTTGCTTTAATATTGAGCTATGTAAACATACTTGAAAAAATTGAGAAAGAAGAGTTAAGCCAAACAAGAGAATTTATTGTTTGTGAATACATCAAAATGCTTAGTAGATTGCAATAATATTTTTACAACATAAGAAAATATTTCAGTGTGCAAGATTTCACGTACATTTGAACGATGACGATTGAATAATTAAAGTTCCACATAAAAATGAATAGTCACGTGTGTAGTACATACACTCCTCAAATTTCAAAGGAACATTCCCGTAGAATTTTAAAGTATCCGTTAAGACGAAGAAAAAATGTTTCATAAGTAATATGAATCATCTGGTATATGCCAAAAACATTCGCATTCCAAAAAAAGACTCACTGCTTAGTTATGAAATTTTCTTCCTTGTGCACATGCACATCCATATGTCATATGTTGACCTAACTTTTTTTTTGTAAAATTTTCACTTAAAGTCTGACGTTAATGCATTTTCAAAAAAAAAAAAATTAAAATAATAAATCTGAAAAGAAAAATATTTTTCATGCACATCAGAGTGACTTAATGTAATATTTTAACATTGTTTAATGGCTTGCTCAACTAGTTTCTATAATAGTTAATGAATGTACAAAATTATCGTATTCAATTAGCACAATCGTATGAAATCACATGATGAGCTTCCTTGTAGCTGATCAAGCAGATGTAAATTATTATCAAGAATTGTTTTGATATTTAATAGTTCAGCACGTGGAGTTTTATTTGTTATTGTCAAAATCATGCTCAGCCTTTAATTTGAATTTAAAATTTATATCAGTAATAAAACGTGCGTCTAAATTTTTAAGTATTATTGTAGCCAATTTCTTAAATAATATCGTAAAACTACGATTTTCACCTAAAATATTTCCGAAAATCCTTAACAAGTCAGTAATAAATTTCAATTTCAATTTGTGTCTATTTGTGTTAGACAAATATCAATTTTTGAAAGAATTCGAATCAAATAACAAATACAAAAACGCTTTTTTTACTTTTTATAAAGAAACACTGGCACGATGAATTAAGATGAAGTGTTTTTTAGGAAAACAAATATCGGAGTAAAAATTGAAATTTTAGTAAAAAAAAAGAAAGAAAGAATTTTCTGATTGCGACAGCATCTTAATTTATCAAACGATGAGAAGTGAAAGAGAAAAGAGATACAGAGACAGAAATAGAATGAGAAAACAAAAACGTGGGTGCCATTTCAGATATTTAGACCTTTAGCGAGATGAAATTCTTTTTATTATGATTATTTTGTCTGTTTTGTTTGTTTCTTCCCTTTTTCACTTCCAACATACATGCATACATACATAGATATATGCTTGATATGTTTCGATTGCATCATTTGAGACAAAAAGATGTCTTGCTTCTTCTTAATATTTTCCTGTGCTTAATAGCAATATGAATGTTCTTCTTGTTTCCATATAGCCTCTGTTTTTTTTATGCCCAGATTGTTGATAAGAATAATAGGCACGGAATGATGTAGAAAAAAATAGCGTAATAAAAGTGAGTCGCACCAATGACAATATACACACACGTGCTACAATTACTAATGAAATTTGTTTATTCAATGAAAATATTCTGACAATTACAGTCAGCTCTGACTTGCGTAATAATTTCTCTCTCCGTATCTAAGATAAATAAATCTCAAAATATACCTACCATATATTTTCAAAGCTTATTTCTTCATCACATTTGCCCAAACAACACGCAAACCCAGAACTAAAGAACTATCGAAGCTCAAAAATGCAGAGTAATGTAAGCATTTTTATCCAGACTTTACAATTGGCAAAAGCAGAGATTTTGCTTCTTCTTTTTTTTCTTATACATCGTTTAATTTGCAAAGCTGAAAGAAACACAACAAAAAAATCACCGTGACGTTGATCATTCTTCTTCTGAAATGGACTGAGACTAATAAAAGACAAAAGAGGAATAAAATCCTATAGTTTTATAGTTTTTGCACAAAATACATGCAATAAACAGTAAAAAAACACGACTTACGTAGAAAGTCAATAGCTTCCGCGTTCGACTATCGGGTCAGCAAAGCTTCGCTTTGCATAAGTTTGAAAATTAGGATTCCATCGGGTCAGCAAAGCTTCGCTTTGCATAAGTTTGAAGATTAGGATTCCATCGGGTCAGCAAAGCTTCGCTTTGCATAAGTTTGAAGATTAGGATTCGATCGGGTCAGCAAAGCTTCGCTTTGCATAAGATTGAAGATTAGGATTCCATCGGGTCAGCAAAGCTTCGCTTTGCATAAGTTTGAAGATTAGGATTCGATCGGGTCAGCAAAGCTTCGCTTTGCATAAGTTTGAAGATTAGGATTCGATCGGGTCAGCAAAGCTTCGCTTTGCATAAGTTTGAAGATTAGGATTCCATCGGGTTAGCAAAGCTTCGCTTTGCATAAGATTGAAGATTAGGATTCGATCGGGTCAGCAAAGCTTCGCTTTGCATAAGTTTGAAGATTAGGATTCCATCGGGTCAGCAAAGCTTCGCTTTGCATAAGATTGAAGATTAGTATTCGATCGGGTCAGCAAAGCTTCGCTTTGCATAAGTTTGAAGATTAGGATTCCATCGGGTCAGCAAAGCTTCGCTTTGCATAAGATTGAAGATTAGGATTCCATCGGGTCAGCAAAGCTTCGTTTTGCATAAGTTTGAAGATTAGGATTCGATCGGGTCAGCAAAGCTTCGCTTTGCATAAGTTTGAAGATTAGGATTCGATCGGGTCAGCAAAGCTTCGCTTTGCATAAGTTTGAAGATTAGGATTCCATCGGGTCAGCAAAGCTTCGCTTTGCATAAGTTTGAAGATTAGGATTCCATCGGGTCAGCAAAGCTTCGCTTTGCATAAGTTTGAAGATTAGGATTCCATCGGGTCAGCAAAGCTTCGCTTTGCATAAGATTGAAATTTTGTAGAAGTATTAAATCTGGATTAAGTACCTAAACTGACGATGAAATTCAGAAAAATTATGTTTTCCTAAAATTTGACTGTTTTTTGCAATTTTTGTTCATATTTAATAATTTTAGAAAAAATTGGAGTTGAGTCAACAAAATCTGAGGCTTTAATTTCATTGTAAATTTTTTTAACCAACTACTCGGATTAAATTTAATTTGAACGCTTAAACCACTAAATCAAGCTCGATTTGTCCAAAAATATCCAAAAAACATTAAAATATGTCAAAATATGTCAAAAATGATCAATTCTTAACCAAAAATCTGAAATTAATCGAGTTGGATTAAATTTAATAAAGCTGATTTATTAAAATCTTGATTAAATCCAACTGCTACCAATCAAAGCTTAAAATATTTTTTCTTCAATTTTAGCATTATTTAGCTATTTTTAGTCATTTCTAACCATTTTGTAAAAATTTCGAGTGAAAAAAGTAAAATTCGTTAAATTTCGAAATTTTAATCCTCACACATGGATTAAAATTGAGTCGGGATTAACTCTTAGATGGCTTAATTTGCCTAAAATTTCAAATTTTTTGAAAAACTGTTTATTTCATAAAATTCTGCTATTTTTTACCTTTATTTTGATATATCATTCATAAAAAAAAGTTTTGAAAAAATTTAGAATGAGGGGGTTTTGTTTTTAATCCGATGGATTTAAATTTTAATCCGATGGATTAAAATTGTTCATGCTCGTTCTCGAAAACGATAGAGTTTCACGCAAAGCGACAAAATTTCCCACCTACTAGACCTCCGTAGCTATCCAACGATGTATAATTCATTATGTTTAATGTTGACCTGCGAGCTGTAGGTTAGGTGACAAATTTTAATCCCTTTTCGAAAACGTAATTAATAGGAAGGATTAAAATTAATCCGACGGATTTAAACTTTCAACTAATTTTCCTGACTCACAGTTTAACCAAAGTGGGTCATGTTTGGTATCATTAGAAAGGTAATTTTAAGGGCTATTTTATAAAAATTACTTCATTCCAAATCTCCCCACCCATGACCACCAGACCAACCACAAAGTTAATCCCACTTTGAATATCCGTTTGCGTGTTCTGCAGGGTCAGGGTCAGGTTATAAAATTTGAATTTTTGTGCCAAAAAATTCTAAAAAATATTTGAAACATTTAAAGTACCAGATTTTTTTCGTTTTAGTGCTGTTAAAAAAAGTTATAGCAAAAATGAGTTTTCTATGGGTTTTGTATGGAAAACTTGTAGGTGGCATCACGGTCGTAGATAAAGTTCTTGGGCCAAGCGACAAAATTTCCCACCTACTAGACCAAAATACCTAAATTTTGAGATATGAACCATTACCCCTCGATCTGATAGGGAGGCTGTAGGTTAGGTGACAAAATTTTCAAAGTGTACCAAAACAGCTTCCGAGCTTGCGCGGAAGCTAATTGGTATTAGTGGAATTGTAAACAGTGTACAAAAATCAGATAAAAGGTGAATCAAATAATTTTCGATGGCTTTTAAGATTTTACCTACCGAAAAAACGAGCATAATAGGGAGAGTAGAAAGAAGGCATAGAACTGCATAAAACAATAATGTTGAGCACTGATGATACAAAAAACAAAAGAGTTTAAATTTGTTGACTGTATATGTATGCTTATTACTAAGAAATATATGGAATTGAAGAAACTTAAATACTAAGTACTGGGGATCCTGTATTTGAGTTGTTTCGATCTCAGTAACTAAAGTGTCCCCATACAAAAATTCAAATTTTCTTTTTTTAACGGTCATTAATCATACGTTTCGATTTGAGTAAATTCGACTAGAGTAGAATTTTTCCGGAACCAAACAATTACTCAAATCGAGGATCCTCAGTAAATTATAGTAATTAAAATTTTTCCTTTAAAGTTTTTTTGGTAGCAAAAATATACTACGAAATGTAGAATACTAAGGAATGTAAACAAGTCTGTCATTATGCATTATAAGAATGTAAACAAAGTAATGAAAAACTAAGAAGAAACAGCTTCAATTTTTTCAGAAAAAAACACATTCAAATGAAAATTCGAAAGTGAATGAAAGTGCTTCTTGCCAAAATACTGAAGCACTAACAAAAAGAAAAAAGAAAAACATAAAAAATGAAACAAAATGAACGGAAAGAAAAAGTTTATCGTATATGACGTCATAGTTGGAAGAATAAGAGAGAAATGAAAATTTTTGATGAAGGAAAAAGGAAATTTTTCCGAAAAATAAAAATAAAGAAGATCCAAGAGCGAAAACATGAGAGTATGGTTGACTCTGTGAGAGACATACATAATAGAGAGAGAAATAGAGAAATTGCGAGAAAAACAATTACTGCCGTTATTTGTGTTGCATTACATTTTACATCGTTTCACGAACACATTTACTGTAGTCATCGTATCTTACATTTACATTTTCTTTTAATGTATATTTATGAGAGGATATTTTTATATGAAATTCTACGTCTGTATGCTTCTGTGAGAGAGTTTGTTCTTTATACAATATTCGTTAATATATTTTTTTTCCTTTCAACTTTTTTTCTTCCTCCCATTTTTCATTCCCTCAGTTCATTTCAAAACTTTGAGCTAAACTGTAGCCTTCAATTAAGATAGAAAAAAGAGAAAATTATATACATCATATAAATTAAAAAAATATATATATAGCAAGAAGAGTAAAAAGACTTTACAAATTTCTTTTCCCTTCTTAAGTAAACCTTTTTCTTGGAGAAATAATTTTTTAAACAAGATATACAAAAAATTACACATTTTAAAACGTAAAAAAGAGCTTCTACATAAAACTTTTTTGCACTAAAAAAAAGTAATAAGAAATAAGAAAAAAAAAAAAAAAAATATCCAATTTTATTTTAGTGATTTTTTTTTTTTTTTTTGTGAATGCATAATTTAATTAGAAGGAAGAAAAAAAAAATGTTATCGAATGAAAGAAGGAGAGAATGAGAAGATGAAATAAACTTTAGTTGTTGGAAAGACTGTAAAGGAAAGAAAAAGTGAATTCGAGAATCTTAAGGCAGTGTTCGATACATTTTAATACCTTACCGGTTACATAATTATCATTTAATGAATCTAAATTGAGCTCTGTGTACGAATGAGCGAAAATACAACAAAAAAGCTTTAATTACGTCTCGTAAATTAGAATAGTCGACAAATCGCTATTTAAATCAGATGTGCATATAGAACGACGTCACATATACAAATTCTAAAATGAATGCATATCGTTTGTTTATACACGAGTTGAAGTGTTGTACCAAGATATATAGATGGGCCAATGTAAAAAAGTTGCCGTTTTTAACGGATAAAAATTTGAAAATCTTAAATTTTTTGTAAACACTAACACAACGAAAGAAATTTGGAAAATTTTGTTCCTCAAATTTTTAGACATTTCATTTAGTTTTCGTAAGTAAAAAGCATTACAAACGATAGTTTACATGATAATGTTGCTTTTATAGTTACAAAAATGAAATCCAGTAAACAAATTTGAGCTAAAAATCAAAATTTAATTTAGAAATTTTTTTTCAAATTTTTTTTTTCATTTGTTTGTTTACAAACAGAAAAAAAAGCGTATGGTCACGTATGGTCGAGTATGGTCGAAGATACTTTGTATTGGCCCATCTATATATCTTGTGTTGTACGTTAAAAGAAATTATTTACTTACAAACTTTAAAATAAAAAAAAATCGACTATTTGTCCAGTTCTTTACGTCATTAATATGTTGTTTTTTTGTTGTTTCTATTGTGTGTTATCAACAATGTTCATTCAATATTATTCTTGCTCTTTGCTACTTCGGATCATCATTCAATTCTGATTTGAGTTTTTTTTTTGCCTAGAAAAATAAGAAGCTGTATAGAAATGAAATAAATTAAGATAATTGACTTCAATTTATATCTTCCGAACCTAACCAAATATAAATCATGTAAAACACATACAGTATATGTCAAATAGGGGAAGTGAAGAAATTGAATGCTTTGCAAGTGATTATTATTAAGATAAAATGGGAGAAAAATGGTCATGAACTTTGACATTTATGCTAAAATTCTCAAATGGCAATTTAAAAGAGATTTTTTTTTTTTAAAAAAAAGAGAGAATTTTGATGACATTTATAAGTTTTAACCACAGAAATATGATACATAATTTTATCATGAAATATTACAGAATTACTAAAAACTCCATTAAAATTATGATGAAATTCTGATAATAATTTTGAAGTACTATACTTGCTATGAACTTAAAAAAAATTCATACCTCATTTCATTTATTTTGAATTAGTTTTGATAAGGAAATGCCATGAATGTACAAATAAAAAATGAATGAGTGAGTGTTATTTTACTTATTTCTGCTTAAAAACAGCATTATGAACGATAATGATAATTTTAGATATGATGGAAAGTACAGGAATTTTGCGAAATGCGCTAACAAGTTGTTGTTGTTGTTACTGGCATGAATACGTTTTTTTCTTCCTTTTCTGTATTCTTTCATTTTTTTTATTCTCTATGAGAATTAAGTAAGCCGAAAAGGAAAAAGTTAAACATGAACCACATTATTTTTCAACCTGTGTGTATAGAAATGCTTTTTTTTCGAATAACAAAAGAAGTAAAAGGAAAGAAAAATGAAATAACGCTTAAAAACCTAAAATAATTGACGAATTGTACAAGAAGTAAAAGCAAAAAAAGAAGAGTTAAGAAATGAAAGAAATTGATGATGTTGGTGATGGTATAACAGTAGTCTCGTCAAAAAAAATCAGAGAGAATAAAGGCCCAAACAAAATAATAATAATAACAATAAAAATAAATTGCAATTTTATATGTTTAATGAGTGAAATAGTGAAGATTCAAGAAAGATTGATGAAATGAAGAAATTTACGCGTGACTTTTTTTTCTCCTTCTTTCATTTTGATGACAAAGTGATATTATAATTTTTTGTGACATAACAAAAATTCTTCATGGATTTAATTTTTTGTACTTTTCAAAACAATTTTGTTTGTGATAGCACAAAAAAAAATCGATGAAGAAATGTGCGAAAAAGTTTTTAAAAAAAAATAAATTTATTGTGAAATGCAAAAATTTTTCTTCGTCCTTATAGTGGAATAGAAAATGAACATGAAATTTATTCGTGTGCTCAACTTGAGGCACAGCAAGAGTTGTCGAAAGCTATTGAAAATTTAAACGGAACTTCAAAATCTTCTGACACACATGACATTAAAGTGATTAAAAAAGACAATATTGTGCTTGGCTTAAATGATTTGAAACAACAAAAGCAGAGGAAATCGTCTGCTGATTCAAAAAATATTGGTGGAAATAATAAAAGTGCTGCGAAATCAATAGTTGCTGACAAAAAGGAAGATAATAATAGTAATAATAATAAAAATCATAACAGTGAACAATCTGTGGCCGCAATCAATCCAATAAATACAATTAAAGTTAATAATTGTGAAATAGTTAATCGTCCACGTTCAGTTACGGCTGCAATTTTTTCTCACCCAACAATACTAAAACCAAAATCAGCTACGACAAAAAGTGTTGAAAAGAAGTCATCGATTAAAACTCCCGTCAAGAGATCAATTGGTGGACCACCATTGAAAATATTTCGTCCTTCTGCATTGCAAAACGCAACAAGCGTTACATCTACAATTTTTGGACCACGTACTAAGGACATGAATAAAGGATACTTGATGTTTTCAGAAGACGATACAGGATTAACAAGTAAGTACATTTTTTTATAATTATTGTATTGATGCAAGCAACCAAGCAATTGAGTAACTTCATTTTCATTTAAAAACCTCCGACTACCGACATTTCGAAATTTGTCAGTTAAATACAATTAAAAATTTGAAAATAAAAATTGTGAATGTATTGGTAAATTTTTTTGCCAATTTTTATTTTCAAGATAATTTGTCGATTAAAGCTTGTTCATATACGCTTTATTGATTAAATGATAGAAAATTCCCTAAGGAATGCAATTCATTTGAAAAATCAAGATCAAGAATGGAAAAATGTAAAAAAATTTGATTTTAAGATTTTTGTTTGTTTACAAAATTTTTTGTTTACATTTAATTTCGAAGTTTTCGAAATCAATTTCGAAAAACTTCGAACTGAAGTGACGGTATCTATTCCCTTATTGAATAAATATTTAAAAGCTAATTTCCTATATCGTAAACAATGTAAAAGGCAACAAAAAAGATCTTCGAAATACATAAATAAATAAATATAAGGCTATATAGGAATAACGAGCAAAAAATTGTGAACTTTTGCCAAAAAAGTGAAAAATTAAACAGAATATTGATGATATCATTGACTGTCTTTTGAAGTCAAATTCGTTTTCGTTTTTTTTTTCTTATTCATCAACTTGTAATCTCACTGATTTTAGTTTAAAATTAATGAGAGAATTTGACTATCTGTTGATGAGTTCTTATTTTTGCATTTTTTTTTCTTTTTATTTCGTCGGTGTTGTTCCGCAGGTGTTGAACACAAAAGAAAATTATTTTCACACATCAATCGTCGCTGCAAATAATTATTTAGTTCTCCCAATTATTCTCATGTGAAATTTAAATGGCAATAAATAAACAGAATAAATAGTAAAGTAGAGAATATATGAAAAATCGTAAGAGCATTTTAAATGTACATTAAGTCACATGCTCTTATGAAATTTAATTCAGTTTTTTTTTTTCTCCTCTCTTGAGGTTTTTATTTATTCATTTATTCATGTAATTTATTTATTTATATATCTCTACAATATTGCGCCCACAAGTACATTCAAAGTATTTACATTTATATAGATAGAATAAAATTGAAGAAGTATGCAAAATAATCTCAGAGAGTTCACAACAATACTCAAATAATATCGTTGCGTGATACAAACTATATGTATTGTCTAATTTTAATGAAATTCAATTGATATTAAATTGAAGAAATTTTATTTTATTTTTTTCGTAAACAATTTTAAATGAAACCTTTGCTTATTTATTGTCTGCGTTAAAATAAACATGTCTAGTAATCGGGACAGATCATAATCCATGCAATAATTTATGATAACCAAGTGCACGATGATAACAGCACTGTCAAAATCGTGTGAAATGAATAAATTTGCTGATTATTACTTTTATTGTATTTTGTATTTTTGCGTTGCGTTCTCTCTCATACTTTTGTCACAGTCGATTACATAAAAATAAAATTGTTTCTTAAACAAACAAGTATGAAAATAATTGCGAATATGATATTAAGGCGATATACATGAACGCTTTTTTTGAAGAACGTGCCCCTAAAAACGGTCGTTTTGAATTTGTTGACCGATTATTGCAAAACACATAGTTAAATTTTTTTTTGTTCAATAAAATTTAATTTTTCATTCTTGTATATTATTCATTTAACATTTTAAATTATTATTGTAATAAAATTAAAGAATGAAAAATTAAATTTTACTGAATAAACAAAAAAATTTAACTTTGTGTTTTGCAAAAATCGGTCAACAATTTTCAAATTCAAAACGATCGTTTTTTAGGGGCACGTTCTTCAAAAAAAGCGTTCACATGCTCTTTGGTACAATTTAAAAAAAAAAAATTATTTTGATCTATGGTCTATATCCTTTGATTATTACAACAGTCATAATCAACTTACATATAAGTGAAAAGTTTAAAGCCGTTAACGATTCATCACATTATCATATTTTAAGTGATAAAAGTTTAACCAAACAGACAGTTGGAAATATTTGCTTTGGCATATGCAGATAAAAAGCATTTTAAATGACTTTGTGTATCTGTAAATATTTTTGTTACTTGATTTACTGAATTGCATTTTATTCACGAAACGTAAATGATTGCGAGAAATTATATCAGAAATAATAAAATTTACTTCTCAAAGGGTAAAAATATGATTTTTTTTTTCTCGTCTCTGTCTTGTTATTTGCTTGTTGTATTCATTTTTATTTTATTTTTCCTTCAACTCGCATCAAAAAAAAAAAAAAAAAAAACATTTTAAATATAGAAATAACAGAGAAAAACAGTCATGGGTTTTGGAAACAAGTTACTATGGTATTGTTTGGATTGATATATATAGCCAAAAATACCACTTTTATGTGCATTGAACTATAAAGAAAGAATATGAATAATTGTATATAGAAACAAAATGAATACACGAATGCCAATTTTTAAGCTGTCTACATGAAAAAAAAAAATTTAGCAAAGGTCTTTTTTGTTGCAAAAATTAGCGGAAATGTGTGACTTTAATAGAGACTGTAACAGTCGATTAAAATGTAATTAAATGAACATTCTTTGTCACCATTTCCTCGTTGTCACACATGAAGCGAAATTGTTGGTGACGAAAATTATTTCATGGTCACTATATAACTGCAATTAAGATCACTAATTTGACGATGATGATACTAATATTCATCAGTTTATTTTTGGCAAACTTTCATCGCGCCAAAACAAGACAGTAACGAATAAGAAAAGAATCTTGAACTTCAAGTAGAGCAGCTGTTTTTTACTGTTGGCTATTTTTGATGTTTTTTTTTTATTTTATTTTATTTTTCGCATAATTTAGAAGATATTTTTAACATGCTAGTTGCAACCCTCCTCAAATGTTTGCTTGCATCAATTGTAAAATATTTTTTTAATTTAAAAAAATGCAAATTTTAATCCCTAAATTTGTTACTTTAATTCCAGTGTTGAAAGATGAACCTGATGATTTAACACATTTGGCACCAACAGCTGGAGATTCTTGCATTTCTCTAGATGAATCAGCTCCGTTTTTTGATATGTTTGATGACTTTATTATACCCGACAATTATAATGCATTATTGACAGATGAATTGAATTCATTGGACAGTCAGTGCAGCAAAACGACTTCAAGTAGTAGTTCTAGCAACGATCCATTTATAAATTATCGAGATGAGTCCAGTGATATGAGCCATTCACCTCATTTACTATCGCCAGGATTGTCAAAGGTAATTAAAAGTGAAGCAAAGATAGTTTTTTTTGTAGGAAATAAGAATACGAGAAAGACTCTGGTCAGTCATTGACCGAGAAAACATTTTTTCATCTTAAAATGTTAATGCACTTTCATGTTATTTGTCTATTAGACATTTCTAAAATATATAGAAATTCAGAAAGAACTTATGAGATACAAGATCCGTCAACAAATTCATCACAAAAGTGAGAAAAAAATTCATTTTTTGTGGAAAATTTTTACTTTCTTTACATTTTTGATTACATAACAAGTACATTTCTCGTTGAGAAAAATAGACGAGAAAAGTGTGTGGAAACTTCGCGACATTTTATTATTTTTTGAAAAGAAAATTATCTCGATGATTTTCAGAAGAAAATAAGGAATTTTTGTGTATCTCATGTTTGAGATGTTATTAAAAAGATTGATCTGTTCAAAAAAAGATTAGAAAAAAATGTTTACGGAATGTATTTGAATAAAAAGAAGCATTATCTTTTTTCATAGTTGTTTAGGAATAAAGAATCTGAAATAAGAATATTTTTTCTGATTTAAATTTTTCTAATTTTTTCCACAACACCTAATTAAATTCGGCAAACTTCACCTAAAGAATTCTTAAAAAACTTAATAAATACAATAAATATTATTAGATTTTATTAATCTAATTTTAGTATTTACAAAAGACTACGAACAGGTTTTGGAAAAATTTGAGAAGGGAAACATAGAATATCTCAAAATGAGAATTTTTCTTATTTTTTTTCACTTCTCGTCTTGCTTGTGACATAAAATCACTCTTAATACAACAAACTAAAAATAAAAAAATATATCACAAGAAGAAAGGAATAATAAAAAAAAAATTTTCGTGCTGAGCACGTGCATCAAAAACTCGGTTCTGATGCTACTTTTACAATCAATTAAGTGCTCTCTAATTACAGATGGCAACTTTTTAAAAACAACGCATGAAGTTCTAAATTTACTTTTGTTTTTCGGAAACTTGTGCAAAGTTCATAGTTATCTTGCTTAAATCTTGTATACGAAGCAAGTGCTTTTATGCTTGTTTTTTACTTGAAATTAAAACTAGTTAATGTATGAAAAAAACATAGCCAACATAGGACAATGAAAACTTTTTCCGTTATTTTTTCAGAATTTTTGAATTTTTCACCATTTATTGTGAGTGTGTTCAGAAAAATTGTTATCGTTCGAAAATTTCGAATTTTAAAAGTTAATCAATATTTGATTTTTTAATAAGTTTCAATGTTCTTAATTGGTATTAAATGATTAATTGGTCAAAAATGACTGTTTTTTAACCATTTACAGTAATCAAAAATATAAAATTAAGCAAAAATTGAATTAAAAATTAGTTACTTACATAAAAAGTTAAATTATAAAATTCACTAGACTTCGTGACTGTGCAAACATCTCTAAAATTGCAAAATGCATGTAAATACTTTGTAAATATATCTAGAGCAATAGCACATACCTGTAAATTAACAAGTTCGTACACTCCTTATCAACAATAAATATTCAACAAATGAGAATGTAAATACATGAATTATTTATTAATAATATATATCAAATGCACAACTATCCCATGTTTTCTTAAAAAATTATCATATATCACATAAATATTTACTTATTTGTTACATGTGCCGTCAACAAGATACCACGCATCGCTATAATGTACCGGTTATTAGCACAGATAATAAAAAAATTACACTTTTATTAGCAATTTTCGATAATAAAAAGTTATCAACAGACCATGTTTTGAAATCGTGATCAATGATTCAACATCGTGCGATTAGCTTCACATGCTCAAAACAATAAGAATGAAGAAAGAAAGATAACAAAAAATAATAGAAACGTGATGTGATAGTGAATTATGTAAAGCGTAAAAGTTCGAGAATAGTTATGAATTCTAATGTACTAAATGATATTGGAAGTTATCAATCAAAAGAGAATCCTTTTACACATAAAAATTTGATCAAAGACATGCGTCAGGTGAAAAAAAAAATATTTTTCAAAAAAATTAAACTTAATTTAATCAAATCTAGGGCAATTTGATTTGAAAGTTTGATTAAAGTCCTGCAATATGAAAAATTCTAAAAGTGATGATTACTTGCCAAGCGTCTGGCTATTTGAGAAATGATGGACATGAAGACGAGATGAATGTGCAATAGATAACAATAATAAATTTTATGTAGGAGTAGACAAAGTAGAAACATTTTTCCGATGATCTCCTTTCTTAAAGTAGAAACAAAAACAAAAAAAAGTGAAATTAAAAAAATGAGTAGGGATAAAAATACCAATGAAATAAATTAATTTCATGGTTTAAAGAATGCGATTAAAGCACACATTTAACGCTTTCCACTTACGTTGACACACAGTCCACACAATAAAATTTATAAAAATATATTTGTTTCATCACTGACATCTTAATTTAAAAGCATGTTTGTAAGCAATTTATACTTTGTAAAAAAAGACAAAAAAGAAAAGAAATCAACCTTGATGACATTATGTGAAAGTGCATTAATTAAGTCCTACAAAAAATTTAAAAAAAAAATTTAAAATTTTTATTTAAAAAGAATTGTTTTATTTTAGAGTCCTGATGCCAACAGTATACCGTCACTATGCAGTCCTGGCTCTCTCCCAGAAGATGAGCTTGCATTTATGACATTAAATATGGATGATGACTTGGATATGTCAATGCGTGCCCCTTACATTTCAATGAGCGAATCTTCTGAGCTTCCCTTACTAATAGCAGAAGATTTAATGTGGGGTGCACAACCAGACCTAAAAGAAACAATAAGTATCAAGAAAAATGAAAAATTAGAAATTCCAATAGTCGTAGAACATCAGCAGCACAATATTGATAGTTCTAGTAAAACATCAAATTTAACGTATCAAAATGTTACTGGAAAGAATGCAATGGATTCGAGCTTAGCTTCATTGTTGTGCAGTCAACTATTGCAACAGCAGTTGATAAATCATCAACAACAGTCAACAGAACAAACACAACATATTACAATTAACAAAAATCCTGAATTTAAGATCAAAATATTGGATAATTTAATCGACACAAATGACGATATTGAAACTGAACGTAATTCAAAAATCGGTTAGTAGATTATTTCTCAAGATTTAAATAGCTATAGTCCTTGTGTATATGTCAACTTAAGTGATAAACTTTAATTATTCATTTTTCTTTTAATTTTTCTCAAATCACAAAATAAATAATTTTTTTTTATTATATTTTTAGCATCAAACGTTGAATGGACAATGAATGATCTTTTGCAACTTAAAAAGCAACAGAACCATCATCAGTCAGGCACTAAAATTACGATTGAAAAGTTTAGTATCGAAAATAAGTCGTCGCATATAAACACAACTGTCAGTAACATAAATCAACTACAATCAGGATTGGAGAATAATAACTTAGTGAAATTGAAGGAGAAAACAAATCATCATAAACGTCCATCAATATCGAACGAGATTAACTCAAAACGTGTTAAAGGACAGGAGACGATAAAAACAACACCACAGTTATTGCAACAATTAATGACGTCAACAGGAATTAATCAAAAAAGTAGACAAAAAGTGCAGCCGAATATAAATAATTCAGATTTAGCCTCAAGCTCAAGATGGACATCAAATGCACAATCAAAACCTCATCAACCGGCGTCAAATTCGGTATTAATGAATCTTCTTGTTAGTGGATGTGATGTAAGTGCCGGTTACACGTGTTTACCGCGACCTAAAGTTGCGAAAGCTTAAAAAAAAATAACTCAGAGTACACTTTTTAAAACTTCTCCGATAATGATGATATTTCCATCATTTTGTTGTTATAAAAAAAAGAATCAAGCAAAAATGTTCTGTCATTACTACTTAGTTGTTTTTATCGTAGCTATTCAACAACATGTTATTACATCGTATAAGTTTTTTTTAAAGAGTCTGTTTCTAGCCTCTCATTTATTCGCAATCACTGAAATAATACATATGTGAAATGGATGGCAATAAAGGATGACTTCCCATGTAACCAAATGGAATATCAATGTATTCCATAAGAACCTTCCATGTATAATACCTATATATTATACATGTATCGTCCTAAGGAACATATTGTCGCATAGCAATGGAACAAAATAGGGAAGATCGCGTTTTACATTGATGTATTACATCAATATATTTAATAATATATTTAACAAACACTTTGTAAAATATTCATGAGCAACTTAATTTTGTTAAGTTGCACACTGATGAAATCAAAAGACTTCATCACACATATTGAAAACATAATTAAATGTTTAAAGTCTCATACAAATTTGAATTCCAAATACAAAAGTGATTTCTGCAGACTCTTGTGAAGTATATGATCAAGATTTTTTGAGACTTGAACTTATGCGCGTTGAAGTATATTCCTTCAATGGAAAATTTTTGGTACTTTCATGTAAAACAATTTTTTGTATGAAAAATTTGACAGTACATTGAATCTTCCATTGAAGGAAAAGGAAAACAAATGGAACATTTTGGTTACATGGGTTTGTTGCAATATTTTTTGTCTAAAAAGATCAAACAGTCTTTTATTGTTCACTCCTTTTTCAAAGATTATTATGTATTATTTCAAGTGATTAATGTCATTTTGGAATGGAAACATTTCACTAATGAAAGTAAAACAAAGTAAAGGCACACAGAAAAAAACAAAAGAATCATAAAATGCTGTTTTAGCACACTTTAGCTATTACATATGAATGCAGGATTAAACATCTGTAAAATATGATATCTGCTGTTTAATAATATAAAACATATTGTTTTAAAGATGATTGTGCCATTTAAATGAGATGGATAGGATTTTAAATCGAAATTTTTTTTTATCATTATTTTTATTGCAAGTTGAATTTAACTAAATTATTTTGTATTAATTGTATAGTTATCTAATATGTAGTCAAAAACTATTGAAAAGTTTTAGCTTTAGATAAATAATCATGATGAAAGAGGAAATAATATAAACATTTAAAAGATTGAGAGACAAAAAAATATATAAAATAAATATTAATTATCGAAAGAGACTTTAGGTTTAAAAGAATATTAACATTGATTGGGTGCGTCAAAAAAAAAAAATATATAAATCGAAAAGAATTATTAAGAAAATAAAAAATGCGATTATTAATGTCATTTTTTGATTTTAACTGTGATAGCTGTTGTTTAATGATATATACATAAAACTACTCTAAAACACGAGGCAAAAAGATGTTTTAAAGAAAAAGTAAAAAAAAAAAATTAAAGAATCATTGAGTTTTGTTTTTATTTCCAATTTTTGTTTATTTCTCAGCAAATTTGAAAAAAAAAAAAAAATATTGATGAGAAATAATGAGCCCCGGTCATGGTACAAAAAGAAAAGAATATTCAATATTGTCGGAAAATTTTGAAAAATTTCTGAAACTTTTCTTCCAACTTTTCATAGAATACATTCGAACGTTTTTGTATCTTTCGAAATAATGAGGGTTAAACTATTGTTTGAAGATGGTTAGCTCGTATATGGAATAAAATTCACTGAAATTTAAGGAAACTCCAAAATTTATAAAACACCAAACTTTTTATGAAAACTTTGAATTTTATTTTTTGAATTCTTTTTTTCTACGCTATCTAAATTATTAAAAATGTTTGAACAAAGACAAATCTAAATCAATTATAAAAGTTAACCGCTTCAACCGACTTTAACCCTATGTGAAAATAATAAAACCAAAAGAAAAAAAAAAATTAAATCGGGCTTTAATTGGAAAAGGGATGAGAAAAATTAAAATGAAATGAATAATTCATTCGGAACTGATGGTTAAGTTTTAAGGAATAATACAAATAAAAGTAAATATAATATTAAATGAAAATAACTTAGAGCACAATGAGAAGTTATCATTATTTTTTAATATAAAAAAAAAAGATATAAAAAGATCCACCGGAAATTTTTGATCATTCTCATATATTGTTGATTAATCCTGTCCATTCACATATATTGTTAATGATAATTGAATATCATTTAAAAACAATTGTTTGATAAATTTTTTAAGTAAAGTTTCTTTTTTAAGCATCGAATGTCTCTAAAACTGCTGTTATTTAAATCAGTTTTATGGTTTTCAAATAATGAACAATATAATTTCACACAATTTGGAAATAAAAAAAAAAATACGCAACCAATTCAGAAGAAATACTAGCCACTATTCGTACATTAACTAAAGCAATTCGATACTTTTTATAGAATCATAATTGAACATAATAGGAATTTTAATAATTAAATATAACGATTAATGCACCACAGAAATTTAAAAACTGACTTGTAATTGAAAAAGTTTAATCAAGGAATTTAATGTCTTGCCAATATTCATTTCGAACAACAGTAGAAAATATAGTAATTATGATCATAATAATGATTATATATTACAGTTCGTACGTACATACTTATACACATACCACAAGAAGAAAGCTTTGAAATTTGATATTTATATTTATTTACTTGAGAATACATTATAAAATCTCCTTAAATCTCAGGTATGCAGGAAATGTATCACATAAAACAAATACCTCTCTCAACCATATATTAAGAGAAAAAATAATTCTAAAAAAAATAAAAGAACAAAAAGGAAGGATTTTTGCATAGTTCCTTCATTTAGTACCCTTATCTCATTTTTCGAGCTTCTGATCAACAGTTCGAATGAAAATCACAAACATTCATGATTAAACGATAAATAATGATAGTTCTGTACAAAATTCCTTTCTCAGCATTACATTTTTTCCTTGAAAGAAAAACATCGAAGAAAAAAGTCACATCCATCAAAAATTACATTTTGATATTAAATGAACTAAATGTAAATTAATCAAAAAATTTTTATCTTGAATGAAAATAGTAGAACAAGGATGAGTATCCCAAAAGTATCACAATTATTTTATTAATTAATTAAATTGAAAATAGAAACCTAAAAGTCTGGTAAAAACGTTTTTGGAGCAAAAAGTCATAATATTACATAGAGGATATATGAGAAATGTTAGTTGAAGTTTACATAGAATCAAACCCCTAATAAAGTAGCAAAATTCTTTAAATTACAACATCTGTTAAAAATAATAAACAGAAATTTTAAAATATCTAATGATTGACAAGAAGAAAAGATTTCATGTCATTATTGATGCAACTTTACAAATTAAATATAACCATCAATTGGAAAACTACACTGAAAAAAAAATAAATAAATAAATAGGAATGAAAAATAGAATCAATTTTTCACACCGACAATCGAATTATTTCGCTTTAAAATTCGAACTTTGAATGGCGTAAAACTGTGTTTTAACATTAGTAATGAACTTGAACCCGTTAAAATTTTCTGTAAAAAAAAATCAAAATTAAATTTGCATAATAAATTATACAAGAGCTTGAAATTCGGTAAAATTTATTTCTGAGCAACCCTATAATTTAATATCATTTGATTATAGTAATAACGTGAATCTATTTAAGGCGATAAATTTGTAAAAATTTGAGAAACGCGAGGGAAAAGACATAAAAAATATGTAATTGGAAAATTTGTTTTCTTTTTTAGAATATGAATAAAATCTTCATGTTCGTAAGTGAGAAATTCTTAATAATAATATTTTTTTTTGAGCCAGTTTAAGAATTTGGAGGTTCACAAGAGCAAAACAAATTTTTGAAAAAAAAAAAAAAATGAGAGATGGAAAAATTACAATAATTTAAAAGACTATAGGACGATAAATATAAGAATAGAAAAAAAAAACTATTTTGATGAAAAATTATTAATAAAATAATCAGGATATAAAAAATTATATAGCGATTTAAGGAGGAAAAAATATTGCAAGAATGAAATGTTGCACCAAAAAAAAGTATTTTAAAAATTAAACATATTCTTTGAATTGAATTAGAAAGGAAAATAAATAAGAAATGCAAAAATTATCCCAACACTCCCTCCTTTTGAAATGAGTGGTGGGTCCACTCTATGTAAACTCTCTGAAGTTTTCGAAATGTAAACGTTACCAACGCTTTAAAATAATTATTGAAAAAAAAATCTTGAAACATATGAGAATGGATAAGTGAATTTAACCGATTAAAATTAAATTAAATGCTGATGATAAATATTAAAAAACGCGAAAATTGAATCTATTGATGTTGTTGTGAAGTAAAATATTATTAAATTTTTAGGTGAACATATAGATGAAAAAAAAGGAATATTTTAAGAAAAATTATCTCACAAAATGATGGAAAAATCTTCTCTTTCAGAACTTTTGATGATGAAATCGATGGTGAATGATAACTATTATGACGCAATAATTACAAATTAGATTGTAAAAATAATTTAAAATGAGAAACAAAAAAGTCTAAAGCAAAAATTCGAAAAAGAAATAAAATTTGATGAAAAATTTTAAACCCTGTGTTTTTATGGAGCTGGAAATTGATATTTATAAAAATTTTATATTTTGCAATTTTCTTCAACTTTTAATATTTTTATGCTTTTCTAGGAAATTAAACCTTTAAGGAATACTTTTATAAAGCTTAGGTATAATCAATCAATTTAATAATATATAAATTTGTGTTATGAAGAAAACTGACATGAAAGAAATCGTCGTCTGTGAAAAGTGTATGAAAGAAAAAGCAAAATAAGAAAAAATGGTAATCAGATGTTTCATGTCTCCTCGTCGTCTGTAAATGTAATTGTGTGTAACATAAACTGAATTGTTTTTAAAACGCATGCTTCTCACCCTCGCGAAATTTTCATTATTTTTTATTTGTGTTCGAGTAGCTAAATGAAAATGAAATTTCTCTCTAGTTCTCTCTGCCTCTCATTTATATTCCTCTCTTGTAAAAGCCTTTCCTTTTCTTTTTAGCGCATTTTCCTCTTGGGAAAAGGACGCTATTGTCCGCACTTTGTCCGTCTGTCCGTCTGTCCGTCTGTCTGTCTGTCTGTCTGTGGAGCTATCTCCTCCTCAGGTTTAAGCTTTTTTGATGCGGTTTTTGGCTTAAAATGTGTGTAGTATGTCTGGCTAGAGCTGGCGAAAAAATCAGTACGAATGGTCACTTCCTCTGCTGGAACCAGCGTAAAAAGTGCCAAAATTGCATTTCTTTATATGTGTTAGTGTGGTAAAATACACTAAAATGTTGACTTTTTCAAAAACTCAGCCTTCCTCGGTTCAAGTCCCACCGATGACAATTTTTTTTTTTTGCTTTTTTTAATACTTTTTTGATTTCTTATGGCATATAATATTGAATTATGTCATAATTTTCCATTTTCACAATTTTTCCGAGTTTTTCCGACGATTTTTGTTAAAATTTTCAATGTTTTCATATAATTTTCATAGATAATTATTTTTTTGATATTTTATTTGTTTAGTTTTCTACTTTCATGGATTTTTCATAGTTTTTCCGGAAAATTTTGTGAAAATTATAAAAACTTACACTTATTTAAAAAAAAATCATTAATATAAATAATCAAATTGTCACATGAAAATTTCATAAAAATGAACATCAGTGGCGTAATTGGTAAAGCACACGGCTGATACCGTGAAGGTCATAGGTTCGATCCTAGCCTCCGGCAAGTTATTTTTGCTTTTTTTTACTTTTTTGATTTCTTATGACATTTAATATTTATTTATGTCATAGTTTTCCATTTTCACGAATTTTTCAATTTTTCCGAGCATTTTTTTAAAAATTCTTAATATTTTCATACATTTCTCGGAAATAATATTTTTTTTTTAAATTTTTTTATATTTTAGCTGTTAAATTTTCCATTTTCCTAGATTTTCATATTAAATTTACATTTATATAAAAAATCTCATCAATATATATAATTAAATTGTCAATTGGTAAATACATAAAAAGTTGCAGAAGTGGCTTAAGTGCGAGCGGCTTCTAATTTGAAGGTCATGGGTTCGATCCTAGACCGTAGCCGATTCTTTTTTTGCTTTTTTTATTTTTTTTAGATTCTATGTCGCATAATATTTTTTATCAGTTTTTTTTGCTGTCAATTTTAAATTTTCGGTAAATAATGAATGGTTATAGTTAAATATTTGGCTTTGTACTTTTGGGGTTTTAGTTCTTTGTTTATTTACTGATCGCGGGAAAATGCGCTTTCGTCGGTCATTAGTGACCACGTTGATACTAGTTTCATCTATTTTCTCGTCTTTTCTTTTTTAAGTGAGAGTGAAAATTCCAAGGAAAACTCTTCATTTCTACGCCCTTGGATGCTCTCAACAAATGTGAATGTACACAGTATATTTTTTGCTTGTTACGTTTTCACGATAAAAAAATCTTCCGCATAAAAAGTGCAATGAAGGCAACCATCTTTTAGATGATGTGTATGTACAACTGCATTATCGTTAAATTATCAATTTGAGTAAAACTTTTTATCCAACGAATTTACTTATTCATAATATGTTTCAAAATGAATATAGGTCATATTAGCCCAAATTCTATTCCCTATGAGATTTTCTATCTTCATTCTCTTTTTTTATACAGCGTGTGCATGTAGAATATCCTTTTACATGCTTCGAATTCCTGTAATAAATTGTAATCTATCTCAGTATTGCTTTCAACTTTTTCGTATCTAATTTTAGGGCTAAACATATCCAATATCGATTCTTGTTATGTTAGATAGCAATTAAAGAGAATTAAAGGTTTCACATTTGTCACAAACAGTCGAGATAATTTTCTTTAACATTTCTCCCTTTCAAAAACATCCTTGTATTATTGACTCTCTAATCATTACGTAATAGTGCTGTCTGTCAATAATTTGACTTGATTATTTGATATAGGATTTACTTGCTGTTGTCAATAATCCTGAGATGATTAAATAGTCCTTACGTAATATATCCTCCTGTCTATTTATCGATTGGTGTGATACACATATTTTTTCTAATATTTCATTTCATAAATTCTTTTCAGAATTAAATTAAAGAATTGTTCAAAATTTTCTAGAATTTTCCTAATTTTAATTTCTCTTATATAATTTCAAGCAAATGCGTCACAAATTTGCATCGTGCTCCTCTTATATAATCATTTTTTTCTCACTCCTTTGTTCCATTACATAACAAGAAGATGGAAAAGATTTTTTGAAATGTGAAATACATGTTGACAAATTTTCTTCTCGTTTTTCAGTTCTGTGTGCCTGCAGTTCAATTCAACTTAAAACATGCTTGACATATAAAAAAACTGATGAGAAAAAAAAGGAGGAGAAAGAGATATGAATAAATAAAGGAATAAAAACTCTTGAATACACCAAGGAATTTTGTTCTTTTTAATTCTTTGATAATTTTCTCCCATTCCATTTACCAACCATTTCCTTACATCATCGTCTTATTACCAATTTTTTTCTCGATACATTCTTAAAATAAAGTTATTTATTTTCTCAGAAAAGGAAGTCGGTCAGTAATCTTGCTAGTATATTTGATGAGGATTTAAATATTATCTCATTAATTCATTTAATTATATGTTTGAAAAAAACATGTGCGAATTTTAAGCTTTTCGTATTATTTGATTTCTAGTGTTAAAATTTTGAAGAAAATTGCAAAAAGCTCCATAAAAACCTTAATAAAATGCATTTCACAACAGTTGCGTCATGTTTCCCATCTTTTACATCATCAAAGTTGAAATTAAAACAAATCCAAATATTTTTCTACTTTTTTTATGAACTGGAATAACATTTTTTTTTTATTTCCTCACAATCAGGTACCATTGTCAATCGATCCACCAGAAGACTTATTGGAGGAGAACCAAGAAAGTATGTCATCACCTATTGTCATAAATGATAAAATGTTGAGTCATTCAGCAGCTGTTACACTTGCACCGAGTACCAATCAGAATTCTTTACATTTGACATCACCAAGTGGAATTGAAATTTATCGAGCATCGGCCAACAACAACAATGTGTGTAGAGATCTTCGAAATGGAAATAGTCAAAACAATCATGCTGCTTATAACAATTTTATGGATTCAGATGCAATCAATTTCTTAATGGAATTAAATGAACAAGATTATGAATGTAATATACCAGTTAATGATATTTTGAAATTGATGCCGTAAAGCTTTATTCCATCTGAAGAAAAGCTCGAATTAAGTTTAATTTTTAAGACAGAAGAATATAAAAGTTTATAATTTACAATATTTGCAAGCATGTTTTCAAGTTTTCTTAAATTGACTCATTTTTCTGATAAAATTTTAATTTTAAATATTATATGATATTATTTTACATAAACTTTGCTTTTCTTTTATTTTAAATTATTTTTCATAAGTTGGAGAAAATGATTCATCCAATGTTAAAAAAAAAAGATTTTAAATTTTTCAACGTTTCTTTTTGTCTTAAATTAAAGTTTGTTCGTGATAGAATTATTTGATGAAAAACATGAAATGCATCAATTGTAATTGTAAACAGGAAGAACTTTAGATCCGTTTCTTTCAAAATTATAAAATGATTATAAAATTAATGAAGAAGTAAAGGAGAATATGGTACAAAAAGAAAAAAAAAAAAATATAATAAAAACACAAAGAATGTTAAAAATGAACTAAAATCATGATGAATAATTTAAAATTTTGTTATCTGTTTGAATTTCAATAAGAAAAAAAAAGAAATTCAATCATAAATCTTTATTTTGATACACTAACAAGTATAAAATTCTGTATGAAACTAGAAGTAATATGAATAAATGTGGCAAGATATTCTTATTTTTTAAGTTATAAAAAAATGATAAAAATTATAATTAACTGCCGAAAAGATAAAAAAAAATCATTTGCACGAAAGAGATTTCTTGTCTTTTTTAAATTGCACATACATAAAATAACGATTACATCAAATTTCCTTGGAATTGTGCTGCAGGATATTTCACAATTCTTACTCAAACTTTTATCAAGCACATTTTTTATATAATGTTTTTTATACAAAATCTTTTTACATTTGTTCAGAATACAATATAAACGATTTTTTTTTTAATTTTTTTGAAGAAGCTTATGTAAACTTTAGGATCAATTAAATTTCTTAATAAGTACATATTAAATTAATGGAATTGAACTGTCAAAAAACGGTGTTGGTTTTTTTAATTTTTGAGATTTTTTTTTTCATTTTTTTAGAATTTTTCTTATTATTTACGGTTTTTAATTTGACTAAACTTTATGGATGAGAATGTATCTTTCATATGAGAATAAAATAAAAATAAATTGCATAAATATTAAAACTACTATAAATTCATAATGTTAAGAAAAAGAAAAATAGATTTTTAAGGGAGACCAATCTTTGATCTGATTCAAATATGTTTTTAATGCTCAACTTTTTAATTTTTTTCAGTTTGTTGCAGAAAATTAATAAAATTAATACTTTCTTTTATTGAAATTTATCAATACTTTAAAAACATATGGGGAAATACAGAATATTTAATGAACCAGATTTCCAAAGAAAAAACCTTATATGTACAAATAGATCTTGCAACTATTATTACAAGAACACTGATCTCAGATCTATTCTAAAAAATATATTTTCAATAACTAAATATTTTGATCAACAGATTGTCGCCCTTAGGAAAGCTTACATACATACATGGGAAAATTGCAACATTTTTTACGATAGTAATTTAAAGTTTAATATAAAAATCAACGCACTTTAAAAAGCGCTTTTAAAATTTAAAGTAACAATAATTATTAGAATATCGAATTGCAAAAAGTGTTCAGATATGATAACAATACGAATTAATCTTAAAATTGAAAAATTCTCTTTTTTAAAAAAAAATATTCGTGTCTTAAAGTTATTTTATTATTTGAACAACATCTAGAGAATAAAAGGAATTTATTGCAATCTCTTTGTATTAATTCCTACAAATTTTTTAAATTTTTAAACACATTTGCACAAAAAGAAATAATTGAGTTCATTAACAGCAATAACAAAATTTATATTAATTTAGTTTCCTTAAAAAAAAAGTCAAAAAAATTAATAAATGGTTTTAATGATAAAGATTCTCATATGAAATGATAAACTAAAATCCTTATTTTTAATTTTATTAATTTTACCTAATATTTGAAGATTAAAAAGTTTTAAAATTAACTAATCTCACTTTATTACTATGATAAAAAAAATTAATGTTGAATTAGTTTAATTGTAAATGCATCTAGAACTTAATGCTAATTTTTGTAAAAGGATAACAAATAAAAATGAAAAATTTAAATTTTCATGAAAAAAAATTCAAATATGGGAAATGAAATATAAACAGCTTGAAAATTTAAGATTTTACCTTCGAAAAAAGCTGGGAAGAAATCATTATTTTTGTTAAACATAATGGTTAAAAAATATATGTGAAAAATGGAAATTATAAACATATATACATAGCAGCTATATATTTTATAATGATAGAAATGATAATTGTAATATACATGATGATAATCTAGATTAGAAAAGTTTAAAACCCAAATTGATTTTTTTTCTTTTAATTCAACATATTATTATTATTATTTTATTATTTTTTAATTGTATATTTGATTATATTTGAGATATTAAAAATAACAAACTTATTTTTTTTTTTTTGTATCTTTTTATTAACTATTTTTATGACTTTTTGTTTTCTTCACATTAATTATTTAACGATTCTTTCAATTATAAAAGAAGTTTATGATATAAATATATGTACATGTATGTAAGTTTTCATTAATTTGGTTAGAGTTTAATAAAAATTTGTTTCGAAAAAATGTGATTTTTTTTTTATTGACTGAAACTTTAGGAATTGAACGAAATGAACCAAAATTTCATGATCGATTAGGCATAAAATATCAATATAATGCATTCGTGAATATGTTGAATGTTCTGAAAGCAGATTTATTGATTTTCAATTATCTTTAAAATATCTGTAATATTTCATCATGTTTCGCATCATTTTTACATTTTTTCTTTCAGTTTAATGAAGTCAATTATTAAGTAAATTGTATTCCAGAAATTTTCTTAATTTTATATTTTTGAATTTAAGAGTTTAATTTTTATTTATAAAAAGAAACTATTCAATAAAAGAAAATATACATGATAAATCCTATAATGCAAAAAGTGCTAATATACCATAGAAATCCCAAAGAGTTCTTAAATATTTTTAAACACTGCCATCTAGGGACACAATATTTTTTATAAAAAAGCGCCATCTAAAAATTTTAAATAATTTTGCTATTTTTAAAAAAAAACAGTAACTCCATCTATTTATTTTTCTTAATATCAAACCTAATTTTGATTCAGAGTCTACTTATTTTAAATCAGCGATTAAAAGTATTAATCTTAGTTTAAACTAATTTCTGAAATATAGTTAATATTTACGCAAAAATTAAAAATACAAATTAAAAAAAAATATTTTTTTAAATATTTCTTTATTTCATTTTCTGATGTCTTTGATTAAGCTATCAGAGTGATTTAGGGATAATATGCATAGACAATTATTCTTTAAATTATTTTCAGTTTTTTTGATTTTCCAATGTAAGTTTTAAAATAATTTTATGGTTTCTTATAATCTAAAAGTTTTTTATTACAGTTTTCTCATTATTATTATTATTATTATTTTTTTTTTTAATTTCTTAAGTTGAAAGAAGACTAAAATATTTCTATTTATCCTTTCATGGCTGAATAGAAAAAAATGACTACGAAAATGTTTCAGCAAAAAATCTTTTTTCCTTTTGTACATTCAACGAGCGAGAAATGAACGAAAAAAAGACTTTTTATTCGATTAGAAAAAACTCTTTTTTGTGTTAAAAAATATTTACAGATCACTTAAAAATATTTACTTGTCCAATTGTATGCAAATTTACTTAAACTTATAGATTTATGGAGAAACAAAAAAAGCTGGCTTATCGTGCCTGGCAAATTAAATTTAAAAAAAAAAGAAAATCAAATTTACAACTAATCTGAGCGCCAAGAAAACAGAAATTCAAACTGTGCTATCACTTTTTCATTCTGACACTACTTTCTATTTTCTTTTGACACAGAAAATTTTGCCATTTTCAGGTTTTATTTGTTAATATATTTAATATATGGCACTGGTAAATTATATATTTTACAACACAAAAGCAATGCATGTTAGCAATCGATTTATTTAAAATGCATTAATTTTCGATACTGCAATGTTTATTTCGTCTGTCGTTTATCAAATTTTTATTAAAAATTATAATTGATTGATTTTTTTTTTTTTTCATTCTAACTAAATTTAATTTAACTAAGGAGCAAATCGATGAGTTAAGTTTTCTTTGTGTTAAATGAAGCAGATTGTCATAAAAAGGACAAATCAAGTTAGGTAATTAAAATTACGATAAAAAAAAACTTTTCGGTAAAAGTGGTCAGTCGATTACTTCCTTAATTATCGGAAGCTATATTTCTCGTTTACTAAAGAATCTTTTAAATTCAGGAATGTTCGTTCGTTTTTTTAGTTTTGTTTCGTTAATCAGGAACACAGCAATTCAACATAAAAAGTTATTAACATGATTTTTAGTTTGGTAAAACTTAGTATCAACGTGGTCACTAATGACCGACGAAAGCGCATTTTCCCGCGATCAGTAAATAAACAAAGAACTAAAACCCCAAAAGTACAAAGCCAAATATTTAACTATAACCATTCATTATTTACCGAAAATTTAAAATTGACAGCAAAAAAAACTGATAAAAAATATTATGCGACATAGAATCTAAAAAAAATAAAAAAAGCAAAAAAAGAATCGGCTACGGTCTAGGATCGAACCCATGACCTTCAAATTAGAAGCCGCTCGCACTTAAGCCACTTCTGCAACTTTTTATGTATTTACCAATTGACAATTTAATTATATATATTGATGAGATTTTTTATATAAATGTAAATTTAATATGAAAATCTAGGAAAATGGAAAATTTAACAGCTAAAATATAAAAAAATTTAAAAAAAAAAATATTATTTCCGAGAAATGTATGAAAATATTAAGAATTTTTAAAAAAATGCTCGGAAAAATTGAAAAATTCGTGAAAATGGAAAACTATGACATAAATAAATATTAAATGTCATAAGAAATCAAAAAAGTAAAAAAAAGCAAAAAAATAACTTGCCGGAGGCTAGGATCGAACCTATGACCTTCACGGTATCAGCCGTGTGCTTTACCAATTACGCCACTGATGTTCATTTTTATGAAATTTTCATGTGACAATTTGATTATTTATATTAATGATTTTTTTTTAAATAAGTGTAAGTTTTTATAATTTTCACAAAATTTTCCGGAAAAACTATGAAAAATCCATGAAAGTAGAAAACTAAACAAATAAAATATCAAAAAAATAATTATCTATGAAAATTATATGAAAACATTGAAAATTTTAACAAAAATCGTCGGAAAAACTCGGAAAAATTGTGAAAATGGAAAATTATGACATAATTCAATATTATATGCCATAAGAAATCAAAAAAGTATTAAAAAAAGCAAAAAAAAAAAATTGTCATCGGTGGGACTTGAACCGAGGAAGGCTGAGTTTTTGAAAAAGTCAACATTTTAGTGTATTTTACCACACTAACACATATAAAGAAATGCAATTTTGGCACTTTTTACGCTGGTTCCAGCAGAGGAAGTGACCATTCGTACTGATTTTTTCGCCAGCTCTAGCCAGACATACTACACACATTTTAAGCCAAAAACCGCATCAAAAAAGCTTAAACCTGAGGAGGAGATAGCTCCACAGACAGACAGACAGACAGACGGACAGACGGACAGACGGACAAAGTGCGGACAATAGCGTCCTTTTCCCAAGAGGAAAATGCGCTAATTCATCTATTTTCTCGTCTTTTCTTTTTTAAGTGAGAGTGAAAATTCCAAGGAAAACTCTTCATTTCTACGCCCTTGGATGCTCTCAACAAATGTGAATGTACACAGTATATTTTTTGCTTGTTACGTTTTCACGATAAAAAAATCTTCCGCATAAAAAGTGCAATGAAGGCAACCACCTTTTAGATGATGTGTATGTACAACTGCATTATCGTTAAATTATCAATTTGAGTAAAACTTTTTATCCAACGAATTTACTTATTCATAATATGTTTCAAAATGAATATAGGTCATATTAGCCCAAATTCTATTCCCTATGAGATTTTCTATCTTCATTCTCTTTTTTTATACAGCGTGTGCATGTAGAATATCCTTTTACATGCTTCGAATTCCTGTAATAAATTGTAATCTATCTCAGTATTGCTTTCAACTTTTTCGTATCTAATTTTAGGGCTAAACATATCCAATATCGATTCTTGTTATGTTAGATAGCAATTAAAGAGAATTAAAGGTTTCACATTTGTCACAAACAGTCGAGATAATTTTCTTTAACATTTCTCCCTTTCAAAAACATCCTTGTATTATTGACTCTCTAATCATTACGTAATAGTGCTGTCTGTCAATAATTTGACTTGATTATTTGATATAGGATTTACTTGCTGTTGTCAATAATCCTGAGATGATTAAATAGTCCTTACGTAATATATCCTCCTGTCTATTTATCGATTGGTGTGATACACATATTTTTTCTAATATTTCATTTCATAAATTCTTTTCAGAATTAAATTAAAGAATTGTTCAAAATTTTCTAGAATTTTCCTAATTTTAATTTCTCTTATATAATTTCAAGCAAATGCGTCACAAATTTGCATCGTGCTCCTCTTATATAATCATTTTTTTCTCACTCCTTTGTTCCATTACATAACAAGAAGATGGAAAAAGATTTTTTGAAATGTGAAATACATGTTGACAAATTTTCTTCTCGTTTTTCAGTTCTGTGTGCCTGCAGTTCAATTCAACTTAAAACATGCTTGACATATAAAAAAACTGATGAGAAAAAAAGGAGGAGAAAGAGATATGAATAAATAAAGGAATAAAAACTCTTGAATACACCAAGGAATTTTGTTCTTTTTAATTCTTTGATAATTTTCTCCCATTCCATTTACCAACCATTTCCTTACATCATCGTCTTATTACCAATTTTTTTCTCGATACATTCTTAAAATAAAGTTATTTATTTTCTCAGAAAAGGAAGTCGGTCAGTAATCTTGCTAGTATATTTGATGAGGATTTAAATATTATCTCATTAATTCATTTAATTATATGTTTGAAAAAACATGTGCGAATTTTAAGCTTTTCGTATTATTTGATTTCTAGTGTTAAAATTTTGAAGAAAATTGCAAAAAGCTCCATAAAAACCTTAATAAAATGCATTTCACAACAGTTGCGTCATGTTTCCCATCTTTTACATCATCAAAGTTGAAATTAAAACAAATCCAAATATTTTTCTACTTTTTTTATGAACTGGAATAACATTTTTTTTTTATTTCCTCACAATCAGGTACCATTGTCAATCGATCCACCAGAAGACTTATTGGAGGAGAACCAAGAAAGTATGTCATCACCTATTGTCATAAATGATAAAATGTTGAGTCATTCAGCAGCTGTTACACTTGCACCGAGTACCAATCAGAATTCTTTACATTTGACATCACCAAGTGGAATTGAAATTTATCGAGCATCGGCCAACAACAACAATGTGTGTAGAGATCTTCGAAATGGAAATAGTCAAAACAATCATGCTGCTTATAACAATTTTATGGATTCAGATGCAATCAATTTCTTAATGGAATTAAATGAACAAGATTATGAATGTAATATACCAGTTAATGATATTTTGAAATTGATGCCGTAAAGCTTTATTCCATCTGAAGAAAAGCTCGAATTAAGTTTAATTTTTAAGACAGAAGAATATAAAAGTTTATAATTTACAATATTTGCAAGCATGTTTTCAAGTTTTCTTAAATTGACTCATTTTTCTGATAAAATTTTAATTTTAAATATTATATGATATTATTTTACATAAACTTTGCTTTTCTTTTATTTTAAATTATTTTTCATAAGTTGGAGAAAATGATTCATCCAATGTTAAAAAAAAAGTTTTTAAATTTTTCAACGTTTCTTTTTGTCTTAAATTAAAGTTTGTTCGTGATAGAATTATTTGATGAAAAACATGAAATGCATCAATTGTAATTGTAAACAGGAAGAACTTAAGATCCGTTTCTTTCAAAATTATAAAATGATCATAAAATTAATGAAGAAGTAAAGGAGAATATGGTACAAAAAGAAAAAAAAATATATATATAAAAACACAAAGAATGTTAAAAATGAACTAAAATCATGATGAATAATTTAAAATTTTGTTATCTGTTTGAATTTCAATAAGAAAAAAAAAAAAGAAATTCAATCATAAATCTTTATTTTGATACACTAACAAATATAAAATTCTGTATGAAACTAGAAGTAATATGAATAAATGTGGCAAGATATTCTTCTTTTTTATGTTATAAAAAAATGATAAAAATTATAATTAACTGCCGAAAAGATAAAAAAATCATTTGCACGAGAGAGATGTCTTGTCTTTTTTTTAAATTGCACATACATAAAATAACGATTACATCAGATTTCCTTGGAATTGTGCTGCAGGATATTTCACAATTCTTACTCAAACTTTTATCAAAAACATTTTTTATATAATGTTTTTTATACAAAATCTTTTTACATTTGTTCAGAATACAATATAAACGATTTTTTTTTTAATTTTTTTGAAGAAGCTTATGTAAACTTTAGGATCAATTAAATTTCTTAATAAGTACATATTAAATTAATGGAATTGAACTGTCAAAAAACGGTGTTGGTTTTTTTAATTTTTGAGATTTTTTTTTTCATTTTTTTAGAATTTTTCTTATTATTTACGGTTTTTAATTTGACTAAACTTTATGGATGAGAATGTATCTTTCATATGAGAATAAAATAAAAATAAATTGCATAAATATTAAAACTACTATAAATTCATAATGTTAAGAAAAAGAAAAATAGATTTTTAAGGGAGACCAATCTTTGATCTGATTCAAATATGTTTTTAATGCTCAACTTTTTAATTTTTTTCAGTTTGTTGCAGAAAATTAATAAAATTAATACTTTCTTTTATTGAAATTTATCAATACTTTAAAAACATATGGGGAAATACAGAATATTTAATGAACCAGATTTCCAAAGAAAAAACCTTATATGTACAAATAGATCTTGCAACTATTATTACAAGAACACTGATCTCAGATCTATTCTAAAAAATATATTTTCAATAACTAAATATTTTGATCAACAGATTGTCGCCCTTAGGAAAGCTTACATACATACATGGGAAAATTGCAACATTTTTTACGATAGTAATTTAAAGTTTAATATAAAAATCAACGCACTTTAAAAAGCGCTTTTAAAATTTAAAGTAACAATAATTATTAGAATATCGAATTGCAAAAAGTGTTCAGATATGATAACAATACGAATTAATCTTAAAATTGAAAAATTCTCTTTTTTAAAAAAAAATATTCGTGTCTTAAAGTTATTTTATTATTTGAACAACATCTAGAGAATAAAAGGAATTTATTGCAATCTCTTTGTATTAATTCCTACAAATTTTTTAAATTTTTAAACACATTTGCACAAAAAGAAATAATTGAGTTCATTAACAGCAATAACAAAATTTATATTAATTTAGTTTCCTTAAAAAAAAAGTCAAAAAAATTAATAAATGGTTTTAATGATAAAGATTCTCATATGAAATGATAAACTAAAATCCTTATTTTTAATTTTATTAATTTTACCTAATATTTGAAGATTAAAAAGTTTTAAAATTAACTAATCTCACTTTATTACTATGATAAAAAAAATTAATGTTGAATTAGTTTAATTGTAAATGCATCTAGAACTTAATGCTAATTTTTGTAAAAGGATAACAAATAAAAATGAAAAATTTAAATTTTCATGAAAAAAAATTCAAATATGGGAAATGAAATATAAACAGCTTGAAAATTTAAGATTTTACCTTCGAAAAAAGCTGGGAAGAAATCATTATTTTTGTTAAACATAATGGTTAAAAAATATATGTGAAAAATGGAAATTATAAACATATATACATAGCAGCTATATATTTTATAATGATAGAAATGATAATTGTAATATACATGATGATAATCTAGATTAGAAAAGTTTAAAACCCAAATTGATTTTTTTTCTTTTAATTCAACATATTATTATTATTATTTTATTATTTTTTAATTGTATATTTGATTATATTTGAGATATTAAAAATAACAAACTTATTTTTTTTTTTTTGTATCTTTTTATTAACTATTTTTATGACTTTTTGTTTTCTTCACATTAATTATTTAACGATTCTTTCAATTATAAAAGAAGTTTATGATATAAATATATGTACATGTATGTAAGTTTTCATTAATTTGGTTAGAGTTTAATAAAAATTTGTTTCGAAAAAATGTGATTTTTTTTTATTGACTGAAACTTTAGGAATTGAACGAAATGAACCAAAATTTCATGATCGATTAGGCATAAAATATCAATATAATGCATTCGTGAATATGTTGAATGTTCTGAAAGCAGATTTATTGATTTTCAATTATCTTTAAAATATCTGTAATATTTCATCATGTTTCGCATCATTTTTACATTTTTTCTTTCAGTTTAATGAAGTCAATTATTAAGTAAATTGTATTCCAGAAATTTTCTTAATTTTATATTTTTGAATTTAAGAGTTTAATTTTTATTTATAAAAAGAAACTATTCAATAAAAGAAAATATACATGATAAATCCTATAATGCAAAAAGTGCTAATATACCATAGAAATCCCAAAGAGTTCTTAAATATTTTTAAACACTGCCATCTAGGGACACAATATTTTTTATAAAAAAGCGCCATCTAAAAATTTTAAATAATTTTGCTATTTTTAAAAAAAAACAGTAACTCCATCTATTTATTTTTCTTAATATCAAACCTAATTTTGATTCAGAGTCTACTTATTTTAAATCAGCGATTAAAAGTATTAATCTTAGTTTAAACTAATTTCTGAAATATAGTTAATATTTACGCAAAAATTAAAAATACAAATTAAAAAAAAATATTTTTTTAAATATTTCTTTATTTCATTTTCTGATGTCTTTGATTAAGCTATCAGAGTGATTTAGGGATAATATGCATAGACAATTATTCTTTAAATTATTTTCAGTTTTTTTGATTTTCCAATGTAAGTTTTAAAATAATTTTATGGTTTCTTATAATCTAAAAGTTTTTTATTACAGTTTTCTCATTATTATTATTATTATTATTTTTTTTTTTAATTTCTTAAGTTGAAAGAAGACTAAAATATTTCTATTTATCCTTTCATGGCTGAATAGAAAAAAATGACTACGAAAATGTTTCAGCAAAAAATCTTTTTTCCTTTTGTACATTCAACGAGCGAGAAATGAACGAAAAAAAGACTTTTTATTCGATTAGAAAAAACTCTTTTTTGTGTTAAAAAATATTTACAGATCACTTAAAAATATTTACTTGTCCAATTGTATGCAAATTTACTTAAACTTATAGATTTATGGAGAAACAAAAAAAGCTGGCTTATCGTGCCTGGCAAATTAAATTTAAAAAAAAAAGAAAATCAAATTTACAACTAATCTGAGCGCCAAGAAAACAGAAATTCAAACTGTGCTATCACTTTTTCATTCTGACACTACTTTCTATTTTCTTTTGACACAGAAAATTTTGCCATTTTCAGGTTTTATTTGTTAATATATTTAATATATGGCACTGGTAAATTATATATTTTACAACACAAAAGCAATGCATGTTAGCAATCGATTTATTTAAAATGCATTAATTTTCGATACTGCAATGTTTATTTCGTCTGTCGTTTATCAAATTTTTATTAAAAATTATAATTGATTGATTTTTTTTTTTTTTCATTCTAACTAAATTTAATTTAACTAAGGAGCAAATCGATGAGTTAAGTTTTCTTTGTGTTAAATGAAGCAGATTGTCATAAAAAGGACAAATCAAGTTAGGTAATTAAAATTACGATAAAAAAAAACTTTTCGGTAAAAGTGGTCAGTCGATTACTTCCTTAATTATCGGAAGCTATATTTCTCGTTTACTAAAGAATCTTTTAAATTCAGGAATGTTCGTTCGTTTTTTTAGTTTTGTTTCGTTAATCAGGAACACAGCAATTCAACATAAAAAGTTATTAACATGATTTTTAGTTTGGATAAATTCATATACATAATTTTTGTTATTTAATATAAAATTATAAAGGATCATTCCAGATCATTCATCTTATGCATTGTTAGTTACATAAAAAAACGTTTATATCCAGGTATGGCGAACGGTTCTTATTTTTCGATTTCGAACTTTCGAAAGGTACCTTATTTTTCCGTTAAAATTTGAATTTTGAATTTCGAAAAATAAAGTACACAAATACAAAACAAATGAAAATTATGAAAAAATTGAAATTAATCGATTAAATCATATGTTTAACTGCACCAAAAGCATTCAAATATCATTATTGAAACAAACCAAAGTAAATAATAATACTGATTGCTCATAATTAGTTAAAATTATCGTAAAATTTTGATAAAATTTGTTTCATATTTACATTCGAAAAATATTTCTTAGTGTTAGTGAACATTCGGGACTTTACAAAAAAACTTTAAATTTCTAAAAATTTAACGCCAAAAGTTCTGTTCGCCATACCTAGGTTTATATATATTTTTGAGTTGGATAGTTAAGGAGATACTTCTATGTTTGCTATTTTTGTTGGTATAAAATGCACAATTTTCTATTGAACTCAATAAAGCACTTTTTAAGCAGAAAAAAATGAAAAGTAATAAACTATAATCAGATTTATAATTAAATTCTGCAAAAGCAATAAGCATTAAGTCGAATACTTCTTTCACATATATTGCCTATCAACAAAGCTTCAATTCCTAAAGAATTCTTAATTAATAAATATATATTTTTTGAATGATAGATAGACAGGATATAATATCAAGAGTAATATTTTTTGAGAAAATTTTGTATATAAATATTTAACTTTTCTTCATGTTTTAACGCAGAATCACTACAGGATTAGATTATTGATGTATGAGTATTAAAATATTTATATTAATGATGGAATAGAAAATTAAAACTAATTCCACTTCTGATGGGTTTCATTCTTTACAACAATCTTAAGCTTCATGTCTTTATAAGTTTCTTCAGGCGTTTACCATTCATCCTATCGTGTGCGTGTTGCCATTCTAAAAAAAGAGAAAATATAAATAAATAAAAATATTGTTTCGAATATTAAGAAATGAATTGTGCAGATCACAAAAAGTAAATTTAAAATCAATAATTGTAAATTACTGCTGACTATCGCCATAGTTACAAATAACAACTTCAAAAAAATATTTTTTTCTAAGATTTATTTTTCTTTTTTCAAACGGTGTGGAATATAATTTTAAGATTCTCTAAACTTAGAAATGGCATCAAACTTTTCTGCAAATCAATATGAGAGACCGTTTTGTGCAAAGAGTTTATGTAACTGGCAAGTACCACATTGGTATCCAAAGTATCCAAGAAGACGGACAAATACAACGCAATTTATTTCTAATGAACGTGGCCATTTACTTCCAAATATCGAACGACCAAAATTTAGTTCTTGGGGACATTTTAAGGTGAGATTGTGATAATTAAATTATTAGATTGAAAAATTAATTATTATTTATTTAATTAAGACCACATGGGAGCTTCCAAAAACTATAACACGAGCACAAGCAAATGATTTAAGTGCACCTCAAGTGGGAAATTCAAGATGGTCATTGCCAGATCCAAATAAAATAAAGAAGAGAACTTTGAAAATCAAACAAGAGGTGGATATTGACGAAGAAAATCGGGCAGAAAGTTCAGAATTGATGAGATCTATTACACCTTTTGAAAATGAAGACTTAAAAGGAGAAGTTGAAGAAAATGCAAAAAGAAAGTTTAATGAAAAGGAAAAATTAAATGATCCGATAGCTATTTCAAAATACGGTAAACGTGCTATTCGTCATGAAACTCTTGAGCGTGATAATGATTTACATTAATGAAAGAGCTAATTTTTAGCATGAAATTTTACTGAATTAAAAAAGAATTACTGAATAAATTTGGAAGAAATAAAATTTAAATTTCATACAATTATTTACCTAACTGGAAGAGTTTTCTTTGGTGTGGTATGAAGTTGCTTATTTGGCGTACGAGGTGTTGGTTGAATCATAGCAGTAGGTGACGTAACGTTTGTCGGAGTTGTTGTATATTTCTTTGGTTGAGCCATTTTACTTGGAGATCGTAGGTTTTTTCCTCCAATAAGAAGCTCTTGATTTTGTCTAGAAGATTATTATTTTTAAAAAAATACAAAGAAATGTTAAATTATATTAAAATTTAATAAAACATATTTAATTTTTTTGCTATAATTACTTTGGATTTGGATAGCTGACAGGCCGTGGAATTTTAGATTGGCATTTGGATCCGCCTGTTGGTGTTGTAACATTACTCTTCGTTTCTAATATCTCTGGTTCTTGTTGTTCTTTACTTAATAATTCCCATTGTATTTGAAGCCTCTTAAATCTATTACTTTGTATTTTGTCTTGTTTTTCTTTCTCCAATCTTTGCTGTTTTTTCTCGACAGGAGATTTTTTATCAACTAACTGAGACATTTGCGGTGAATTTGGTGGCGTTGAGAATTTTTTATCGAAATCAGGTGCTTGTAGATGAGTTTTGACATTTCTTATTGGCGATGGTGTGGGAGATGGATGATTAAATGATACTTTTCTAGACGATATTGTTTTGCTGACTTCATTTCTTAATTTTGATTTTTCAAATGGATTATTATTATTATTGTTGTTATTCTCACTCTCAGCTTGATTCCATTCTAGAATTTGTGCAATATCTGCATAATTTCTCAATTCTGATTTTGGAATGGCATTCAAAAAACTCTCAGCTTTCAATCTCGCCTCAATTTCTTGAATATCAACATCTGTCACATTTTGATTGTTTCCATAATTTAGTTTATTTGATAATGCCTTATTAAGTTCCAATTCTGTAAGCAATTGATTGAGATCTTTTGCATTGTCACGCTGATCGTCTCGAGTTTTCATATAATTTGGTAATCGATTAGCAAAATTCTTTGTGCCACCAATTCCATTAATTCCTATATTATTAAAATACTCTTCCAACTCATTGTGATGATAAAAGTTTGCATCTTGCAATGAACGCCTCTTCTCTTGTGGCGATGGATTCGTTATTTGATTTTTGGTTGGCTGTTGATCCATCATACTATAGCGTTTTTGTTTCTGTAAATTTGGATTTACTGATCCACGTGTAGGTGTATTTGTAGTAGTATTAATTCTTCTTAAAATTCCCCTCTTACCACTTGGTGGTCTCTGATCTAAGTCGGGCACATTGTCATATTGATAAATGAACATATTCTTCATTGCTTCATTTGTTGATCCACCATTAATTAATTCCTCCATTTCAGAATCTGTAAGCATCGTCGATGAGCCTCGATATCCACTACTTGGTGGTTGGGAACTTCCACCAGAGCTTGAACTATTTACATTTTGATTTTGTATTAATGTTTGACAGTCACAAATTAATCCAGTTGTTGTTCGTCGAATTGATGGCGTCATACAAAATAAAGGCTTTTGTGAAGATATTGAAGCTTCCATTGAAGTAATTCGATTGACTTCTGGAACATTTTTTAGGAGTTTCTTATAATCGCGGGGCAATAATGTTAGTAATGAATTCCAATCTTGCACATGACTATATTGATTTTGCTGTAATTTATCAATGTCTAAAGATTGTGGACGTTTCCTAAATGAAATGTGTTTATTTTGTTTCAAGTCAAGAGTTCTCGCCATTTTTGGTTGACCTTGGTAAACTAGTGGTGACATAATTATATCCTTCTTTAAATTAACATTTTGATTATTTATAAATTCCAAATCAGGAAGGGCATAATTGGGATATATAACATATACTGGAGCATGTTGCTGATCACCAAGTTTACTCAAATGAGATAAGAATGATGGTGGTACCATTGTAACACAATTTTGAGGTAATTTCTTTGTTGTTGATTCAGTTTTTGGCATAAGAATTGAAGATGTTTGTATTGATTTCGTTATCATGTCAATTGGTACAGTCATTTTACCTTCAGCTGTTTCTGCTTTAAGAATTTGAGTAAGATTTTCAGACGTGCGACTTCCTTCTGATTGACTTTGATTACTACCTCGACCACTATTACTTGCATTATTATTTAGCACATTAAAAAGTAATGGATTTTTGATCTGATTTTTAATGTTTAATGCACAGTCTCTATAATTTCGTTTATGTGTCGGTGAATCAAAAATTTCACGATTAAAATCATTTGTTCTTTTATCATCTCGATTATTTATATGAGCATCAAGACTGTCTAATTGATACTCAGCGTCTTCTTCATGACGACTTAATGCGGAAAATTTACCAGAGTCATTCATACTCTTTTTACGCAATCTATTTAGACTAGAATTAGAGCAATTGCCAGGATGTTCTGTTGAACTATTAGTTGAGTCACTTGGCCAACATCCTGATGAAACATCCATGCATGTATCAGAACTGCTACTTTTTTGTTTAATAAATAATTTCACAAGGTTGAAGGATGGTGGATTTGCAACTCTTTCATTGTTGCTATTAGAATGTTCATTTGGTGCTGGACTATCAGATTCCGAAGAAACAATTGGTGCCGGATACATTTGAAGCATTGTTTTTACTTTACTTTCTGTATCCATTGAAGATTGACTCGATGCAACTTCCGATACATTCAACTGATATTGTTGCTGATGCTGAGTTTGTTGATCTTGTTGCTTTTGTTGCAATATTGCCTTCAAATTAGGCATACTTGAGCTTTTACGCACGTTATAGTCAAAGTAATGGGTACATGTAGTTATATTATTGTTATTGACATTGTTATTATTGTTGATAAAATTATTATGAGTTGTTTCATTATTATTACAGTTATTATTATTTCCAGATGGATATCTGAAAAGAAAGTAATAAATTTCATTAGATAATAAGGACGGAATAAAAAGGTTCAAATTTCATTACCTTTGTATGTGAATATGATCATTACTCTTTTTCAGCTGGCTCCACGTTGTAAAACCAGTATCTGATTGTGTCATATCACTTTCGGCATTTATCTTTTTATTATTCAACATATTGTCGAGATTGACTGAATTTCGCTTCAGCTTTCCATTGTCGGGAATATCTATGATATTTAACAAACATTAGAATGACAATTTTATAGATTTAGAATTTATCACTTACCGTAATAACTCTCGTCCGAGTACATACAGCTCCCCTCAAAAGCAATTGTATAATTATTTTTGTTGGCTTGACATGTTAATATTATATCGTCCGGATATCCATCCATATCTAACGAATCTACACTTATATGTGATTCCTTTACAGGTGAAAATAGAATTTCAGATTTGCAAATCGAATTATCCAATTCATTTTGATCTTTTGGTAATAATTTTGTTGAGTTTCTACTCTCTACTCCTTCATGACGCATTTTTAAAAGTGAGTGAATGTCCTCACTTCGAAAATTTTCCATATCTACTTCAGCTAAATTTGCGTCAATGTTTCTTGCTAAGTCATCATAATAGGAAAGTTCATTCATGCCGTAACTAGCTGATAATGATGATAGGATGCTTTGATGCTGTACACCATCCCTATAACTGATTTTACGTAAATATTAATAAGAAACTTCGATGATAAATAGAGAAAGCACTTACCCATAGTCAACAAACCACTGATAATCGGAATTATCATGAGTAAAGTCCGATGCAAAAGAACATCCTAATATTGATGTCGGTCCCATATTATTATTATTATTGGTATTATCACAATCAGCTGGGGTAGTCGACATTTTTTTGGTTTTATTTCTAATTTGATTTATGGCGACTTGTTGTTGATTATATGATCTAGTTGGTGGACTATGATTATTGAATATATTTAAATATTGAAATTGATCCTGATAATAATCTTGTTGATTTTGTTGTTGTTGTTGCTGTTGATTCAAAAGAGCATTTTGAATATTATTTAACACAATTTGCACATTGTTTCTGAGTGCATCTTCAGTTAAATCTTTTAATTCGTGACAAGGAGGTTGTCTCTTTTGATGAGCATGTTTCTGATCATAGTAAAAATTATTGTTATTATTATTCTGATTATTCAGAATATAATTTGTATTTAATGACGATAACGGCTGCTTCAGCAATGATGGTTTTTGTAGAAAACCTGTCTGCTGATGATGCTGTTGTTGCGGCAATAATCCAGTTTTAATCAATTTTGTATTCTTGACTGTTGCTGGTCGTTGCGTGGAATTGTCTGTCATGCCACGATATGAATTAATTCCTATGTTATAAAAGAGATTAAAAATAGTATAGATTTAAAATTGAAGAAATTAAAGGTTTTTCTTTTCGTCAATGAATCAAGCACACTTAAATATTCAACAATTAGATCAAGATTTGTCAAAATGTAAGCAGTTGCAAGTAAAATGACTATGAACTTGAAAAGTTCAAATTTGCAAGGCGCAGTGTACTTTTTTTTAAATTTTAAGCCACAAAAAAGATTTAAAAATTTTCTCAATGTTTCAATTATTAATTTTTAATTTCAAAGATAACATAAATTTGAATTTTAATCTAGACTGTAATAAAGGCCATTTCATGTCGCCATATCAATGAATAAATTGGATAATATTCGAAGATTTTCTTTTATTCATTAACAAAGTACCAACTCAAAGAATTTAATTTTATCGTTGAAAATGAAATTTTACAGAAAAACGAGAAAAGTAAAATTTAAATCAGTTAAAACTATGAAAAACCCCATTTTACAGCATGAATATTAATAGTTTATTTTTCAAAAATATTCAAAAAAACAACGAGTTGGTATAAAAATCGTATTTTTTGAATTTATTTTTATTTTATATCTTTTTCATATGCTTCATTTGATGTGTGTGGTAGCCTGTGCATTATGTGGCAGAGAAACATATCATTAACGATTCAAAGCTGAGATCTACAAATGACAAACTTTTTATATAATACTTATCGAAAGCGTTGTGTGACAATTTGTGGCAACACTAATCTTATTATGATGTTAAGTAACGTTTTAAATTATTTTATTTCTTAGAAAGTTTAAAACCTTCTTTGTGACGATAAATCTTTATTCTTAAATATTTCAACCTTTCCACATTTAGTCATTTCTTATCACAAGTTTTATATTTATTTTTGCCGACATCCTGTAGTAGAATATTCATTGAAATTTTTAATTCATTCATTGACTCATTCAAAAAAAATAATATTTTTTTTTGAGGCCATAATTCTACACACATTTTTACAATTTGACGTATGGTTAAATAAAAAAAAAATAAAAATATTATTTCAAACAATATCTTTATACCTTTTCAACCGCAACAAATGAAACTCAGACAGAGACTGAAAACTAATTCAATATTTTTTTTCTTTCTTTCGTATTCCGTTCATCGTGTATTGGTTTTTGGGTCTTTTGTACAATAAGATTCAACAAAACTATTTACTTTTGTAGTTTTTATAGATGTAAAAAGATATTGTCGTATCGGGGTTGCAAAGATTACTCAGGGATTGCAATTTTACTGCATTGTGAAAATAAATATTGTAAAGGTGAGTTTTCAATTAAATCAATTGTTTCGATTACGTCTAATTATTTCAACTGTTTCTTCTTTAAAGAACCAAGCTTAAAAAAAATTTATAGACTACATAATTATTTTTTTTTTTTAATATATTTTTTATTTTAAAAATTGATCTTAAACTTTAATTTTTTCAATGAAAATTTTTCGCATCGAAAATGTAATGGAATTTTTTTTTATCATGATTATTAATTCATAGACATATTTTTATTTGAATGTGTTTAATTTAATACAAATGCAAAACTTATTTATTTATTTTTTTAAAATAAAAGTATTAATAATGATTTACATACAAAGACTAAATCATATGATTTTTAGTCCACTTGTGCTAATTGATATTTGCCAGTAATGACAATAAAATTGTATTTTGAGAAGCAAATATTATTTGCGCATGCATGCCTGATGTTCTCAATACAAGATGAATCATTACAGTTAAAATACCGCATATAAGGTTGAAATAATAAAGGTCTTTGTCATTGATACAAAAATACAGCATTCAAAAATACTTAAGGTTAAAATGAAATTAGCCACCTACACAATATTTGATGTGTAAAGCAAGAATATTTATTTTGACGCTAATAGCACTGTTCAAATTTCGCCAACTCTTTAACGAAAGAAAGAAATTGTCGACAATTTTTTTTTTTTTATTTTGTTTTTCTTAATCCCTGTTTATAAGAGAATGTATACGTTTGCGAAATTATACTAATTTGAATCGCATCTAGTTCCTTCTTATTCAGCAATACAAAACAAAATATTACTGTAATTTTTATTTTGTATTGAGAATGTTTATACTATTGCAATTTTATGACGAATGTCTGCAAAAATTCATACCATTTTTTAAAAAACTCAAATCAAAAAATTTTGATAAATTCTTTACTTTAGCTTTGGCAACATCACTCAAATGTAATGTCTAAATATATTTTCTCAATTTTAAGAAATGCCCAAATATATTTTTGACTGAAGTTTTTTTTTGAAAATTTTTGACAAAAATAAATAATTAAATTCATCAAATATATCACCACCATCAGGTTCACGAACTAATTTCTGTATTACCGATATGACATTTTGTGTGTAAATTGCTCACATATATTTTTTACAATTTATACATTTAAAAAAAAAATAAAGAGTATTAATCGATGAGTAGTTTCATATTTGCAACTTAAAAGGTAACACGACTCCTCCTTTGAATTTATTTTATTTCTCTATATTTTATTCGATTTTTCAAAATGGATAATAAAGCAGTTTTAAAATTAGCACTTTTAAGATTCAAATAAAAAATCTAGTTGCGATTAAACCTTCTGACTTAAAAATATCTAATTAACTCTTAAACTGCAAAATATCCTTCAATAAACTGGAACCCTAGCAGCGAAATCCATAAAATTTCATAATTCTTTTTTTAAGGATGTCTGTCTGGGTCATTAAAAGTCATTGTTATTGTTATTCATTCATATTCATACCTAAATTTACTGATAGGAAGTTAGCAAACCGAGTAGTTAATGTCACAAACATACAGGAAGGAGTTTTAAGCTTTATTTACCTGTTTTACGATTCTTCAAATATTCTTTCAATTCGTCTGCACATGATTGATCAATGTCTTGAAAGTAAGTCATTGGGAAGCAATTCTCATTAGTCATTAAATTTTCATTCCTCCACATTTCATTGTTTCTATAGTTTTCATTATTATGAATTTTAAATCCACTATTGAAATGGTTTTCTTTAGTGTTTCGAAGAGATTTATTACGCGTCATTTTATGATTGTTATTATTTGCTGAATACATCTCAATTAATTTCATTAAACACACTATAAAGAGTAGCAGCATTTATGTTTTTACCTTATCATGAGGCAAAGTAATGTTTTTGTTCATAAATTAATTTTTTCATATAATTTTTTTTATTTCTCGTTTTGTAAATTTTTTTAGTTTATTGATCATCATTTAAAATTCACATCGAGCTGTTCATTTGATAACACTTTTAAATTTTCTTCTTACTTTGTTTTTTTGCTTTACAGTTTATTCACACAAACTTTAATTTATACAACAGGAAATTCAACGCATTTCCATTCACTTTTATTTCTTAATTGTTCAGTTTCTTTCTTTTTTAAATTCAAGATATGGATTCTATAATAAAATATGGATTTCAAAACTTTGTTGAATTTTGTCAAAAAAAAAAAAAAAAAAAAAAAATATTTTTGCGATTACAAAACGAAATAGAAAAAAAAAACAATTTGCTAAAAAATTTCACTTCAAATAAAAAATTAAACAAACTTTAAACCGATGTTTATTTAATCTTAAATCTTTACTTCTGTTCAAGATGAGCTCAATATGACAAATGATCTTTTTAGCTCTACAACTAATAGTTAATTATTATTTTTTCTTAATTGCTTTATTAGGTCAAATAATATTGTCTTTATGGATAACTTCAGTATACTTGAAATACTAAAACTAAAGAAATTAGGAGCCTTGAAATTTAAATAGACGTGTCAAATTTGGCAACATGGATTTTTTAAATTTATATTGAAAACTCTGTTTAATCTTTCTATGCATTCATTTTTTTCATACTAATAAATACTCTACATCATCGCCTTATCATATGGCTTAAAATTGACTCATTTGATTTTAAAATGAAAAAATGTCACTTTATTTTTTTTTATTTCACATAGATTGACGGTATGACAATTTGAGCGAAGTAGATTTAAAGTATAGCAATAATATTTTTTTATTCATATATATGTATCAGTTACATAGTGCAAACTACATGAAGCTTCCTGTTTGCAATTCATCATTTTCTATATTTGTCATTTTCCGTTCCAGCATAATTACAAATTTCCAATAAAAAAGCTAGTTTAGTGTTTGAACAAGGTGTAATAAAAATTAATGTAATTTTTTATGTTATTTTATTATTGAGACTTTTTTATTCCAAATCAATCAGCTATAACGTAATCATGATACTTTTATCTTTCTCACAATTCACATAAGATTGAAAATCACTTCGATTATGATTTGATGAAACTTCTTTTTCATTTAAAATTTAAAACACTCTTTGATGTCAAGAACTTTTAACGCGTTAAATACAGAATTAGGATCTTTAGAACTGAACACATCAAGCTTCTCTCACAAATTAAAATTAATAGAACAATTTTTTTATTTCATTTTTTTAAGTGAGCATGAGATCATTCTGTGCTCGCATTAATACAACGAGAAAGAGTATTCCTTGTGATATATTTGAAAACAGACTCCCATATGCAATGTATTCCATTTTATTAAACTCTTTTATGTATATGTGGCTGACTATACCCACATATCAACACATTCTAACGACTTCAAGTTGAATTAATGCCAATTTAAATTAATTTAAATTTTTTATTCACTCATTCTCTTCATGAACCTTTTTTATATTTTTTGCAAATGTAGCAATGTATTGAAAAGTTCTCAAAATTCATTCATCTTTAGTTTAATTAATTAAAATACTTTACTCTATATTGACTTCATCATATCAATCAAAGTTTTAAAAATTTATTAAAAAATTTTAATATTGGCATTTCAAAAATTTTTGGTAGCTACCAAGCTTTCAATTCAGTTTCAAAATAACAGTGAAGATTCAAGACAAAAATATATATATATAGTTACATATGTTTGAAATTAAGAAAATTATTTATTTGCATGATAACAAAATTTTTTGGCAAAGAATACTTTTGAATCTTACTCACTTAAAATTAAACAAACAATTTTCTATGAGCAATCATACAGTTTGTTTTAAAAAACTTTGAGCGTAAATATTAGTTTTTCTCAGTATCGCTATCTTATCATGTGGCGCTACATGAAGTTCAATATTACTATATTACAAGCAGCTTTTAACAATTCCTATTAAAGATGAATAATTCAACAAATTTTTCAGTTTTAGTGAAGAAACGTCTATAATTTATTAATGTAATTCAATAGAAAACGTGACTAACTTTCAATCAAAAAGAAGAGTAATGATATAGAGAAAATAAAACTTGCTTGAATGATGCAAGCAAATCAAGAATGCTTTTAATTAAATGGCAAGCATACATGTCAACATAAAAGGGAATTTCCATCAGCTATTTACTTTTACTTTCAACAGTATGTATGCACATATTAACCTAAATTTGATGCAGAAATAGAAATTTTCATTTTCAAGTATATCAAACAATCTCTTATCTGTATTGACCTAAATGGCTTATTAGTTTTAAAGATTTACTAATTTTATCAAAAATTTTAAAGTCATAAAATATAATTTATTTTAAATAAATAAATAATTCAGACGTTATAATAGATGATATATTGCGTAATGGATAGATTTCATCTTTGTTAATTCACACTAAATATCTTAACATTTCTTTTATGCAAATCAGTAAATAAGAAACATTATGAGTTGTATAATTAATTCATGATGAAAAAGCATCTTTTTTAAAGATCTCACTTCCTCAATCGATTTAAACCAACATTTATAGACGTTTGAGATCAAAATTTACTCAGTCATTCGAAACTAAAAAAGAATGACGGAATGGATATTGCATGTATGTAAATTAAAACTAGTACTCAATTTGAATAGAAACTCCATCATCTTATTTTTAGCGTCGATCAATTATCGCTCAATTTTTCTTTTTGCAGCTTTTCTTTTACTTATTGACGTCACTATTGCTGAAATTTACTTTTCGTTCTATATTTGATCATTCTTCTACTTGATTGTTAAAGACTTAAATAGAAATATGTTGAGTTTTAATTTAGCAATGTTCTCAAGAACACATATAAAATATCTAGGAATGATTTGAAACTTAAATCATCCAAAAAATGCATCAACTGAGTAAATTATTTATTTGCAATCTGAAGGACATTTAATGGAAATTGCCCACGAAATGCTGTGTGAAAAGTGAAAAGTATGTGCCGTAATTTTAGCACGATTTATTTCTGTAAAAACAGCTAATTATCACACATACATCACACTTTCAAAGTTTCAATTGTAGTAAGAATTTAAATTTTACTTGTAAAACTTGGTAAAACTCATGAACATTGAAATGTGAGCTTTTCATTTTTTCTTATTTATTTCTTTTTTTTTCATTTCTAGGTACCATATTTTTTTGTTTAAATTAAAAAAATTTCTGAAAAATTTTGTTTGATGCAATCATCAAAAAAAGTTTTTTGCAACTATTAATGCATTAAATGATTTAATTTTTGAGGTATATAAAAGCAAATAAAAAGTTTAATTTGAGATTATGAAATAAGTTAAATTATTGATTCGGAAATTAAAAAAAGTTTAACAAACAATTCTAATTTTACATAAACACTAAGTAGTTTCACAACGGACGTATTGATTTATTTATTTCTTACTTATGCTCTTATTTAACTTGACTTAATGTGAATTATGGAAGTTCTAAGTAATTATAATATTATAAATTGTAAAGTGTAATTTAAGACCTCATAGCATCTTTACTTCAAGTGATCGCCTGCATAGCATCACGAAATAAAAATAGAAATTTGATATTTCATTTAAATAGTTTTAAAAATCCAAGTTTGTTTGATTTAAAATATGAGAATTAAAAAAGGCATTGCTCTATTGGAGTTAAATATATCCCGTAACTTTTCATTTTTAATTTAAAATTGTAAAAATTATAGAATTCTTAACATCTTGACGTTTTTGAAACTCTGTTGTTCTATAATCTCATCTGTTTTCATTCTTATGTGTATATGACATAAATTAACAAACACTTTAAGTTTAGGGATTATTTACTAACCCGTCTAAAAAGATTTAGTATATAATAAGGAATGTAAAATTGTCATCATTAAATTCATTCCATTTTTATTAATCTTCGTTAATTATCTTGGCATTAGTATAATGAAGATTCTCAAAAATATTCTCCCGAAATATTTTCTGTCAACGCAAGCTTACTTTATATTAAATGGTGATGATTTTTTTTTTTATTATTGATTCTCATAAATTTTTCATTACTCAAAAAACATTTAAAACTAGAGGAAATCACTTTTTATGTATCTGTTTTATGAGAAATATTTTACTGGCGTAAGTGATGAGAATAATGAAAAAAAAAATCGAAGATTGTTTGTCATTGCAAAAATAGACAGAACAATAAGACACTTAACTTATGAAAACAATAAATAATAACGACGCCAGACGAGTAGAGAAGGAAAGACTGTATAAAGTGCCACACGAATATCATAAATGTTAAGGACATATGCAAATCCAATTTATTTTTGGGTCTTTTTATTTTTTGTAATAATTTATAATTTCTTCTAGTTTACTCAAAGAGAAATTTTTTGTTTTTTTTTTTTGACACTGCCGCTATATTTTCATCTAACTATATGAAATAGATAAGTTTATGCTCCAATAGATTTCTCAGAAGAATCAAAAATATTTGCAATAGATTAAAAATTTTAATTTCTTATCATTCGACTGTTGATTTCTTAATCTCGATTTTGTACAATACAATGACAACGTATTATGCATACGTTCGCACAATCGCATAAAATCATTTTAAATTTTCTTTTTCAAATATTTACATTAGCATATCGTACTACAAAATAAACTATTCACACGAAGAAACTCTTTCTCGATGTGATGCTTAAAATAAACATAACAAAAAAAGTAAGTGTGAGAGAGAGAAAAGTAGGTCCATGATCTGTGAATCTTCGTTTCGCACGTCGTTATAGTAAAATGAAGATAAATACGAATGTTAACAATATATGGAGAAAAATTTAAATATGCGGATAGTGCGTAATTAAATTTTCTTCAACTAACTGTGCTTTGCATTTTATTTCCTGTTATTTAATAAATATTTTTTTTAAGATTCAAAACTAATTCATGTTAAATATTTGAAGTTTCATAATTTTTTTTCTATTTTAAAACTTTGAAATTCACCACAATTGTTTATTAAAATATTTTTGTGAGCATCACCATTTACTTTTTGATAATCCAAACTTTCTTCCGTAAAATAAAAAGAATTAGCATAAATTTGCGTAATTTAACGTAAAATCCAGTGAAACTTTAATTTTTATTTCCTCTTTTTTAATTTCACTATCTCACGATCAATAACTAGATTTCTTTTTTTCCATGTAATGCTTCAGTTTCAATTTCAATTTCATTAATTTCTTTGGTTCACTTTGCTTCATCTGTAGCATAAAAATGTTCCTCGTTTAAAAATAGAATCATTTTTTTCACGATGAGGTCATTCAAAAAGAGAAAAATTTTCCTTCTCACTAGAACAAAAAAATCTTAATGTACATTCTCAAACGCGATTCAAAATCGAACTGTCGGTGTACTTGTGGGCATCGAGACAAGTTGTCGGGGTTTTTGCTCTTTTCACGAACGAACGTTATTGAATTTTTTCGGCTCTGATTTTCTTTTCCTACATATACTTTTCGTGACTTAACGATTTCTGCTTCAAACTGTTTTTCTTCTCTTTGGATTTATTTTTAAATGAAATGGAATTTAAATCTACGACTCTTTTTGACTTTATGACACATGTTTTTTCAATTAACCGAAATAATATTTTTGGGATTGTGTTTTTGTCGTTCTGGATAATATGCTTTGTATATAAATCTCTTTAAGAAATGATGAGAGCCGTCGAAAGAATAAAGAATTTTTTTTATGTAAAGAAAAACGAAAACTTGCGAGAAATTTTATCTTATTTCCCTTTTATTCTCTCTCTATGTCCGTATATATGTCCCGAAGACATGAGAAAATAAATTTTCCGATGAGTCTTCAAACATCATCGGATGTGATAAATTGTGAATCTTAGTATGCACTATATGTATAACTTTTTGAATATACAACATCTTGAAAATATGAATCCATAAAACACAACATAAGCATAAAAAAGACTTTAATGTGAAGATTGAATTCGAATTAGTCATCGTTCTTTTACATTTTCGTGTCTGTTTTCTTTCGTAACTTCTTTGCGACATGAAAATTGTCTCTGCGACCAAGAATTTAAATTTTGATCGATGAGCATTTGAATGTGTCACTCGAGATTATTATGGAGCATTTTTATTTAAACACATGTTATTGCTGAATCATCTAATAAGGATTTTTAAATAATTCCCATATGATTAAATTATAAAATGAGAACGAAATAATAATGAAAAAATATTAGATTTAAAAACTAAGTCCAAAAAAAATTCTTAATTTGTTCATATCAATAAAGTTAATATAGTGAATTAAAAATAATTAAATGAGAAATTACATATTTGAGCATCTGCAGAAAAGTAAAGTATATTCATTTTTAAAAGACCAGTCACTCATTTTCTTTGAATTTTCCTCATTCTGCTTAAAAATAATAAATTTTTGTATGAAAAACGCAAACGTAAACCTTCCGAAAATTCCCAACTTATCAAATAAACAAAACTTTTCGCTTCGTTCTTTGATCATTTGTTTGTTTATTTTAGATATCTAATCTAGTGCGTGGAAAAAATCAAACGTGATTAATTGAGAAAGCATACCTAGCAAAATATTAAACAGTAATCTTTTATAGTTCATTAGGCATTAACATGGATTTGTTTCGTTTACAAAAAATCTCAAGTGATAAATATTTGTTTAAATGCCAAGACTGAATGTTTTTTAATGCGCCGCTAATTCTTTTGTGTTATAGTTTTTATTCCATAGGTCAGTGACAACTGTTTATCTCAGTTTATGACTGGATATTCTTGTTTTTATTTGGCCAGTCGTAAAAAATAAAATAACAGTGAACGAACAGTCATTTATGAAAGATCTTAAGGAATACAATATTAGAAACAAAACTTGCAAATTATCTTCTTTTTGGGTTGTAAAATAATAATTTCTTTAAATTTTGTTTTCATTTTAGTTTGACATTTCCAAAAATCAAATTTCTTTTTAGATTCTATTCGATTAAAAACACATTCAAGAAAAACACTCGGATAACAAATAAAAATATAAATAAATAAGATAAGATATTCATCCTTAAATCTAATATCAATTTCATACTGAATGCATGTGTAGCTCAAGGGTTTAGTGATAAGATTTGACCTTGAAAATCGAATGTTTGTGACTTAACTTTCTTTTCACATCATTTTATTTCATATTTTTCTCTCATTTGAATAAATGTGAGTGTATGTAGATCAACCTAGAAAATTATTCACACAATGGAATATATTCCGCGATTGAAACAATATGTGTACACTTTGATGTAAATCAGTAGTACTTCAGATTTTTAATTTGTTTGATGAATTGATTTATTAATTTTATGTTTTTCTCTGAATGATCTAAACATAATTAACGTAAGTAAAGTTGTATTTATTGAAAAATTCAATAAAACTTAAGCATGGTCTAGCATAAAATAATTTTCAAAAGAAATATGTAATGCGTTTTATTTCTTTTCCAGCCTATAATAATTTAGATTGTTTTTATAATTTTTTCAGTTTAAACAATTTAATAAGCTCAATTGATATTAATTTCAATTCTAAATGAACAAAATTTTTCGTGCTATATAACTGTAGACACATGCATGCAATGAAGTGAGAACATCAATTGCTAAAAAGAAATTTTTTAAAGTGCATACAAAATTTGCATATTTGTACTTTTTTGCAAGGTTTATGAAACTAAAAACAGTTGCACTATTTTATACATAATTACGGTTTATTTTGAGCTAAGTATTTTTAATTTTAAAACAATTTAAAGTTAACACTATAGCTTCAAAATATTCAAAACTGAGTAGTTTAACAAAATACTTAACATTTTGTTAGCTTTTGTTTTGATCAATATTGACGTTTGGCATAAAAAAAAAATAAAGAGCAATTACGACATCAAAAATCACTTTTCCTTTCACCAAAAATGATTTTCTCAATATATAGTATGTTGCTTTAAAAAGAAAACAAAAGTTTGAGCAACATTGGCATTCACCGAAACACATACAGTATGTTGGAGAATTATTCAGTTATTACGAATTTTATGACGTCACAAGTTTAATATTATTTTTCGACATGAACTTGAAGACCACATGAAAATCGACCGAAATATTTTTCAATAAATTAAGCCAAGCCTTTAGTTCCTTTCTTATTATTTCTTGTATTTTTTTCCTTACAGCTCCGTCTTTTTACTATAAAACATTTTTTTTTTTTTCAATTTATTCAGTTAACATTCGTGCATTGCTTTTGTTCTTTTTACAATGATTCTATACCATACTAAATAAGGAAGAAAAAAATCGGTCATGCGCTTTTTCATTTAAAAACGAGCTTCCTTTCAAAATATACTTTTCCCTTTTTGTTTGCATGATGGGCTGTTTTTACTTTAGTAAAGATTTTATGCGAAATTTAACATTGGAAATTTAAAAGTTGCAGATAAAAAATTGCAATTTAAATTTCTAAAATAATATTTTTGGGTATAATATCCTTAATGTCAATCGCTTCAAAACAATGCTTTCTTTTAAAGTTATAGTCAATATTTTTTTTTCGCCATTTTCTTCTTAGTTTTTGTTGTTGGAATTTCCCTATGATGATGTCATACCTTGAGTAACAAATTTATTTTGAAATCCACAAACAATTATTGATTAGATTGAATGACTTAACTACTCTAGACGTCACGTACGATTCAGTAGTAATAAATACATTTTTTTTTTAATTTCCACATCAACCTAAATAACTTTTTCACATAGATTCTATTTTTAAGTATACTTTTTATGCTTATAGCATGTGAATTTTAACATATCATTTTAAGTGGCTCATCAGATTGTTATGAGAATTTTAAGTGTATTTATGTTTCTCTCAAGTATTTTTATGCATGTAAATTAGGAGAAAAATTTATTCTTCAAAATCGTTTTATGTCAATGTTTTGTACATTAAACTTATGTTTCATTAAATGATGATTATAAAGTATACGACTTCCTTTGAAAGTCTCTCTGAACTAAACCGGGTGCGGCGAATGAAATTTGTGCATTTTGTGTAGGTAGAATAATAAATCGTCATTTTGAAAGAGATAAGTTGACAAAAAAGTACGATGCATTTACTTCACATATCACATAAGACCTTAAATTGGAACTGACTTTTTTTATAGCATTTTTTGTTTGAAATTAGGTTTAACGTAGATACTGGTAAAGTTGATAAGAGTTGGGATCATAAATTTTCACAATCAGTGCAATGAATGCAGATAAAACATTCAACTAGCTATTAAAAAATTATTTTTTAAGAATTGTATTGAATCTTGCAGTACTTTTTTTTGTAATAAGAATTATTCTTTTTTTTTCATGGCATGACTCAATGAAGGAAAAATCGATATGTGGAAAAAAAAAGTTTTTCCGTATTTTGGCAGGTTTTAATTTTTGCGTATTTGTTTCGTCTCATTCAGCACATTTGATCGATCAATATTAAATAAATCTAGACATTTGTAAAAACAAATGAGGTCATAAAAGTCAGAATCAAAGATAGAAATTGACAATTTAGTGTATTCATTTCAGAGAAATTTTCATAATGTGAGGGAAAATTATGAAAAATCGATAACATTTGGAAAATGTTTTTTGCCCATCCTTACATTTTGACGAATCCTAATTTATGTATATTTTCACTTACCACATTATGGCTTGCTCATTTTTTTAAATTATCCAATTATCCAAATAATTTTGAACTGCATTCATTGTGAAAACAGAAAATTTAATTAGAAATATTTATATTTTTTTCTCTCTCTTCTTTATACTCTTATGGTATTTCTTGCAACCACTTTTGCACAAATTTTTAACTTATTTAATTCTTTTTTAAATATCAAATTCTTCACAACATTTCACAATAATACACACTTGGATGTTGTTTTGCGATATTTTTGCTTTCAATTGATATTTCAATCCACAGAAATTAAATTAAATTCATCAGAGAGAAGAAATTTTTCTTTTTTTCACTTCATAGGGGCAAGCATGACTGACTGAAACATAAAAAAATAAAAATATGTAATATTAATTTTTGAATAAACGCTTTTAATTAAATGCATTAAAATTTTATATAAACTATTAAAAGCACGAATTTGAATAATAAATTTTATTATTCAAACAGAAAGATGAAAAGAAATTTAATTAACAGAAAGATGACTAAAAATATGCAAAAAAAATAACTTTCTCGTTTAGATATTAAAAGTGGTCGAAATATTGCACAGAAAATTGGAACATATTCAGCAAAGAAAACTTTATTAAAAGCGTATGATAAAATTGAAAGGGAAATGTGACTATATTTAAAAAAATTAAACCGTTAATCTTAAATTTTCTATTTTCTTTCTTTTATTTAATTTAAACAAATTTTAACTTTATTTAACTTACTTGTTTCCCTACTTTTTATTCTTTTTCTCTGTCATAATTGTTCCTAAATCTTTTAATGATACAGTCGCAGATCCTCGCTCCGCAGGTTTTTGTTGACTTTCGTGTGGCTTCCATCCAACGAAATAAATGACTTGAAAAGTTGCTTGAATGCCTTCCTCATTCGTTTCAGGATTAGTTTTCTTATACATTTCATTATAAATGGCAGCAGATGAAAGAAGAACATCTCTGCTTAACGTTAATGGACGATTAAATGCTGCATTATTTTCAGCCATTCCTTTGAGATCATGAAGCAGTTCAAATATACTTGGAAATCCAACAACCATTTCATCAGTATCGATTGTTAACATAGTGAATCCAGAGCTATTTAAAAGTCCTCCTATGTCTCTAATTTGTGCAAATGGTGAAATGTGAGGAGATAAGCCACCACGTCTCTCTTGCTCTGCTAAATGAAGTGCTGATCTTAATTCATATAAAGTTTCTCCTCCAAACATTGATGCTAGAAAAACTCCGTCAGGTTTAAGACAGTAATTGATTGATCTAAAAATACCGGGAAGATCGTTGAACCAATGAAATGTAAGATTTGAAATGACTACATCTTGGCTGTTTTCAGGCAACTAAAAAAATACACTAATAAGTTATAAGGCTTTATAAGGAATTAAATAAGTGATAGCCTATAACTTACATCCAGATATTCACTTGTAAGTATATTTTTCTCAATATTTACTCCAGGTGTTGATTCCGCTTGATCCAGCATTGTCTGACTAATGTCATAAACTTTAAGATTTTCTAATGTTTCAGCAAGAATATTTTTGGACAAATATCCTCTTCCTCCACCTAAATGGATCTTATTAGCATTAAGAAACTTGTTACAATTAAAAAAAAAACATACCAAAATCAACACCATTTTTAAGCTCTTTTTTGATGTCAAATAATCTATCTGATAACCGGAAGCCAATTTCATCTTTTATATAATCATACAGCTCAACATCATCTCTTAAATTATTAAATTAAGTATTTTCTTTAACAAGTTTTTAATAAATTTATTAAAAAAAAATTACCTTTTAGCCGCTCTTTCTTTTTGCAATCTTTTAGTATTAAATACATCAAATATATTGACATCACTTGATTGGCTGATATTTCCAATTGGTCTAAAGTATTTTGCTGATGTACAAATTGAACGACAATTAATTCTTATCCTGTTTAAAAACATTTTTTCAATTTGAATGTTTTTAGTAAACAAAAATCTGAATTGAAATGAAAATCTGAGCAACTAGATTTGCTCAAAATTGCTCAATTTTCCTTTTAAACAGGGGAAGAAAATATGTTGCTTGGAAAAGTTAGACGAAGTGAAGGACAATTTTTTAATTATTGTGAAAAGTGGTGAAAATTCATTAATTTAAGCATAATAATGCGATAAAAATAAACTTTAAAGACATTACAAAGTGTAAGAAATAAATTTATTATAAAATATATCGATATAGTGTGAATTAAATAAATTATGAAAATTTCAAGTGAAAAAATGGAAAAATGAAAAATCGATTTGTTAAAAAAAGGATTTTTCTTCATAGAAATTGTGTGACTATTTTTTTCTGAAATTCTTGCATGAAAAGAGTATTTACTTTTTTTTTTTTGTACTAAAATAACGATACATTTATATATTTTTAATAATTGATAAGTTAACAACTATCATAAAAGGAAAGATTCTAATGCTATCAGTTACTTGTAAATGGGAAAATTTCTGCAAACATGAAAATTACATTTTTGGATTATTCATGATTTTCTCCCCGTTCTTTTTTTTCATTGAATGGGGTATTTTTTTTTTTTTCTTTTTTCTCGGCATATTATGTATCGAGCATGAGAGAGTATGAGGGTTTGAAGGAAAAAAAAATCAATGAAAACATTTTTCGCTGGATGGCTGTAGAACGTACATGAAATTCGTTGCACAAGGAAAATATCCTCGCGAAACCTGTGTGTCTTATCACAGGTCAAATGAATTTTATTCATTCTTATACACACCCTTATTCTGTAATAAAACTAAAACTTTAAATTGATTTCATGATAAAAAAATATATATATATATATATATATATTTAGTCATATTTAGATGGACATAAACCTTCATTTGATTAAAAGAGCACAGCAATATTTTTGGCATGAAAAGACAATGAAACATATATTTTTAAAATAAATATAACAACAATAATTGAAAGTTTGTGAACACTCGAACGAGAAAGCATACTTTAAGAAAATTCTTAATATATGCTCACAATTTTTTTCATCTTTATGAATAATACAAATTTGTACATAATGAAAAATATCACTAGAAAAAAAATATATTGCTGAATTGCATTTCCATTTAATTAGAAGAAATGAAGAAAATTCGGTCACAAAATAATGTTTTTAAAAGCTTATTAAAAATGTAGCTGCTTCTAACATCATGCAAAATCATGAAATACATATAGCATATTTTGAAGGGCATTTTTCCAAACTAAGTAAGAGATATTGGAATAATTCATATTTATTGCATTTGAATTAATATAAATGAAGAAGATTACTGTGTGTGTCTGTACTTTCCATAAATAACTGAAAGCCAAATAAAATTCATTTTGTTGGCATTTGTTATGTAATTTGAAACCGACTTTTGCCTTCTGTCTACGATTTCATTTCTCTTTCTCTCGCCTTATCTTCTCTGCCTCTTACTTTATGCGGTTTTTTATTTCTAGTGGTAAAATAAATAACAAATCCCCAATTGTATATATTTTTTTTTCTGTTTTAACACAAGCGATACTAAAATGATGATAACTTAAGCCCTAATTCATGATGTGTCCACAGACGCTCATTTGGTATTTAGCAGATTACTGTTTATATTGTCCATTTTTATTTGATTTTGAATTGTCAAAACTTTTTCTTTCACAAATTTTTGTGTCACTAAAAATGTAGATTTTATGAATCTACTACAGCTATTGAGAATGTGAATAGAAAAAATAGAAGGACATAAAAAAATATAACATAAATGTTAATTTGCTTTGTCGTCCAAAATCATGTTCTATATGAAAAAAATAGTATCATCAGAAAAGCAATTATCTATCAGATCAATACAATAAGTGCTCCTTGTGTCTTCCTTAAATATATAAAGTTTCATAAACTTGGCTGACAACTTCAACCAAGGCTACTTTTGAAAGTTGATGCTATGTCCTTCTATTACACTTCATTTGCTGTATAGGAAGAAAAGTTTTGCACATTGAATATATCTGTAATATTTTCTCGACTTCTTGTGTATATATCCTTTCTACATTACAATTAGTAGTCATGAATAAGTTATACGTGATATTTCCAAAAAGAATTTTATTTGTTCACTTATTACTGGTAGTCTTTCGTTTATTCTGACATTTATTTGTATTTTTAACATTATCTATAAAATCAAAGTTTAATGATAAGTCTAAAAAAGTTATGAAAATGAAAGATTAAAGGAAGAAAAATTTAACTAAATATTTTTTTCAATTTCACAAATTTATACAACTCATCTAGAATTAATATCAGAATTACCTATTTCTCTTCCTTCTGAAGATTATGAAAATCTTCTTTTCAATAATTCATAAATTAAAAAGCATTATCTCTCAATGTGTAGCAAAAAAAAAAAAATATTTCTTAATCAACATAATTGAAATGATGGAAATTCTAAATATCACTACAAAAACATGATGATTCAGATTTTCAGTCACAAAATCATAAAATGTATACAGAATTGAAAATGTGCTGATTGCTGATAAATTCAATTAAAAATTTGGGAGGACTTTTTCCTTTCTCTTGATATTAAATGTGTTGAACGAGATTTTATAAATGGGGTAATACCTAAATTGAAATGAAAAAATTTTAATTAATTTGTGAGAGAGTGAGTAGATTGAGATTAAGAGATTGGCAAAAATGAAAATTGATTGCTTTTATTATTTATGTGTGAATTGACTTGTTTATAAAAATATATGAGTAAATTCAATCAATAATTTTTTTTATTTTACTTATTTTTTTCGTTTAAAAAAGGATATTTATATCAACATACACTTTTTGTAATAAGTAAACTTATCTAAAAGCAAAATTAAAAGAACAAAGTAATTTAACTAAAAAAAACCAAGTAAAAGAATTCAAAGTGGTACGATTGTGTGTGTTAAAGTGGATTAAGATCCAAAATATTTTGCGTGCAAAAAGCACATATAAACGTATTATGGATGTGTATCAGTCCGGTTTAGACAATGATGTATCCGAAATATGTCTAGGTAATGAAAAAATTCATTAAATATGCTTTAATTTATATGTGTAACTGCAAAAATACCGGACACTACACATTATTACTCTAGATTTAATTTTCATTTATTAGTTTATAATTTAATGCTGAAAGCTAAACATAAGTAGCTTATGCTAATTTTTTTCAATTTATTTAACCTTTTTTTCATCAATCACAATCAGTTATTTCATGTTAATTTCAAGCTTCTTTATTTTTTAAATCTTTTCTATTCTATCTAAAACTATTCATTGGAAATTATTGTTATTAAAGTTATAAAATATTTTCATAGCTTAATGCAATATGTAGCATTCTTCTAACCATTATTTAAGGAAGTTAGAAAATTTCATCAGTTTTAGCTTGGTTTTAGCATATTGAGTGCATTGAATTTAATTATATTGTCAAGCGCCGTCATTCAAATTTCAAAAAGCAGAAAAATGAACTAGGTACTGCACTGTTGAGGGGTTGTAAAAAGTAAAAAAAATAATAATATGCATGGCGCCGCATTTAAATCAGAAATTCCTATTTTGGCGCCTTTCAGTCAAACAGAACTATTGATTTAATATTTAGAACGCAAATGAAACGGAAGTTAGTCACTATTAACCGCTTTAAGTCTAAACGCTTTTTATGTTGTGGTATTTCTTTCCTTTCAATCTTTCTATTTTTTATTTGAGTATTTTCCATCATTTTCAACGTACATTTTTTTTTTAATTTATTTGACTTAGTTGATTTTGTGTCTTAATATTTTGTATAGTTTTGTAGAAAACTTTACCTAAGTGAAACTAATAGTTTTCAACAAAATTTCGTCTTCATCTAGAATGATTTTAGTAAAAACAGTTTTATTCCTTTAAAAAAAGATTTCATGTTAAAAAAATATATTTCCTACAAAATTACTTTATAATATTTATTTACAATTACTATCTCTATTAAAAGAAAACGGTCTGCTAAGTTATGAAAATCCAAATTATCATCTTGATCCGAAATCAATAAAACACAATCAAAACTTATTTGAGGAAATAATGTCTGAATCAAGGCAGCGTAGTGGAAGTGAAACAAAAGTCATAATGAATAATAGAAAAAGCTATGCATGCTTAGACATTGGATCAATGGGAGTTGATCTAAAAGAAAATTTCGAGTAAGTAATACCTTAACTTATTTAGCTCTTCGTGATAATTTTATTAAGTATAAAGCTTATGAAAAACTAAAAAAATGACCTTTCACAGGAAAAGTAAAATTCTTACCGACTCAAATCAATATCCAGATAATAAACTAACAGAACAGCAAACAAGTGAGGGTTGCGGAGGTGAAAAAAGCGATGAAACGTGTGAAAAGTATGTGATAGAAAAGCCAGAAGGAGTGAAAGATGAATACGAAGAGGAGGTCGACGGTAAAAGAGACGATAGTGAAAAGGTTAAATGTGTTGATAAGAAAAATGGCATTGAAAAGTTGCCGCCGGGATGGGAACGTCATGAAGGTACATAGAAGAAACATTCATTATTTTAGACACTTTTGAAAAGAAACATTTAAATTAAATTTATGCTCACATATATACAATTTAATTGTATGATAGATAACGGTGGATGTTATTTTTGGCATATTAAGTCTGGCACAATTCAACGTGAAATGCCAGTTTGGCCCAAAGAACTAAAAACTCCACTTATTCCACCTACAAGGTATGTTTAATTTCTGTTATGTAAAAAAACATCAATATTTAATAAAAATTGATTATCCATCAGTCCAATACCAAGCACAGATGGAAATAATCCATTTTCTGTGGCATTCAACTCTCTTTATAACTATGGAAATTCTGATTCAAATCCAAACGGAGGCACAGTGTTGAATGGAAGCTCTAATATTGGAAATAATGTAACAAATTCACAAACATCAGTTGCGCGTAGTACGTCCAGTCATACATTAGATTTAGATCAGGATAATAGAAAGCGAAAGGAATTGGAATATAAGTAAGCTTTGTTTTTAAAAAATTATCGTTCTTTAATTTTTATACAAAATTAAATAATTTTTTGAAGGCGCCGCAGTTATCCATTGAAATCAGAAACAGACAACAAGCCTATACGATTTGCTGTGCGATCGTTAGGTTGGGTCGAAATAGCAGAAGAGGATTTAACGCCAGAGCGCTCATCAAAAGCTGTAAATAAATGCATTCTTGATTTATCGTTTGGCAAAAATGATTTGCTTGATGTTGTTGGGAGATGGGGTGATGTAAGTTATACATTGAATACAATACATTTTATACAGTTTAATTTGGTAAATATTTCATAGGGAAAAGACTTATTTTTGGATCTGGATGAAGGTGCATTAAAATTAATTGATCCTGAAAATTTAACTGTATTGAACACTCAACCAATTCACACAATACGAGTGTGGGGTGTTGGACGAGATAATGGAAGGTAACAAATTTTTTTAATTTTTTTTTTCTCTCTTAACATTTAACATGAAGTATGCATTTTAAAAAAAAAAAAAAAAAACAAAAAAAAAAAATTAACTAGATTTCGTTCATTAAATTAACATTTTTATCTTTAATATTTTTTTATGACCTAACGTGCTAACAGAGAGCGGTAAGTCTGATGTTTTAGACTAGTTAAAGGTTTCGTTAATCATTTAATGCGTATTTTTTTTATATTAAACTTGTATTAAACTTCCCGAACAAACAGTGATGGCAGTCACTTGAGTGATGACCAAAGTGATGGCGATCACTTAGGTACTCACTGATTACCATCACAGTGAGTATAGCAATGATGGTAATCACTTTGGTCATCACTACTATACTCACTAAAACTTAAAAAAATTTTAATTTTCAAAAATTATTATTTTTTTGTAACTGCAATCATAATGATAATCATGACTATCATCAGTGAATGCCTTCAATGATGACAAACAGTAATGGCAGTTATAATGATAATCACAACTATAATCAGTGATTACCATCAATGAGTTACTATACTGATGGTAGTTATGAGGATAATCACGAACACAATCAGTGAATGCCTTCAGTAATGAAAAACAGTAATAGTAGTCATGAAGACAGTCATGATTGTAATCAGTGATTGCCATCAATGAGTTACTATACTGATGGTAGTTATGAAGGTAATCATGAGTATAATCAGTGATCGCCATCAGTGAGTTCCAAGATTAATTACAATCATGAAGGTAATCATGAGTATAATCAGTGATCGCCATCAGTGAGTTCCAAGAAACTTTAAATTAGATGGTAATCATGAAGGTAATCATGAGTATATTCAGTGATTTCCATCAGTGAGTTCCAAGATTAATTACAATCATGAAGGTAATCATGAGTACAATCAGTGATCGCCATCAGTGAGTTCCAAGAAACTTTAAATTAGATGGTAATTATGAAGGTAATCATGAGTATATTCAGTGATTTCCAAGAAACTTTAAATTAGATGGTAATTATGAAGGTAATCATGAGTATATTCAGTGATTTCCATCAGTGAGTTCCAAGATTAATTACAATCATGAAGGTAATCATGAGTATAATCAGTGATCGCCATCAGTGAGTTCCAAGAAACTTTAAATTAGATGGTAGTCATGAAGGTAATCATGAGTATATTCAGTGATTTCCATCAGTGAGTTCCAAGATTAATTACAATCATGAAGGTAATCATGAGTATAATCAGTGATTGCCATCAGTGAGTTCCAAGAAACTTTAAATTTGATGGTAATTATGAAGGTAATCATGAGTATAATCAGTGATCGCCATCAGTGAGTTCCAAGAAACTTTAAATTAGATGGTAATTATGAAGGTAATCATGAGTATATTCAGTGATTTCCAAGAAACTTTAAATTAGATGGTAATTATGAAGGTAATCATGAGTATATTCAGTGATTTCCATCAGTGAGTTCCAAGATTAATTACAATCATGAAGGTAATCATGAGTATAATCAGTGATCGCCATCAGTGAGTTCCAAGAAACTTTAAATTAGATGGTAGTCATGAAGGTAATCATGAGTATATTCAGTGATTTCCATCAGTGAGTTCCAAGATTAATTACAATCATGAAGGTAATCATGAGTATAATCAGTGATTGCCATCAGTGAGTTCCAAGAAACTTTAAATTTGATGGTAATTATGAAGGTAATCATGAGTATATTCAGTGATTTCCATCAGTGAGTTCCAAGAAACTTTAAATTAGATGGTAATTATGAAGGTAATCATGAGTATATTCAGTGATTGCCATCAGTGAGTTCCAAGAAACTTTAAATTTGATGGTAATTATGAAGGTAATCATGAGTATATTCAGTGATTTCCATCAGTGAGTTCCAAGATTAATTACAATCATGAAGGTAATCATGAGTATAATCAGTGATCGCCATCAGTGAGTTCCAAGAAACTTTAAATTTGATGGTAATCATGAAGGTAATCATGAGTATATTCAGTGATTACCATCAGTGAGTTCCAAGATTAATTACAATCATGAAGGTAATCATGAGTATAATCAGTGATTGTCATCAGTGAGTTCCAAGAAACTTTAAATTTGATGGTAATTATGAAGGTAATCATGAGTATATTCAGTGATTTCCATCAGTGAGTTCCAAGAAACTTTAAATTAGATGGTAATTATGAAGGTAATCATGAGTATATTCAGTGATTGCCATCAGTGAGTTCCAAGAAACTTTAAATTTGATGGTAATTATGAAGGTAATCATGAGTATATTCAGTGATTTCCATCAGTGAGTTCCAAGATTAATTACAATCATGAAGGTAATCATGAGTATAATCAGTGATCGCCATCAGTGAGTTCCAAGAAACTTTAAATTTGATGGTAATCATGAAGGTAATCATGAGTATATTCAGTGATTTCCATCAGTGAGTTCCAAGAAACTTTAAATTAGATGGTAATTATGAAGGTAATCATGAGTATATTCAGTGATTGCCATCAGTGAGTTCCTTTAGTAATTGTAGTTATGAAGGTAATCATGAGTACAATCAGTGATCGCCTTCAGTGAGTTCAATAGTGACTTTACTTATGATTACTTTCATGATTACAATGAATAAAGGAACTCACTGATGGCAATCACTGAATGTACTCATAATTACCTTCATAACTACAATTACTAAAGGAACTTACTAAAGGTAATCACTGAATGTACTCATAATTACCTTCATGATTACAATGACTGAAGGAACTCATTGAAGGCAATCACTGAATGTACTCATAATTGCCTTCATAACTACAATTACTAAAGGAACTCACTAAAGGTAATCACTGAATGCAATCATGATCATCTTCATAATTATAATGACTACTGGAACTCACTGACGACAATCACTGAGTGTACTCATGATTACCTTCATGATTACAATGACTAAAGGAATTCACTGAAGGCTATCACTGAATGTACTCATGATTACCTTCATGATTATAATGACTAAAGGAACTCAATAAACTCATTACAATGGGCCCAAAAGGGATTTTTTGGAAATAACTAATGAGACTTTGATGGTTTGTAGCCCTGGTCTTAGGGATTATAAAAACATATAACTTTCGGCATATAACTCTAATAGCCCCTCAGGAGAACTTAAAATGTGTTTTGAGTGTTAGTAGTTTTCAGAAAAATTTCTCAGTCTTACTGTGTGGATGGCATTTCACAAACTTTTTTTTAATTTGATCAATACATCCTCTACTGAAGTATTTGGGTCTACTGAGAAATTTCAAAACTCAAAAGATTTTTATTTTATCGAATTACTAAAGTATGCATCTTTCCAACGATACCAAATTTGTTACATTTACTTAAAATTTTGACGAAATATGAGCGAAAATGTTAGTTAAAAATCGTCAAACTTCAAAAATGAACATCTTTCATTTTTTTGGCCATAACTCAGTCATATTTTGACCATATATCATGATTTATACCTCGTTGGATGTGTATTGTACTATATCATTTATATGGGTCCAAATAATTGTAAAAGATCAATAATAATGTTTTCCTTCATAAAAAAGAGTTTCAGACAACTTGGTGAAGATATTGTCGAGAAATGATTTTTTTTTTTGTTTTGAAGACTACCAGACTCCTTTGGGAGTCTCTAGTGAACCGAGTTATCTGTAAAAAATTATTTTCATATTTAGTTTTGTGGTACAATATTAGATCTAAAAGAAAAATGTCACTTGAAAGTTAACGAGGCCATCTAGTGGATCATATAGGGCAACAAATCCAGAAACAATGAAGAAATCGAAAATTTTTGGTATGTTTTTGTTGGTCTAATTATAAGCTACAACAACCACAAGATTTTAGATTTTTTAAAGACCAACCTGTAAGAGCTAGAAGCAAAAATGTTAAAAAATGGCAATTTTTTGAGATTTTGACAACAAAAATAAAAAATTTTCATATTTTTTGTATTATTATACGAAAGTTAGAGTATGTTTTGAATGAATAAAGAAAGTTTGTCATATTTCATGCACACAGTAAGGCACGGGAGTTTTTTCGAAAATTATAATAATTAGTAACAAAAACACATTCTGGGTCCTTACTAGTGCCTATATGGATTAAAAAACCAAGCTTTTGACCAAGTTTTTGACTTCATTTTTGAATATCCCAAGTCCAAGACTAAAAACTACAAAAGTATCAAAATTAGGTTGAACAATGATCGATTTTCAGTCCACCGTGAGTTGAACATTTTCTAAGTTTTAGTAAGTACAGTAGTGACTTCCATCACTGTTGTCATCACCATGATGGCATTCAGTGATGGCAGTAATGATTACAATCACTGAGTATATACCAAAGTGCATTTATTAAAGTATGTAATATTATAATAAGTATACTCATTAGAACCATAAAAAGTAGGTTAAACTTGATTTTCAAAAAATTTGAAATTTAAATATGTCAAAACGCCGCACGACAAATATCTTTTCATTACAGTTATTGGCTTAGAGGATAAGAGTGCGGTTTCATCAAAACAGGATCTGGAGGCGAAGGTTCGAATCTCATCAAAATCGGTAAATTAAAAAAATATTCTAACACTACTAACCACTACTAATATTAATAATAATTAATTCTCTATCATTACAGACACCAACAAAACATCCTCTAAGCCAAAAAAATAATAATAATAATAATAATAAAAAGTTAAAGATTAAAAAATATTTTTTTTTAATGAAAAATTTGGTACTCAGTGATGGTAATCACGACTACGATCAGTGATGGTAGTTAGTAATGTAAGTCACTAACTGTAGTCAGTAATGGCAATCAGTGATGGCCATCATGATTGTAATCATGTGATTACCTAAAAAATTCAAAAATTATGGTCATCAATGGGGACCATAGTGATGGCGATCAGTGATTGTAATCGTGAGGCGTAAAGTAGCGTACTCATAAAAGCTTTTAATGATTACCATCATTTGATGGCAATCACTGATGGTCATCAGTGATGCCCTAAAAAAGCTTTCAATTTGAAAACTTTAGGTCATCAGTGAGGACCATAGTGATGGCCATCAGTGATTGTAATCGCGAGGCGTAAAGTAGCGTACTCACTCAAATGTATGTGAGTGACCATAGCATCACAAAATTGAGTGATGGCAGTCATGATTACCTTCTTTGTAGGTTCGGGCTTATAATACTTATAATAATAACATCAACTTTCAAGAATTATTTTCAAATCATCCTAAATTTTTGTTTCAGTGATTTTGCTTATGTAGCTCGTGATCGCTTAACTCGAGTTCATATGTGTCATGTTTTTCGATGTGAAACGGCGGCGCGAACAATTGCCAACACTTTAAGGTAAGAATTGTTCTACAAATATTTTCAATTACGCTCATCGTTTCTCCTTCTTCTAGGGACATTTGCAAGAAAATCATGATCGAACGTTCTGTACAACTAGACACGGCAAATGGTTCGAATGGATCGAAAAGAGCAGTACGTCCTACAGATTTACCAACTGAAAATCGACAGCGTCGAATGAGACATGGTAACATATTGAATAAATGTTAAAAAAATATTAATTTATAAATTTATATACGTTACAATTTTCAGCACAATCTTTTCCAACGCCAATGGAAGAACCTAAAAAAGTACTAAGGGCGCAGTATTTAGGCTTTACAGAAGTACATCAAGCTGTTGGAATGACAGTTCTTAATGATGCAATTGAGAAAATAATCTCAGAAGTACCACCTGAGAATTGGCTGAGTGCAAATGTTTCTATATCTCCAAGTGTGATTGCCATTCGACCAACTGGGGTAATTTTTAAACAATGAAAATGAGTCATACGGAAGTTTGAATTCTTATTGATTTTCTCATAAAAACTTTTATTACCTTTATTCAGGACGATGACCAGACTATTGTGGAAGCTCGTGTGCGATATTTGAGCTTCTTAGGAATCGGAAAAAATGTCAAGAATTGCGCTTTCATTGTTCATACAGCACAGGATAAATTTATATGTCATGCTTTTCGATGTGAGCCGAGTAGTGGTGCTTTATGTAAAACAATAGAAGCAGCTTGTAAAGTAAGTGAAATTTTGTGTGAAATTAATAATTAATCTGATGAATATATTTTTTTTTCAGCTTCGATATCAAAAGTGCTTAGATGCACATCCTGCAAACAGTAGAACCTCAACTGATTCACAATCGCCAAATTCTAAAGGTATTGGCGAAACACTTAAAAACATCATGAATACATTATCATTCAAAAAAGATGGCTCAAGCTCTTGAAAGTTTCATAGAAGCTTTTAATGAACTCCTTCTGTTTATTTTTTTTATAACATTGACTGTCTCATAATTCTCATTTATTTTATTCTTAATTATTTTAGTAACTTATCTGAATGGATAATGATATTATTAGACTAAATTCTAATTAAGAATGTCAGTGCAATTTTCAAAGGAATCGTAACATTTACCAAAGATTATATAAAATAATAATTTAGTATTATTATTTATTATTAATTTATGTCAATTTATTTATTTAATTGCTTTATATTCTGTGTAACTGTCTATGATTAAAAAGCATAATACTGAAAAATTATCAAATCATTACGAGATAGAACTTAAAAAAAAATTAAATGTCATATAAGATAAAAAGCTGTTCAATTAACATTGCCATATTATGCCTGATGCATTATAGACAAAAGATGAAAAAAAAAAAAAAAAAAAAAAAAAAAATTAAACCACCAATATCCAAAAAAAATGAAAATTATGTAATCAAGTTCTTAAGAGAAACTCAATCTAATAAAGTATTAAAAAATATCATTTTTATGCAAAAAGAGCTTTTTAATAGGATATCAAATGCGCATTAACTTAAAGATTCTTAAAAATTCAAAAATTTATATCATTATGTAATTTTCAACAACTCAAATAAACTCAAAAGAACTTGACTGCGGAAATTTTCAAAACTTATCAGTATCCATCAGACCTATAAATTAACTTAAGTGATAATTATTTATTTACCATTACTTTTATTATTAATATATGTTGTATTGATTATTTAGTTCAAATCTATCTCTATACATACATTAACCTTTTATATAAGTGATATAAAATTATGAACATTAAGTATATTTAAAAATACATTTCCAAAACTCATTCTCATTTTTTTCATGTTATTTGTTCATTATATTTAGTTGAGATAATGAACGCTAATTTATTTTCGATAAACATTTTTCCCATAATGATCTAAACATTCTTTCTTGCTATCTTTTAGAAAGCCATTTACGTATTAAAAAATTATGATATTATTAAGCAGACTTAAGAAAAAGATTGCTTTAAAAAAATGCTAAAATGGAAAACATTGATGATAGAATTGATTATTATAAAAAAAAATATTAAGAGATGAGAAAAGTATGTATTTATTCGTAAGAAGCTAATAATTGTATTTTTTTAAAAAAAGAAGTGCAAAAGGACGAAAATTAAAAAAAAAAAATTATTGGACAGTACTTTCTCCTTTTTATAAAACTCATAATTTTTCGTGATCATCAAAAATGCAAAAAACACTTGCTAGTGGCTGAGTGTTTACAAAAAATGTAAACTTATAAAAAATTGTCATTAAGGTTTCATTTTCGAAGAAGAATCAACTGATGATGGAAATTCTCTAACGTTTATTTGCATCTCATTGTGATCTCACAAATACTTCATGAAACAGGCCACCAACTTCAATGATCCTGAAGAAATATTGCATATTAATTAAATAAATGTATTTACGAGCTTTTAAATAATGCAGTGGGAGTAGATAAAAATTCCTATATTGTTATTCAATACTAGCTTCTCTCACATTCCAAGGGTTTATCCTTTTTTTCTTTAAATCCATCTTAAATAATCCTCTCGCTGCAGTCGAACAAAATGCGCAATCGTTTTGTAGAATGCGCTAAACTCGAATAAAACAAAAATTAAAAGACATTTACAATCGCTTTCTTTCATTGTAGCTTTACACATTCACGTTTTTAATAATCCCAATGACAAAGCAGTGCAAGCATGGATTTCTGTCAATTGCCTTAAATTATTCATAAATTAACTAATTCAGCTCAATTCATAATTATTATTTAAAATAATTAACAGTATTGAAAAATATTGGCGAGAAGAGTTTGTCATGTTTGCTGGGAATTAAGTAAAGCATTTTTTAATCATTGTATGTCGAAAACATGCTCATTTCATATCAAGAACAGAAAGGTTATTAAAGTTTTTATTTTCATCCAAATCGTGTCCCTAAAAATGTAAGAAGCCTTAATTTATTCAATAACTACATATAATTATATATACACACCGTCTCTCCTATTTCATTAATACACATTTAAAAGCAGCGCAAAAGATCCATTAAAAAAAAAAATGCTTGTAAGTTAATTAATGAAATACGCTTAAAAAAATGATGAACATAAAAAAATATACAGCAAAAATTTATAATTGGCAATTTTGTGATTTGATGAAAGTCACCAATTTTTTCGGCAAATCACAAAGTTCTTTGTATTAGGAAATGAAGATAAGCACTAATTGTTTTTATTTTTTTCGTTTTAAATAGAAATCAATGATATTATATGGTATAAAAATTATAACATTAGATGAAATGAGAAACCAAAAATAATAAAAAAAAAACTTTAATTAAGATGAAAAACCTTTTTCATATTGCAAAAAAATGAAAATTAATTGTTTAAAATTGAATGAATGATTTAATAAAAAAAAGGCAGGAAATTCAAAGAATTACAATAGCAATATCAACTAATCATTAAAAACATTTGCTATGCAATAAAGTGATAATACTTTATTCCTTTTTTAAGGATACTTTTTCCTTTCTTATTTTACTTTAAATTATTTGAAAATAAATTAAATTTGGTAAAATCGAATAATTCAAATTAATTAAGGAAGGTGAAAGCATATTGAAAAAGTTAAGCTTTGAAAAAAAAAATGAGTTCTGCTGTCCATTTAAAACATATACATATATTTAAAGCGTGGAGTATTTATTTTAAAAAAATTCTGATTTTCGAGGCGATATAAAAAGGAATAAGAATCAATTTTATAACAAAGGATGCAAAAATGAATATTGTAATGCGTTCGGTTTTTGGATGAAACATTATGTATAAAAAGTCAAATAAAAATTATAATTTTGCAAAGAATGGTTTTTTATATTTTTTATTTATTTATTTACAGCTCTGAGTTTTCATTTCTGTCACTACTGTAAACTAATTTTTTTCTTCCTTAATCGTTTATGATGCCGATTCTTTACTTCCTTATTAATATGATTTGGTTCAAACTGAACGTTAGGTACATTTTCAAATATTCGGTTAGGATCAGGAATTAAATTGCAGTCACTTGCAAACTTCACTGTTTTATCAATCGACAATCGTCTGAAATCGAAAAATTAAGTGTTCCTGAAAATATCAAGCTTCTAATCGTTTTTAAATCATTAATGAAAGTCACGAAAAATTTGTTTAAAAAAACACCATGAAAAAGTTTTCATAAATTTTTACACTTTCTGTTGTTTGTTATATGTTCTAATTACTCTCAATAGCTTTATCAACGTTCGAATTTTATGTTAAGACTTACAAAACTTTGGTCACTTTCTTTATCATTTTGGAAAATGCAATCCTTTATGCATTAGGGAAATGTTGAATATCCATAAAGAGAATGAGGACATCAAAGAGAAGATCTGTAATCAAATGAATAAAATTATTAAATACTTAAATGCAAAAAGACTGATAATGAATGAGAAGAAGACAAAATTCATGATCGTCCATTCATCATATATGAAAGTAGAGGATATAAATCAAATAATCATTGAATCTAATGAATGTGATGAATTGAAGACTAATAAGATGTACATTATTGAACGTGTAAAAAATTTTAAATACCTTGGCCTGATAATTGATGAATGCCTTAAATGGAATGAGCACACTAAGCAAAAGTAGCAAACGTCTCAGGTATCCTATGGAAATTAAAAAATGTTTTATCATTAGATATCAGAAAAAGGATATACAGAACACTGTTTAGGACGCATATTAAATACATGATAATGGTTTGGGGAAATGCAGATTATCAAGTTATAAATCCATTGCAAATTGTACAGAATCGAGCACTGAGAAATGTATTTAGCATTCACAGAGACACTGATCGAGAGGATATGTATTTAAATATGTAAATGAAATATATTTAAATACGTATATGAAACATTAAAACGACGACAATTTACCAACATCCAATTTGAGAAAGCAACGTCCAAAACAGACAGAAAGAAAGAATATATTCGTCCATCTATATCTAGATAGCTCCAAGAATGTTTAATTCCTTGCCTAAAGAGGTCCAGTGCTGCAGAAGCTCCTCCGAATTAAAAAATTCAATAAATGAATACTGTAGACAAGAAAGTATTATTATCAAATTGTGTTTCGATGGCAGTTTTCTGGAAAAATACACAAAATAACAGCTGAAAAGAGAGGAAATTGGGAAAATATGCTCTGGCGAGTCTAAATTGGCAAAAATTTATGGAATGAATACATTGGAAATACTTATCTGATCTTGAGAATGATTGTGATGAGCTTTTGATGTGACTATGATGAGATTGAGAAACCAGAAACATCCATGTATCAATAGAAAGGCAGTCAAATGAAGATAATTCAGTGTAATTCACTTCTTTGTACATTTTAATTTTAATTTCACTATTTTGAAATATTTTGTAAACAATTTACCGAGTAGATATAATTTTGTTTGTAGACTTCAGTTTCCATCAAATTTAAATGATTTGGTTTGGCTACATCTCCAGGCTGTGAGGTTATTGTTACAAATGCTAAGTCAAGAGATCAACTAGGAAGACAAACAGATACTGGATTATATGAATACTTTTTACACAATTATGGTGACGAGACAAATAAAGAATTTCAAACGGCAAGAAGTAATTTTGTTAAATCAATGGCTGCATATTCCGTCATTGGATATCTTTTGCAAATTAAGGATCGACATAATGGTAATATTATGATTGATACAGAAGGACACATTATACATATTGGTAAGTACATAAACTGCTATTTTACTAAAACCTTGTTAACTTTACAAATTTATTTTCAACAGATTTTGGCTTCATGTTTGAAAGCAGTCCAGGCGGTAATATTGGATTTGAACCTGACATGAAACTTACGGATGAAATGATAATGATTATGGGTGGTAAAATGGAAGCAGCGCCATTTAAATGGTTCTGTGAATTATGTGTCCAAGCTTTTCTGGCTATTCGTCCGTACCAAGATGCAATTGTTTCTTTAGTAAGCTTAATGCTTGATACTGGACTTCCATGCTTCCGTGGACAAACTATTGCATTATTAAAACAACGATTTGTCTCTAATAAAAACAGTAAGGAGGCTGCTGCACACATGCTGGGAATAATTAAAAACTCTTATCAAAACTTTAGAACAAGAACATATGACTTGATTCAGTACTATCAAAATGCTATTCCTTATTAATTTATGTATTGTTTTTATTATATACCTAATATAAATATTTGTGGACGAAATTATCTGTTTAAATAAAACTTTTATTTTATTGTTGAAGGTATTAAGAATTTAATTTATTATTCATTAAAAAAAATTATGTATAGGTACCTACTTATTTAAAAAAAAAAGAAAATGAATTTGATGGAACTACTCTTTCAGAAATCAGAGACACGATTATGTTAATCAACTGTCAAAAATTGTCATTTTAGGCTTTATGAATTTTCGAACGACCTTTTTCTTGACAAATTCAACCCATCAATCAAAATCACCTCCTATTAAATGTTTTCACTGTTAAAGATCAGCAGAGATCAGCAGCAATATAAAGGATGAAAAATATAAATTCAGTCAAAAGTGTTGAGAACGCAATAATGAAACAAAAGAATATGATGAGGATGAAGATGATGTACTGGAATTAATCGACTGGAGATCAAAAAAAAAAAAAGAGTCACACATAAATTTTAAATTGCTTAATTCAAACGATAGAAGTTCACGCTTCAATAAATTATAAACATTTTTATTAGCATCAAATAATTTTCGTCATTCCAATATTAAATTTTGTAGTCCAAAATCAGTTTTTCCCTTGTTCTCTTCTCACTGCGCCTACAACAGAAGACTATCTCCAAGATAGAAAATTTGTTGGTTTACAAAAAAAAAGCAAGAATGTCTGTTTACTTTTGAATCCGTTAAAAGTCAATGAAAATAAATGAACAAAATGTCTTTATACTTATCATCAATTAAAAGCATGTTCCAAAACTAGGTAAGCACTTTAAAGATTTTCAACAATAAAATTCAGTCAATTCCTTCATTATTAATGTCAAAGTTTTGTAAATTATTCATTTTTTCCGATAAGTCAATTCAAATAAAAGAACTTAAGCAAACTGAAATGAAAGGTTTTTATGATTTTTAAACAATTACAGATTATGCATTTCTCTTTACAGCATCCTTTTTAAAATATTTAATACTTCATTATGCTTTAATTAATGAAATATTTTCATTCATTCAATTGTTTTTTTCTTTCTTGTGTGAAATTAAAAAAAGAAGCAACCTTTGAAATTTGAAAAAAAGAAAATCTTCAGTGAAAATTTAACAATGGAGAGAGACGGTCGCGTGTTTTTTAAATTTGTGTATGGAACCGATAATCAGCAGGACTGGAGAGCAAATTTAACTTTTGGAGAGAATCCTTTCAAACGACATCAAGCAGGTTAATAAAAAAACGTTAAGAACCTCCAATTGCATCAAATTAAATCAAGAAGAATTATGAAAAAGAAGGATTAAAAATTGTGAATGACTTGAAGGTCATTGTGGAATGAAGGCTGAAGGTAAATTGGGAAAATAAAACATTTTCTGGAATTAAAATCATCATCACCAATGACCTAATTGGCCTTTTATGAAAAATTTTTTCTTCATGATTTTTTTCAATTACCAGACATTTTTTTCAATGCTTCATTTGATGATTTTTTTTAATATTTTTTTTAAACTTGATTTTTTTTAAATTACAGGATACTGTTTCAAATTCTTCGAATATCGCAAATTCTTCAGATGATTTCCTTTTATGATCATCATGCAAAAAGCCAGCAAATAAACTTAATGATGAAAAGATCAAGCTCGTTAAAAAATATGAAGTCATCAATCAAGAAATCAAAAAAGAAGTCATTAAAAAGGAATCGTCAAAAAAGAAGCCCTCAAAAATGAAACCACCAAAACAGCTACGCTTGGTTAAACGTGTTTGGCGCAAGATTGGAATTAAGCTGGAGAAATAGAAGAATTAATCAAGTTTTAAATCATCTTGTTGGAAAGGGTAAATTTTTTAAAATTGATTTTTCAATTTACCAAGTTGCGCTTGGCATAATTGAGCATAAGTTTAAATCTCAATGATTTAATGATTTAATTTTTTTGCGTCGTCTAAGTGAATGCTTTCTGAGTCTTTTCATTTGTACATTTTTTTTTATCTCATATTTTTTTAAAATTGTCTACATTCTGAGTTTTATTTTAAAGTTTCTATTGTTTATTTAGCTAATAATTATTGAGAACTTTTAAGATACATATTTTTTTTTTAAATTGAACTTTATTTATTAAATTTAGAATATAATTATGTACAAAGTTAAGATACATGTTGAGCTGTAATTTTTAGGGTGTCAGACACTTTAATGGTCTTTATTATCCTAATTTTGCTTTAATTGAATCATTTTGCTTTCATTGATGATTGTTTAGTCGGTGTTTCGCGATGCAAGTCGAACGGTGAAGTTTGCTTGCAATTTTCCGACGTAATCTTCGATGGTTGGAATTTTTGCTTCGTTATGTAGATCGACGATCTTATCATATCTTGATTTGTTGAGAAGTATTCTAAGAAATTTGTTTTGTAGTACTTGAAGTTGTTGAATGTGAGTTTTTGCGATGCTTTCAAAGGCTGGACAGCCGTATGTGAAGATGGGTCTGATTGCTAATTTATAGATGAGGAGTTTGTTTCGCACGTCGAGATGTGAATTTCTGCTGATGAGGGGATAAAGCTGTCGTGCGTTGTGTGCTCTGTTGGTCACATAGTCTACATGTTGCTTCAATGTCACTCTCTTGTCGATGATCATTCCTAAATATTTGGCTTCAGTTTCCCACTTGATGTTTTCATTAAGGAATTTGATGTTGTTTTTTGGAAGTTGCTTGGAGTATCGATTTGTGATGAATAAAGCTTGAGTCTTCTGTTTGTTGATGTTGATTTTCCATTTGTTCATGTAGTCTTGTACTTTTCTTCCTTTGTGTTGGAGATGGGTGACAATATCGGCTGAGTTTTCTGAAGATTGAGATACACAAGTATGTGCATAAACTAGATTCTTTTGTATAAAATTGGTTCGTCTTCTCTAATCTTGTGTTCAATACGAACTTTTGCACTTTGCAGTCTTGATTCTCTAGAGTTGTCGTAAGTGGGTTGGTTGCCTAAAATGATTTCTGAATATTCGATTTGAATAGGTCGTACTGATTTTCTAAATGCTTTAGCGATGTCCATTTAAAGCTGTTGATTGCTTCTCTTCAATTTAAAAGCTTCTTTGGTATGAGTTTAACGTGTTTGATTTTACTTGTTGTCTTTTTCGTTTCTTCTAATAATTCTTCTAGTAATTCAGTCCTGTAAGTGTTTATCAATCTAGATTTAATAGTTTCTTCTCGTTCTTGTGGAAGTTGATTTCAAGTTGTTTTCTTTTTTTGATTGTTTCTGCTTTTCTGTTATCACTATTTGTATGCTGTGTTGCTATCTTGTGTTAAAACCATCTGAGTCTGGCGTTTTTAATTTTCTTATTTCATTTCGATGGGTTGATTTTCTGGTATTAGTTTTCTGGTTTTCACTGTCACCTATAGTGTCAAGAGGTAGACAACTTTCATAGTTAATTTTTGAAGTTCTGAGAGTTACTTCATTGACAATTACTTTTTAAATTTCGAAGTTATTTTGTCGAAATTCGTTTTCAGTCTTATATTTTTGATTGCTACTTGCTGCATCAGATAGTTCTTGATATTTTGCTGTCAGTGTCGTTGTTTGTATTTTCTTCGGTTTTCGTATCGTCATATTGAAAGTTTTGGTAATTGTAGGCTCTTTCTTGTTGATTTGTTGAGTATGTCGAAATTTCTGAGATAATTCATCTTTTGATTTGATGACTATCCTCTATCAATTGTTATTTGCTTTATTTGCGTCTAAAAAGAGTCAGAGCTAAAACGATAGGAGTAAAAATGAATTTACTTGTTGTTTTGAGTGTAAATGATTTTGTTATGACTGTAGTTTTGTATCTGTGATTTATTTCGTCTTTCGCATTTTTGCTTTTTGATCCATTCTGATGAGATTTTAATTGTTTTACATTTAAGAGATGCTCGTACTTGGCTGTCCATTTCGCAGTGATGAATTGAACAAATCTTGTATTCGTGCCTTTTGTTCAATATTAAGATTTTCTTATGATGATTCTAATTGATCTTTCTTTCTGTTGACACTCATCTTCGGTGTTCCTTGTACGAGTTTATTTGAACCATCATTCAGAATTTTCCAAAACTCTTGGTTTAGCTTTCCGTTAGTTGCATTTTATGCGAATTTCTCGTTAACTTATCACGTTTATTTTTTAATACAATTTTTGTACAGTTGAAGTCAGACTTTCGTATTCAATCTCGATTGTTGAATTTTCGTTGTCTTTAAATGTAATGGACTTAGTCGTCTGTCAGTTTGATAATAGCTTCGATGTGCCATTTTCATCGTGAATATAATCAATCCAGTCTGGTTTAAGTGTCTTCTTCTTCTTCTTAATAACTTTATTAAGGTTCTTCATATAATAAATTTTAGGAACATTTAAGAATTTTAAGATTACATCTGTGACGTTTTTATCGTCTTTTTGTAATGATTGATAGTTTATGCTGTAATTCGAAATTTATGTTTCACAAACTGGCCATTCGAAAATGTGTTTGACAGTGAAGGGTTCATTGCATAGACAAATTGGGGGAGAGGTTTTTCTATTAAGTGGATGCGCGTTAGATTTATGTGTCCCATTCTAAATCTGGTTAGTATAGTTTGATCTTTTCTGTTATAAGTGTTAATGTTATTCTATTTGTTAATTTTAAATTTTATGTTCCCTAATTTGTTTCCATTGCTAATTCCCTTGTTCCACTCGTCCCGCCATAAACCTGTAACATATTCTTTAATGTGATTTGTCATGTCTTCAATTAGTATTTTGTAATTTATATAATGTTGCTGTAAAGTTGCTTCTTTGGCGTTAAAATTAGCTTCATCGTTTCCTTTTATTCCGATGTGACTTAGTATCCACATTATTGTTGTGTCTGTGTTATTGTCTCTTAATTTATCTTGTATTTGTTTTAGCAGTGAGTTCTTAGTCCTTGAATTTTTTGTAGCTTGTGCATATGATTGTTTTGTTTATAGTTCTTTGTTTTAAACAGGTTTAAGTGTTCCATTCATTTTTGTTGATCTTTAAATTAGTTCATCAGTATCTTCTTGATTTTCGTTTCTTGATGAATGTTGTCGTTCTGACTTGTAGTTGAACAAATTCTCTGAATTCACCTATTTTCTTATCAATGTCTTTTCTGTTCGCTTTGTTGAAACGTTTCTTGTCACTATTTTGTTCGTTTTTATTTTTACTAACAGTTACTAACCTGTTTTAGTCAGATAATTAGGAGTTTTTTGTCGTAAGCAATAATTTTAATAGTATGTTGACTTCAGTAGTAAATTTTTGATTTTCCATCAGTTTCCAAATCATCAGATGCTGCTTTAATAATTTAGTTGTTAATTGTACATTCAACAGCATGATTAAATTTAAATTTTGATATTTTTTGTTGTTGAGTTTTTGTTGATATAAGTGTTTTAAAGACTTTCATTCTCTTCATTTCTCTATATATTTTGAGTTTTTGATGAGTCTGTTGGGGGTAATATTATCTTTAGCTTTCTTAACCTGAGTTTTTTGATTTTTTTACAATCCAAATTCGTAAATATTTTCGTGTTGAATTTGGATGAGTTTATCTGTCTATCAAAGATTTCATCCATGTAGAGCGTTTTTCTGACGATAAAAATTCCACTAGAATTATTAGGTTTGATTTAAGAATTATGTTTTGCTTGATACTTTGATGTAAATTGCGATTTGATAAGTTTGCTTGTTTTCTTTTAATTTTCTGGAATATCTACAATAGATCAAAGCTAAAATGATAAGTAAAACCATTAGTTTTGTTGAGGGTACGAAATAGTATGAATCAGATGTGTCTGCTGATCGTTATTTATTTCCTTCGCGTGCTTTTTTCATTTCTTTATACCATCAATGTAGATCAATTGATCAATGGATTTCAGGTCGAGATTTCAAAAACTTTCCATCTGATGATGATATTCGCTCGTTGTGTATTATACATTCATCCACGTTTAATAGGGCGGTTTTTTTGATGATATAGCGCTCTTAGTATCAATGCTAATGATTAGCACTTGGGTTCACTAATTTCAGTTGTTCAGTTTGTTATAAAATCTGTAATAAAATCTGTATTGTATTTTACTCAATCCTCACGTATCTTTGTATTGGTGTACTATATATTGAGTAAAGATAGTGCGCAGAAAAATTTGTTTTGATTTCTTGATTTTCAATCATTTCCTTCATTTAATGTGCGACTAAATTTTATCATTATGGTAGTTGATTCGGGTAAATTTGCGATTTATCGTTTCGTTTTCCATGTGTTCTTGGAATTCAATGTTTGCACACGCTTCAGGTTCTCACGACTGTTGATTTAAATCTTGAGTTTTAGTAAAGTGTGAGAATAATCTGATTAGATTCCAAATTTTGCTGCTTGAAGCTTTCTTGAAATGCTGTGCTAGTGCTTTCTCAAAAGAGTTGAATTTGGATTTTATTTTTTCTGTATGGCTCACATTTAAGTGTCGACTTATCTTCTTGTCTAGTCTTATTTTTGTGCTCGATTAGCCTAGAAACAAACTTTGCTTCATTATTCTTTTGTAAGGGTTGGAACTTCCAAGCTCGTTTCTTTTGAGCTTTTAATTTTGTTTTGTTCGTTTGTGAAAGATGTTGATACAATATGAGTAATTTTCTTATCGTTTTGATGTTTCAATTGAGTTGAACTCGTGCAACTCTTAATCGTTTTGATGCGATCCAGTATTGAGTGACTTGTAATTCCTTTCAAGTTTTATCATTTTTGGAATATTTTTACCATTTTTCTCTTTGATTGATGTCCAAAATAGTTAGTTTAACAAATAATTCCTCGCACAATAAAATAGATTTCCGGGAATTTATTATTTTTCTTGCAAGTTCTGGTCCTCCTTTTTCTTTAATATATATTTTAATAATAATAATATTTTAATAGATATTTAAATGTGAGAACTTTGTGTTTGAGCAAATGTCGATTCATTTGTTCTTAATTCTGCTAATCTAGTTTCTACGTGATTTTTCAGTTCTGGAAATAAAGAAAGAAATAAAGTTGAAAAATAGGAATTTTTTTTCGAACTTGAACATAACCTCTCTAAGTGCACACATTAGTAAAGATCATTGTCAGTATTTATTTTCAATTCAATTTTTGTGAAGTTAATTTTCTATTTCACAATTTTTTGATATTATTGAATCTTTCGATAATTTTGGAACCTTACCACAAATATTTATCTCAATTCACGTTTTATGTCTAAATTTCTGGCAATTGGAATATGTTGATTAGTTAGAGTTTATAATGATATTGGATGATTATTAAATTGTTTTGTATATATTATTGGATCAATTTTTGGGGAAGGGCAAACCGTACCAAACTCGGTCCTAAATTATCGAATGTTGAGGTGCTAAATTGTATATGGAATGAATTTGTTTATTTGTAACCTCCCAGAATTCACCTTTTTAGCCTCTCTCATTTTTATTTAATAAATTAAGTTAAGGATTAATTGTGTGATTGGGTACATAAATAAAGAGTGTATTCTAAATGTAATCCAAATGATTCTAAAACCAGAATTTGACACTTTGATAGATCAAATAAAAATTTTCATCTTGCTCAATCAGCTGCTTTTGAATGTCAGTAGTAGTTTTTTCATCTTTTGTTATTATTACTATCCAACTAGAACTATTAGCATTTGAAATCATCTCCTAGAATGTTTTTTTACGCTGCTTAATATTCTCGTCAATCATTCTTGTGTTCTAAACGAGTTGAAGAGGATCAATTGCAAATCCTTCTTTGTTACTGTTATTTTGTCAATGTTACTCATTTTCCAATCATCATATTAGCTAAATGTTTTAATTTTCTTGTTTTTTATTTCAGAGGTTCGTTTTCTACGCTTTCAATGATTTCATATGGTTGCACTTCAAGTCTATCAGTCAAAAACGTTTTTCGTCAAATTAACAATTGGATCGACAGGAGATTTTTGAGTATTTTTGTTTTTTTTTTTCAACTAATTAATAATAATTTTTTACAGTGAATTTTCAGGTTGGAAAATTTGATTGTTCAGCGAGCGGGCCCACAACATCTTTTATTGTTTTTTTAATCTAATTACTAATTGTTTTCTTTTGATTTATTCACAGATTTTTTTTAAGTATTAGGATGACGTTTGATTGGTGAGAAAAAGGTTTAAGTTTTGAATTTAATTAATTAGGTGGGATGGATGTGTCCACATTTAATATTTTATTTTTTAATGATTTTTTTACAGAGAATTTTCAGGTTGGAAAATTTGATTGTTCAGCGAGCGGGCCCACAACATTTTTTATTGTTTTCTTTTTTTAATCTAATTACTAATTGTTTTCCTTTGATTTATTCACAGATTTTTTTCAAGTTGATTGGTGAGAAAAAGGTTTAAGTTTTGAATTTAGTTAATTAGGTGGGATGGATGTGTCCACATTTAATATTTTATTTTTTAATGATTTTTTTACAGAGAATTTTCAGGTTGGAAAATTTGATTGTTCAGCGAGCGGGCCCACAACATTTTTTATTGTTTTCTTTTTTTAATCTAATTACTAATTGTTTTCTTTTGATTTATTCGCAGATTTTTTTTAAGTATTAGGATGACGTTTGATTGGTGAGAAAAAGGTTTAAGTTTTGAATTTAATTAATTAGGTGGGATGGATGTGTCCACATTTAATATTTTATTTTTTAATGATTTTTTTACAGAGAATTTTCAGGTTGGAAAATTTGATTGTTCAGCGAGCGGGCCCACAACATCTTTTATTGTTTTCTTTTTTTAATCTAATTACTAATTGCTTTCTTTCGTTTAATTTACAGATTTTTTTGAAAGTATTAATTAGGATGGCGTTTGATTGGTGAGAAAAAGGTTTAAGTTTTGAATTTAATTAATTAGGTGGGATGGATGTGTCCACATTTAATATTTTATTTTTTAATGATTTTTTTACAGAGAATTTTCAGGTTGGAAAATTTGATTGTTCAGCGAGCGGCCCACAACATCTTTTATTGTTTTCTTTTTTTAATCTAATTACTAATTGTTTTCTTTTGATTTATTCACAGATTTTTTTTAAGTATTAGGATGACGTTTGATTGGTGAGAAAAAGGTTTAAGTTTTGAATTTAATTAATTAGGTGGGATGGATGTGTCCACATTTAATATTTTATTTTTTAATGATTTTTTTACAGAGAATTTTCAGGTTGGAAAATTTGATTGTTCAGCGAGCGGGCCCACAACATCTTTTATTGTTTTCTTTTTTTAATCTAATTACTAATTGTTTTCTTTTGATTTATTCACAGATTTTTTTTAAGTATTAGGATGACGTTTGATTGGTGAGAAAAAGGTTTAAGTTTTGAATTTAGTTAATTAGGTGGGATGGATGTGTCCACATTTAATATTTTATTTTTTAATGATTTTATTTTACAGAGAATTTTCAGGTTGGAAAATTTGATTGTTCAGCGAGCGGGCCCACAACATCTTTTATTTTTTTCTTTTTTTAATCTAATTACTAATTGTTTTCTTTTGATTTATTCACAGATTTTTTCAAGTATTAGGATGACGTTTGATTGGTGAGAAAAAGGTTTAAGTTTTGAATTTAATTAATTAGGTGGGATGGATGTGTCCACATTTAATATTTTATTTTTTAATGATTTTTTTACAGAGAATTTTCAGGTTGGAAAATTTGATTGTTCAGCGAGCGGGCCCACAACATCTTTTATTGTTTTCTTTTTTTAATCTAATTACTAATTGTTTTCTTTTGATTTATTCACAGATTTTTTTTAAGTATTAGGATGACGTTTGATTGGTGAGAAAAAGGTTTAAGTTTTGAATTTAATTAATTAGGTGGGATGGATGTGTCCACATTTAATATTTTATTTTTTAATGATTTTTTTACAGAGAATTTTCAGGTTGGAAAATTTGATTGTTCAGCGAGCGGGCCCACAACATCTTTTATTGTTTTCTTTTTTTAATCTAATTACTAATTGTTTTCTTTTGATTTATTCACAGATTTTTTTCAAGTTGATTGGTGAGAAAAAGGTTTAAGTTTTGAATTTAGTTAATTAGGTGGGATGGATGTGTCCACATTTAATATTTTATTTTTTAATGATTTTTTTACAGAGAATTTTCAGGTTGGAAAATTTGATTGTTCAGCGAGCGGGCCCACAACATCTTTTATTGTTTTCTTTTTTTAATCTAATTACTAATTGTTTTCTTTTGATTTATTCACAGATTTTTTTTAAGTATTAGGATGACGTTTGATTGGTGAGAAAAAGGTTTAAGTTTTGAATTTAATTAATTAGGTGGGATGGATGTGTCCACATTTAATATTTTATTTTTTAATGATTTTTTTACAGAGAATTTTCAGGTTGGAAAATTTGATTGTTCAGCGAGCGGGCCCACAACATCTTTTATTGTTTTTTCAAAATCAAATTACTTGCTAATTGTTTTTTTTCTTTTTTTGGTTTAATTCACAGATTTTTTATTGCAAAAGAAGGTTAGGAAAACTAAGTGATGCTTAGTTAGAGGATCAAGTAATAGGACAGGATCATTGGACATTTTATCAAGAGATGACACAACTATCACACGCATACCCTGAAGTTGATTCAATTTCCGCCGTGTTTCGTCATATCATGCTCCCTGATTTAAGTGGTGAGTCCATTTTTTTTTTATTTTGATTAGTTGGGTTGTTCCATAAAGAATATTTTATTTTTTCTACATTTTGTTTATTTTTTTGTTGTTTTATTCCAAGTTATTTAATTGCTTTTATAATCTTCGCGTTTTTCTTGTTTTAAATTGTAAAAATGTTCATCAGTCTATTTCATCCATTTTCTTTTCCATATTGATTTATTAAATTGTTAACTTTTAAAAAATCTTACGACAAGCTTAAATGAAATTTAAGTTTTTTTTTTCTTTTATAATCCTTATTTTTCTTTTTGGCACCTGGATGATCTTATTTTGCCTTCAAAATTAATATTAGCATACTTTTTAAGTTTTGAAAGTCGTAAGTACGAGTATTCCTACTGTTACGGGTAAATCTGGAGATTTTTCTAATTAGCTTCACTTTTAATTTTTTTTTGACATTTTAAACTTTAAAATATTTTTTTATTTAAAAATGAGTACATTTTTATTATCTCCATCTTGCTTTTGGTTGTACTCATTATATTTAAATTTAGTATACCCGTAACAACATAAAATAAAATTTTGGACCAGATAAGTTGTACCGGGATTTTTGCCAGGGTTACGCGGATCGTGAGCCTTAGATGATACGTACGTAATGTCCATGTATAATGTGTTACAGCATTACAAGCGACTCTCGGGGACGTGATGCCAATGGTGATTTGAAACTGCAATTTCGATGGGTGGATTACAATATGTTCGGGCGCCATCATTGAATCCCTTTCTACTAATATAACATTCTAGTGCATGTATGTAATACGCTAGTATGGTTGAGGTAGTTCATATTCAGAGGTGCCGTTCGAAAGGAAGGGTGATTCTTTATCAATTTTTTTTTTATGGGTTTGAACACTCAAATTAAGGTTAGGTACATAGCGTATTTTTCATTTTTTTTTTTGTTTGTTTATTAAATTTAATTTTTTAATTTTTTTAAGTTTTTTCAACTTTTCCAATTCTTTAATTTTTTTATTTTAATTTTAATTTTTTGTATTAATTTATGTGGTGGGCTGGGTGGGTCCACAACCAATGTTTTATTTATTGCAATATTTTGTTCATTTTTTTGTTGTTTTATTCCGATTTATTTTTTTTTTAACACCGCGTTTTTCTTATTGCGTTAATCATTTTATCAGTCAAGATTTTCAATTTTTCAAATTTTTAATTTTTTAATATTTTATCTCATTTTCAAATTTTTAAAAAATTTATTCATTTTCAAATTTTTCAAAATTTATTTCACTTTAGTTTTTTTCTAACTTTTTTCATTTTTTTTTTATTTTTTTTTTTTTTTTGTTTGTTTATTTTTTCCATTTCTTTAATTTTTTTTTAACTTTTCTATTTTTCCAATTCTGTAATTTTTTTATTTTAATTTTAATTTTTTGTATTAATTAATGTGGTGGGCTGGGTGGGTCCACAACCAATGTTTTATTTATTGCAATATTTTGTTAATTTTTTTGTTGTTTTATTCGGATTTATTTTTTTTTTTTTCAACTCCGCGTTTTTCTTATTGCGTTAATCATTTTATCAGTCAAGGTTTTCAATTTTTCAAATTTTTAATTTTTTAATATTTTATCTCATTTTCAAATTTTTAAAAAATTTATTCATATTCAAATTTTTCAAAATTTATTTCACTTTAGTTTTTTTCTAACTTTTTTCATTTTTTTTTATTTTTTTTTTTTTTTTTGTTTGTTTATTAAATTTCCATTTCTTTAATTTTTTTTTAACTTTTCTATTTTTCCAATTCTGTAATTTTTTTATTTTAATTTTAATTTTTTGTATTAATTAATGTGGTGGGCTGGGTGGGTCCACAACCAATGTTTTATTTATTGCAATATTTTGTTCATTTTTTTGTTGTTTTATTTCGAGTTATTTAATTGCTTTTATAATCTTCGCGTTTTTCTTGTTTTAAATTGTAAAAATTTTCATCAGTCTATTTCATCCATTTTCTTTTCCATATTGATTTATTAAATTGTTAACTTTTAAAAAATCTTACGACAAGCTTAAATGAAATTTAAGTTTTTTTTTTCTTTTATAATCCTTATTTTTCTTTTTGGCACCTGGATGATCTTATTTTGCCTTCAAAATTAATATTAGCATACTTTTTAAGTTTTGAAAGTCGTAAGTACGAGTATTCCTACTGTTACGGGTAAATCTGGAGATTTTTCTAATTAGCTTCACTTTTAATTTTTTTTTGACATTTTAAACTTTAAAATATTTTTTTATTTAAAAATGAGTACATTTTTTATTATCTCCATCTTGCTTTTGGTTGTACTCATTATATTTAAATTTAGTATACCCGTAACAACATAAAATAAAATTTTGGACCAGATAAGTTGTACCGGGATTTTTGCCAGGGTTACGCGGATCGTGAGCCTTAGATGATACGTACGTAATGTCCATGTATAATGTGTTACAGCATTTCAAGCGACTCTCGGGGACGTGATGCCAATGGTGATTTGAAACTGCAATTTCGATGGGTGGATTACAATATGTTCGGGCGCCATCATTGAATCCCTTTCTACTAATATAACATTCTAGTGCATGTATGTAATACGCTAGTATGGTTGAGGTAGTTCATATTCAGAGGTGCCGTTCGAAAGGAAGGGTGATTCTTTATCAATTTTTTTTTTATGGGTTTGAACACTCAAATTAAGGTTAGGTACATAGCGTATTTTTCATTTTTTCATTTTTTTTTGTTTGTTTATTAAATTTAATTTTTTAATTTTTTTTTAAGTTTTTTCAACTTTTCCAATTCTTTAATTTTTTTATTTTCATTTTAATTTTTTGTATTAATTAATGTGGTGGGCTGGGTGGGTCCACAACCAATGTTTTATTTATTGCAATATTTTGTTCATTTTTTTGTTGTTTTATTTCGAGTTATTTAATTGCTTTTATAATCTTCGCGTTTTTCTTGTTTTAAATTGTAAAAATTTTCATCAGTCTATTTCATCCATTTTCTTTTCCATATTGATTTATTAAATTGTTAACTTTTAAAAAATCTTACGACAAGCTTAAATGAAATTTAAGTTTTTTTTTTCTTTTATAATCCTTATTTTTCTTTTTGGCACCTGGATGATCTTATTTTGCCTTCAAAATTAATATTAGCATACTTTTTAAGTTTTGAAAGTCGTAAGTACGAGTATTCCTACTGTTACGGGTAAATCTGGAGATTTTTCTAATTAGCTTCACTTTTAATTTTTTTTTGACATTTTAAACTTTAAAATATTTTTTTATTTAAAAATGAGTACATTTTTTATTATCTCCATCTTGCTTTTGGTTGTACTCATTATATTTAAATTTAGTATACCCGTAACAACATAAAATAAAATTTTGGACCAGATAAGTTGTACCGGGATTTTTGCCAGGGTTACGCGGATCGTGAGCCTTAGATGATACGTACGTAATGTCCATGTATAATGTGTTACAGCATTACAAGCGACTCTCGGGGACGTGATGCCAATGGTGATTTGAAACTGCAATTTCGATGGGTGGATTACAATATGTTCGGGCGCCATCATTGAATCCCTTTCTACTAATATAACATTCTAGTGCATGTATGTAATACGCTAGTATGGTTGAGGTAGTTCATATTCAGAGGTGCCGTTCGAAAGGAAGGGTGATTCTTTATCAATTTTTTTTTTATGGGTTTGAACACTCAAATTAAGGTTAGGTACATAGCGTATTTTTCATTTTTTCATTTTTTTTTGTTTGTTTATTAAATTTAATTTTTTAATTTTTTTTTAAGTTTTTTCAACTTTTCCAATTCTTTAATTTTTTTTATTTTCATTTTAATTTTTTGTATTAATTTATGTGGTGGGCTGGGTGGGTCCACTACCAATGTTTTATTTATTGCAATTTTTTGTTTATTTTTTTGTTGTTTTATTCCGATTTATTTTTTTTTTAGCTCCGCGTTTTTCTTATTGCGTTAATCATTTTATCAGTCAAGATTTTCAATTTTTCAAATTTTTAGTTTTTTAATATTTTATCTCATTTTCAAATTTTTCAAAATTTATTTCACTTTAGTTTTTTTCTAACTTTTTTCATTTTTTTTTATTTTTCGAATTTTTTTATTCTTAAATTTTTCATTTCAAAATTTCCGAAATTTTTCTCATTTTAAATTTTGTAAAAATTTTTCCTTTTTTAAATTTTTTTTCTCACTTTTAAATTTTTGGAAATTTTTCATTTTTAAATTTTTCAAAATTTCCCTCATTTTCAAATTTTTCAAAATTATTCTCACCTTTTGAATTTTTAAATTTTTTTTTCTTTTTTAAATTTCTTCTTAAATTTAAATTTTTTCAATTTTCAAATTTTTCTCAATTTTAAATTATTTCAAAATTTTTTTCAATTTTCAAAATTTTTCTCAATTTTAAATTTTTTCAAAATTTTTCTCAATTTTAAATTTATCCAAAATTTTTCTCAATTTTCAAATTTTTTCAAAATTTTTCTCAATTTTAAATTTTTTCAAAATTTTTCTCAATATTAAATTTTTTCAAAATTTTTCTCAATTTTAAATTTTTTCAAACTTTTCAATATTTCAATTTTTATTTTTCAATTTTTAAATTTTTTATTCTTAAAATTTTCAAAATTTTTTCTCATTTTCAAATTTTTCAAAATTATTCTCATTTTCTAATTTTTCAAAATTATTCTCACCTTTCGAATTTTTAATTTTTTTCTTAATTTTAAATTTTTTCCAAAATTTTTCTCAATTTTAAATTTTTCCAAAATTATTCTCATATTGAATTTTTAAAATTTTTTCTTAGTTTTTCATTTTTAAATTTCTTCTTAAATTTAAATTTTTTCAATTTTCAAATTTTTCAAAATTTTTCTCAATTTTAAATTATTTCAAATTTTTTTTCAATTTTAAATTTATCCAAAATTTTTCTCAATTTTAAATTTTTTCAATATTTTTCTCAATTTTAAATTATTTCAAAATTTTTCTCAATTTTCAAATTTTTTCAAAATTTTTCTCAATTTTCAAATTTTTTCAAAATTTTTCTCAATTTTCAAATTTTTTCAAAATTTTTCTCAATTTTAAATTTTTTCAAAATTTTTCTCAATTTTCAAATTTTTTCAAAATTTTTCTCAATTTTAAATTTTTTCAAAATTTTCAGTACTTTACTTTTTTATTTTCAATTTCTAAATTTTTATTCTTAAAATTTTCAAAATTTTTTCTCATTTTCAAATTTTTCAAAATTATTCTCATTTTCAAATTTTTCAAAATTATTCTCACCTTTTGAATTTTTAATTTTTTTCTTAATTTTAAATTTTTTCCAAAATTTTTCTCAATTTTAAATTTTTCCAAAATTATTCTCATATTGAATTTTTAAAATTTTTTCTTAGTTTTTCATTTTTAAATTTAAATTTTTTCAATTTTCAAATTTTTCAAAATTTTTCTCAATTTTAAATTATTTTTAATATTTTTCTCAATTTTAAATTATGTCAAAATTTACTCAATTTTTAAATTTTTTTCAAAATTTTTCTCAATTTTCAAAATTTTTCTCAATTTTCAAAATTTTTCTCAATTTTCAAATTTTTTCAAAATTTTTCTCAATTTTAAAATTTTTTCAAAATTTTTCTCAATTTTCAAATTTTTTCAAAACTTTTCTCAATTTTAAATTTTTTCAAAATTTTTCTCAATTTTAAATTTTTTCAAAATTTTTCTCAATTTTCAAATTTTTTCAAAATTTTTCTCAATTTTAATTTATTTCAAAATTTTTCTCAATTTTAAATTTTTTCAAAATTTTTCTCAATTTTAAATTTTTTCAAAATTTTTCTCAATTTTCAAATTTTTTCAAAATTTTTCTCAATTTTAAATTTTTTCAAAATTTTTCTCAATTTTAAATTTTTTCAAAATTTTTCTCAATATTAAATTTTTTCAAAATTTTTCTCAATTTTAAATTTTTTCAAACTTTTCAATATTTCACTTTTTATTTTTCAATTTCTAAATTTTTTATTCTTAAAATTTTCAAAATTTTTTCTCAATTTCAAATTTTTCAAAATTTTTCTCATTTTCAAAATTATTCTCATATTGAATTTTTAAATTTTTTCTTAATTTTTCATTTTTAAATTTCTTCAAATTTTTTCTTAATTTTTCATTTTTAAATTTTTTCTTAATTTTAAATCTTTTCCAAAATTTTTCTCAATTTTAAATTTTTTCAAAATTTTTTCTCAAAATTTTTTTTGAATTTTTTTTTTTTTTTTTGAAATTTTTTTTAAAAATTTTTCCAAAAATTTTTTAAAAATTTTTCCAAAAATTTTTTAAAAATTTTTCCAAAAATTTTTTAAAAATTTTTCCAAAAATTTTTCAAAAAATTTTTCCAAAAATTTTTCCAAAAATTTTTCCAAAAATTTTTCCAAAAATTTTTCCAAAAATATTTCCAAAAATTTTTTTAAAAATTTTTCCAAAAATATTTCCAAAAATTTTTTTAAAAATTTTTCCAAAAATTTTTTTAAATTTTTTTCCTCCAATTTTTTTTCTAAATTTTTTTGAGACTTTTTTTTTAATAAAACTTATTATAAAATTTTTATTTTTTGGATTTTTTTTTCAAAGTGTTTTTTAGAAATTTTTTTTCCTAAATTAAAAAAATAAAATAAATTTATAAATAAAGTAAATTTGGAAAAAAATTTCTAAAAAATTTTTGGAAAAAAATTTCTAAAAAATTTTTGGAAAAAAATTTCTAAAAAATTTTTGGAAAAAAATTTCTAAAAAATTTTTGGAAAAAAATTTCTAAAAAATTTTTGGAAAAAAATTTCTAAAAAATTTTTGGAAAAAAATTTCTAAAAAATTTTTGGAAAAAAATTTCTAAAAAATTTTTGGAAAAAAATTTCAAAAAAAAAAAAAAATTAAAAAAAAAGTTGAAAAAAATTTAGAAAAAAATTTGAAAAAAATTTAGAAAAAATTTTGGAAAAAAAAATTTAGAAAAAACTTTTGGAAAATTTTTGAAAAAAATTTTAAAAAAATCTCAAAGAAAATTTTGAGAAAAAATTTTGAAAAAATTTAAAATTGAGAAAATTTTGGAAAAAATTTAAAATTAAGAAAAAATTTAAAAATGAAAAATTAAGAAAAAATTTATTCACCTTTAATTCTAAAGGTAAGAATAATTTTGAAAAATTGGAAAATGAAAAAAAATTTTAAAAATTTTAAGAATGAAAAATTTAGAAATTGAAAATAAAAAAGTAAAGTACTGAAAATTTTGAAAAAATTTAAAATTGAGAAAAATTTTGAAAAAATTTGAAAATTGAGAAAAATTTTGAAAAAATTTAAAATTGAGAAAAATTTTGAAAAAATTTAAAATTGAGAAAAATTTTGAAAAAATTTGAAAATTGAGAAAAATTTTGAAAAAATTTGAAAATTGAGAAAAATTTTGAAAAAATTTGAAAATTGAGAAAAATTTTGAAATAATTTAAAATTGAGAAAAATATTGAAAAAATTTAAAATTGAGAAAAATTTTGGATAAATTTAAAATTGAAAAAAAATTTGAAATAATTTAAAATTGAGAAAAATTTTGAAAAATTTGAAAATTGAAAAAATTTAAATTTAAGAAGAAATTTAAAAATGAAAAACTAAGAAAAAATTTTAAAAATTCAATATGAGAATAATTTTGAAAAAATTTAAAATTGAGAAAAATTTTGAAAAAATTTGAAAATTGAGAAAAATTTTGAAAAAATTTAAAATTGAGAAAAATTTTGAAAAAATTTAAAATTGAGAAAAATTTTGAAAAAATTTGAAAATTGAGAAAAATTTTGAAAAAATTTGAAAATTGAGAAAAATTTTTAAAAAATTTGAAAATTGAGAAAAATTTTGAAATAATTTAAAATTGAGAAAAATATTGAAAAAATTTAAAATTGAGAAAAATTTTGGATAAATTTAAAATTGAAAAAAAATTTGAAATAATTTAAAATTGAGAAAAATTTTGAAAAATTTGAAAATTGAAAAAATTTAAATTTAAGAAGAAATTTAAAAATGAAAAACTAAGAAAAAATTTTAAAAATTCAATATGAGAATAATTTTGGAAAAATTTAAAATTGAGAAAAATTTTGGAAAAAATTTAAAATTAAGAAAAAAATTAAAAATTCGAAAGGTGAGAATAATTTTGAAAAATTTGAAAATGAGGGAAATTTTGAAAAATTTAAAAATGAAAAATTTCCAAAAATTTAAAAGTGAGAAAAAAAAATTTAAAAAAGGAAAAATTTTTACAAAATTTAAAATGAGAAAAATTTCGGAAATTTTGAAATGAAAAATTTAAGAATAAAAAAATTCGAAAAATAAAAAAAAATGAAAAAAGTTAGAAAAAAACTAAAGTGAAATAAATTTTGAAAAATTTGAAAATGAATAATTTTTTTAAAAATTTGAAAATGAGATAAAATATTAAAAAACTAAAAATTTGAAAAATTGAAAATCTTGACTGATAAAATGATTAACGCAATAAGAAAAACGCGGAGCTAAAAAAAAAATAAATCGGAATAAAACAACAAAAAAATAAACAAAAAATTGCAATAAATAAAACATTGGTAGTGGACCCACCCAGCCCACCACATAAATTAATACAAAAAATTAAAATTAAAATAAAAAAATTAAAGAATTGGAAAAGTTGAAAAAACTTAAAAAAAAATTAAAAAATTAAATTTAATAAACAAACAAAAAAAAAATGAAAAATACGCTATGTACCTAACCTTAATTTGAGTGTTCAAACCCATAAAAAAAAAATTGATAAAGAATCACCCTTCCTTTCGAACGGCACCTCTGAATATGAACTACCTCAACCATACTAGCGTATTACATACATGCACTAGAATGTTATATTAGTAGAAAGGGATTCAATGATGGCGCCCGAACATATTGTAATCCACCCATCGAAATTGCAGTTTCAAATCACCATTGGCATCACGTCCCCGAGAGTCGCTTGTAATGCTGTAACACATTATACATGGACATTACGTACGTATCATCTAAGGCTCACGATCCGCGTAACCCTGGCAAAAATCCCGGTACAACTTATCTGGTCCAAAATTTTATTTTATGTTGTTACGGGTATACTAAATTTAAATATAATGAGTACAACCAAAAGCAAGATGGAGATAATAAAAAATGTACTCATTTTTAAATAAAAAAATATTTTAAAGTTTAAAATGTCAAAAAAAAATTAAAAGTGAAGCTAATTAGAAAAATCTCCAGATTTACCCGTAACAGTAGGAATACTCGTACTTACGACTTTCAAAACTTAAAAAGTATGCTAATATTAATTTTGAAGGCAAAATAAGATCATCCAGGTGCCAAAAAGAAAAAGAATGATTATAAAAGAAAAAAAAAAAAAACTTAAATTTCATTTAAGCTTGTCGTAAGATTTTTTAAAAGTTAACAATTTAATAAATCAATATGGAAAAGAAAATGGATGAAATAGACTGATGAAAATTTTTACAATTTAAAACAAGAAAAACGCGAAGATTATAAAAGCAATTAAATAACTCGAAATAAAACAACAAAAAAATGAACAAAATATTGCAATAAATAAAACATTGGTTGTGGACCCACCCAGCCCACCACATTAATTAATACAAAAAATTAAAATTAAAATAAAAAATTACAGAATTGGAAAAATAGAAAAGTTAAAAAAAAATTAAAGAAATGGAAATTTAATAAACAAACAAAAAAAAAAAAAAAAAAAAAAAAAATTAAAAAAGTTAGAAAAAAACTAAAGTGAAATAAATTTTGAAAAATTTGAATATGAATAAATTTTTTAAAAATTTGAAAATGAGATAAAATATTAAGAAATTAAAAATTTGAAAAATTGAAAACCTTGACTGATAAAATGATTAACGCAATAAGAAAAACGCGGAGTTGAAAAAAAAATAAATCCGAATAAAACAACAAAAAAATTAACAAAATATTGCAATAAATAAAACATTGGTTGTGGACCCACCCAGCCCACCACATTAATTAATACAAAAAATTAAAATTAAAATAAAAAAATTACAGAATTGGAAAAATAGAAAAGTTAAAAAAAAAATTAAAGAAATGGAAAAAATAAACAAACAAAAAAAAATAAATAAAAAAAAAAATGAAAAAAGTTAGAAAAAAACTAAAGTGAAATAAATTTTGAAAAATTTGAAAATGAATAAATTTTTTAAAAATTTGAAAATGAGATAAAATATTAAAAAATTAAAAATTTGAAAAATTGAAAATCTTGACTGATAAAATGATTAACGCAATAAGAAAAACGCGGTGTTAAAAAAAAATAAATCGGAATAAAACAACAAAAAAATGCACAAAATATTGCAATAAATAAAACATTGGTTGTGGACCCACCCAGCCCACCACATAAATTAATACAAAAAATTAAAATTAAAATAAAAAAATTAAAGAATTGGAAAAGTTGAAAAAACTTAAAAAAATTAAAAAATTAAATTTAATAAACAAACAAAAAAAAATGAAAAATACGCTATGTACCTAACCTTAATTTGAGTGTTCAAACCCATAAAAAAAAAAGTTGATAAAGAATCACCCTTCCTTTCGAACGGCACCTCTGAATATGAACTACCTCAACCATACTAGCGTATTACATACATGCACTAGAATGTTATATTAGTAGAAAGGGATTCAATGATGGCGCCCGAACATATTGTAATCCACCCATCGAAATTGCAGTTTCAAATCACCATTGGCATCACGTCCCCGAGAGTCGCTTGTAATGCTGTAACACATTATACATGGACATTACGTACGTATCATCTAAGGCTCACGATCCGCGTAACCCTGGCAAAAATCCCGGTACAACTTATCTGGTCCAAAATTTTATTTTATGTTGTTACGGGTATACTAAATTTAAATATAATGAGTACAACCAAAAGCAAGATGGAGATAATAAAAAATGTACTCATTTTTAAATAAAAAAATATTTTAAAGTTTAAAATGTCAAAAAAAAATTAAAAGTGAAGCTAATTAGAAAAATCTCCAGATTTACCCGTAACAGTAGGAATACTCGTACTTACGACTTTCAAAACTTAAAAAGTATGCTAATATTAATTTTGAAGGCAAAATAAGATCATCCAGGTGCCAAAAAGAAAAATAAGGATTATAAAAGAAAAAAAAAACTTAAATTTCATTTAAGCTTGTCGTAAGATTTTTTAAAAGTTAACAATTTAATAAATCAATATGGAAAAGAAAATGGATGAAATAGACTGATGAACATTTTTACAATTTAAAACAAGAAAAACGCGAAGATTATAAAAGCAATTAAATAACTTGGAATAAAACAACAAAAAAATAAACAAAATGTAGAAAAAATAAAATATTCTTTATGGAACAACCCAACTAATCAAAATAAAAAAAATGGACTCACCACTTAAATCAGGGAGCATGATATGACGAAACACGGCGGAAATTGAATCAACTTCAGGGTATGCGTGTGATAGTTGTGTCATCTCTTGATAAAATGTCCAATGATCCTGTCCTATTACTTGATCCTCTAACTAAGCATCACTTAGTTTTCCTAACCTTCTTTTGCAATAAAAAATCTGTGAATTAAACCAAAAAAAGAAAAAAAACAATTAGCAAGTAATTTGATTTTGAAAAAACAATAAAAGATGTTGTGGGCCCGCTCGCTGAACAATCAAATTTTCCAACCTGAAAATTCTCTGTAAAAAAATCATTAAAAAATAAAATATTAAATGTGGACACATCCATCCCACCTAATTAATTAAATTCAAAACTTAAACCTTTTTCTCACCAATCAAACGTCATCCTAATACTTAAAAAAAATCTGTGAATAAATCAAAAAAAAACAATTAGTAATTAGATTAAAAAAAGAAAACAATAAAAGATGTTGTGGGCCCGCTCGCTGAACAATCAAATTTTCCAACCTGAAAATTCTCTGTAAAAAAATCATTAAAAAATAAAATATTAAATGTGGACACATCCATCCCACCTAATTAACTAAATTCAAAACTTAAACCTTTTTCTCACCAATCAACTTGAAAAAAATCTGTGAATAAATCAAAGGAAAACAATTAGTAATTAGATTAAAAAAAAAAAACACAATAAAAAATGTTGTGGGTCCGCTCGCTGAACAATCAAATTTTCCAACCTGAAAATTCTCTGTAAAAAAATCATTAAAAAATAAAATATTAAATGTGGACACATCCATCCCACCTAATTAATTAAATTCAAAACTTAAACCTTTTTCTCACCAATCAAACGTCATCCTAATACTTAAAAAAAATCTGTGAATAAATCAAAAGAAAAAATTTATTATTTATTTTAAAAAAATAAAACAATAAAAGATGTTGTGGGCCCGCTCGCTGAACAATCAAATTTTCCAACCTGAAAATTCTCTGTAAAAAATCATTAAAAAATAAAATATTAAATGTGGACACATCCATCCCACCTAATTAATTAAATTCAAAACTTAAACCTTTTTCTCACCAATCAAACGTCATCCTAATACTTAAAAAAAATCTGTGAATAAATCAAAAGAAAACAATTAGTAATTAGATTAAAAAAAGAAAACAATAAAAGATGTTGTGGGCCCGCTCGCTGAACAATCAAATTTTCCAACCTGAAAATTCTCTGTAAAAAAATCATTAAAAAATAAAATATTAAATGTGGACACATCCATCCCACCTAATTAATTAAATTCAAAACTTAAACCTTTTTCTCACCAATCAAACGCCATCCTAATTAATACTTTCAAAAAAATCTGTAAATTAAACGAAAGAAAGCAATTAGTAATTAGATTAAAAAAAGAAAACAATAAAAGATGTTGTGGGCCCGCTCGCTGAACAATCAAATTTTCCAACCTGAAAATTCTCTGTAAAAAAATCATTAAAAAATAAAATATTAAATGTGGACACATCCATCCCACCTAATTAACTAAATTCAAAACTTAAACCTTTTTCTCACCAATCAACTTGAAAAAAATCTGTGAATAAATCAAAGGAAAACAATTAGTAATTAGATTAAAAAAAGAAAACAATAAAAAATGTTGTGGGCCCGCTCGCTGAACAATCAAATTTTCCAACCTGAAAATTCTCTGTAAAAAAATCATTAAAAAATAAAATATTAAATGTGGACACATCCATCCCACCTAATTAATTAAATTCAAAACTTAAACCTTTTTCTCACCAATCAAACGTCATCCTAATACTTAAAAAAAATCTGTGAATAAATCAAAAGAAAACAATTAGTAATTAGATTAAAAAAACAATAAAAGATGTTGTGGGCCCGCTCGCTGAACAATCAAATTTTCCAACCTGAAAATTCACTGTAAAAAATTATTATTAATTAGTTGAAAAAAAAAAACAAAAATACTCAAAAATCTCCTGTCGATCCAATTGTTAATTTGACGAAAAACGTTTTTGACTGATAGACTTGAAGTGCAACCATATGAAATCATTGAAAGCGTAGAAAACGAACCTCTGAAATAAAAAACAAGAAAATTAAAACATTTAGCTAATATGATGATTGTAAAATGAGTAACATTGACAAAATAACAGTAACAAAGAAGGATCAATTGCAAGAACTTCAACTCGTTTAGAACACAAGAATGATTGACGAGAATATTAAGCAGCGTAAAAAAACATTCTAGGAGATGATTTCAAATGCTAATAGTTCTAGTTGGATAGTAATAATAACAAAAGATGAAAAAACTACTACTGACATTCAAAAGCAGCTGATTGAGCAAGATGAAAATTTTTATTTGATCAATCAAAGTGTCAAATTCTGGTTTTAGAATCATTTGGATTACATTTAGAATACACTCTTTATTTATGTACCCAATCACACAATTAATCCTTAACTTAATTTATTAAATAAAAATGAGAGAGGCTAAAAAGGTGAATTCTGGGAGGTTACAAATAAACAAATTCATTCCATATACAATTTAGCACCTCAACATTCGATAATTTAGGACCGAGTTTGGTACGGTTTGCCCTTCCCCAAAAATTGATCCAATAATATATACAAAACAATTTAATAATCATCCAATATCATTATAAACTCTAACTAATCAACATATTCCAATTGCCAGAAATTTAGACATAAAACGTGAATTGAGATAAATATTTGTGGTAAGGTTCCAAAATTATCGAAAGATTCAATAATATCAAAAAATTGTGAAATAGAAAATTAACTTCACAAAAATTGAATTGAAAATAAATACTGACAATGATCTTTACTAATGTGTGCACTTAGAGAGGTTATGTTCAAGTTCGAAAAAAATTCCTATTTTTCAACTTTATTTCTTTCTTTATTTCCAGAACTGAAAAATCACGTAGAAACTAGATTAGCAGAATTAAGAACAAATGAATCGACATTTGCTCAAACACAAAGTTCTCACATTTAAATATCTATTAAAATATTATTATTATTAAAATATATATTAAAGAAAAAGGAGGACCAGAACTTGCAAGAAAAATAATAAATTCCCGGAAATCTATTTTATTGTGCGAGGAATTATTTGTTAAACTAACTATTTTGGACATCAATCAAAGAGAAAAATGGTAAAAATATTCCAAAAATGATAAAACTTGAAAGGAATTACAAGTCACTCAATACTGGATCGCATCAAAACGATCAATTGAAACATCAAAACGATAAGAAAATTACTCATATTGTATCAACATCTTTCACAAACGAACAAAACAAAATTAAAAGCTCAAAAGAAACGAGCTTGGAAGTTCCAACCCTTACAAAAGAATAATGAAGCAAAGTTTGTTTCTAGGCTAATCGAGCACAAAAATAAGACTAGACAAGAAGATAAGTCGACACTTAAATGTGAGCCATACAGAAAAAATAAAATCCAAATTCAACTCTTTTGAGAAAGCACTAGCACAGCATTTCAAGAAAGCTTCAAGCAGCAAAATTTGGAATCTAATCAGATTATTCTCACACTTTACTAAAACTCAAGATTTAAATCAACAGTCGTGAGAACCTGAAGCGTGTGCAAACATTGAATTCCTAGAACACATGGAAAACGAAACGATAAATCGCAAATTTACCCGAATCAACTACCATAATGATAAAATTTAGTCGCACATTAAATGAAGGAAATGATTGAAAATCAAGAAATCAAAACAAATTTTTCTGCGCACTATCTTTACTCAATATATAGTACACCAATACAAAGATACGTGAGGATTGAGTAAAATACAATACAGATTTTATTACAGATTTTATAACAAACTGAACAACTGAAATTAGTGAACCCAAGTGCTAATCATTAGCATTGATACTAAGAGCGCTATATCATCAAACATCAAAAAAACCGCCCTATTAAACGTGGATGAATGTATAATACACAACGAGCGAATATCATCATCAGATGGAAAGTTTTTGAAATCTCGACCTGAAATCCATTGATCAATTGATCTACATTGATGGTATAAAGAAATGAAAAAAGCACGCGAAGGAAATAAATAACGATCAGCAGACACATCTGATTCATACTATTTCGTACCCTCAACAAAACTAATGGTTTTACTTATCATTTTAGCTTTGATCTATTGTAGATATTCCAGAAAATTAAAAGAAAACAAGCAAACTTATCAAATCGCAATTTACATCAAAGTATCAAGCAAAACATAATTCTTAAATCAAACCTAATAATTCTAGTGGAATTTTTATCGTCAGAAAAACGCTCTACATGGATGAAATCTTTGATAGACAGATAAACTCATCCAAATTCAACACGAAAATATTTACGAATTTGGATTGTAAAAAAATCAAAAAACTCAGGTTAAGAAAGCTAAAGATAATATTACCCCCAACAGACTCATCAAAAACTCAAAATATACAGAGAAATGAAGAGAATGAAAGTCTTTAAAACACTTATATCAACAAAAACTCAACAACAAAAAATATCAAAATTTAAATTTAATCATGCTGTTGAATGTACAATTAACAACTACATTATTAAATCAGCATCTGATGATTTGGAAACTGATGGAAAATCAAAAATTTACTACTGAAGTCAACATACTATTAAAATTATTGCTTACGACAAAAAACTCCTAATTATCTGACTAAAACAGGTTAGTAACTGTTAGTAAAAATAAAAACGAACAAAATAGTGACAAGAAACGTTTCAACAAAGCGAACAGAAAAGACATTGATAAGAAAATAGGTGAATTCAGAGAATTTGTTAAAACAAGAGCAAGATACCTTAGATAGAATCAAGTCAGAACGACAACATTCATCAAGAAACGAAAATCAAGAAGATACTGATGAACTAATTTAAAGATCAACAAAAATGAATGGAACACTTAAACCTGTTTAAAACAAAGAACTATAAACAAAACAATCATATGCACAAGCTACAAAAAATTCAAGGACTAAGAACTCTTTAGCAGTGAGTGACAAATACAAGATAAATTAAGAGACAATAACACAGACACAACAATAATGCGGATACTAAGTCACATCGGAATAAAAGGAAACGATGAAGCTAATTTTAACGCCAAAGAAGCAACTTTACAGCAACATTATATAAATTACAAAATACTAATTGAAGACATGACAAATCACATTAAAGAATATGTTACAGGTTTATGGCGGGACGAGTGGAACAAGGGAATTAGCAATGGAAACAAATTAGGTAACATAAAATTTAAAATTAACAAATAGAATAACATTAACACTTATAACAGAAAAGATCAAACTATACTAACCAGATTTAGAATGGGACACATAAATCTAACGCACATCCACTTAATAGAAAAACTCTCCCCCAATTTGTCTATGCAATGAACCCTTCACTGTCAAACACATTTTCGAATGGCCAGTTTGTGAAACATAAATTTCGAATTACAGCATAAACTATCAATCATTACAAAAAGACGATAAAAACGTCACAGATGTAATCTTAAAATTCTTAAATGTTCCTAAAATTTATTATATGAAGAACCTTAATAAAGTTATTAAGAAGAAGAAGAAGAAGACACTTAAACCAGACTGGATTGATTATATTCACGATGAAAATGGCACATCGAAGCTATTATCAAACTGACAGACGACTAAGTCCATTACATTTAAAGACAACGAAAATTCAACAATCGAGATTGAATACGAAAGTCTGACTTCAACTGTACAAAAATTGTATTAAAAAATAAACGTGATAAGTTAACGAGAAATTTGCATAAAATGCAACTAACGGAAAGCTAAACCAAGAGTTTTGGAAAATTCTGAATGATGGTTCAAATAAACTCGTACAAGGAACACCGAAGATGAGTGTCAACAGAAAGAAAGATCAATTAGAATCATCATAAGAAAATCTTAATATTGAACAAAAGGCACGAATACAAGATTTGTTCAATTCATCACTGCGAAATGGACAGCCAAGTACGAGCATCTCTTAAATGTAAAACAATTAAAATCTCATCAGAATGGATCAAAAAGCAAAAATGCGAAAGACGAAATAAATCACAGATACAAAACTACAGTCATAACAAAATCATTTACACTCAAAACAACAAGTAAATTCATTTTTACTCCTATCGTTTTAGCTCTGACTCTTTTTAGACGCAAATAAAGCAAATAACAATTGATAGAGGATAGTCATCAAATCAAAAGATGAATTATCTCAGAAATTTCGACTTACTCAACAAATCAACAAGAAAGAGCCTACAATTACCAAAACTTTCAATATGACGATACGAAAACCGAAGAAAATACAAACAACGACACTGACAGCAAAATATCAAGAACTATCTGATGCAGCAAGTAGCAATCAAAAATTAACTATGAAAGTTGTCTACCTCTTGACACTATAGGTGACAGTGAAAACCAGAAAACTAATACCAGAAAATCAACCCATCGAAATGAAATAAGAAAATTAAAAACGCCAGACTCAGATGGTTTTAACACAAGATAGCAACACAGCATACAAATAGTGATAACAGAAAAGCAGAAACAACCAAAAAAAGAAAACAACTTGAAATCAACTTCCACAAGAACGAGAAGAAACTATTAAATCTAGATTGATAAACACTTACAGGACTGAATTACTAGAAGAATTATTAGAAGAAACGAAAAAGACAACAAGTAAAATCAAACACGTTAAACTCATACCAAAGAAGCTTTTAAATTGAAGAGAAGCAATCAACAGCTTTAAATGGACATCGCTAAAGCATTTAGAAAATCAGTACGACCTATTCAAATCGAATATTCAGAAATCATTTTAGGCAACCAACCCACTTACGACAACTCTAGAGAATCAAGACTGCAAAGTGCAAAAGTTCGTATTGAACACAAGATTAGAGAAGACGAACCAATATTATACAAAAGAATCTAGTTTATGCACATACTTGTGTATCTCAATCTTCAGAAAACTCAGCCGATATTGTCACCCATCTCCAACACAAAGGAAGAAAAGTACAAGACTACATGAACAAATGGAAAATCAACATCAACAAACAGAAGACTCAAGCTTTATTCATCACAAATCGATACTCCAAGCAACTTCCAAAAAACAACATCAAATTCCTTAATGAAAACATCAAGTGGGAAACTGAAGCCAAATATTTAGGAATGATCATCGACAAGAGAGTGACATTGAAGCAACATGTAGACTATGTGACCAACAGAGCACACAACGCACTACGCGTTGAAATTCACATCTCGACGTACGAAACAAACTCCTCATCTACAAATTAGCAATCAGACCCATCTTCACATACGGCTGTCCAGCCTTTGAAAGCATCGCAAAAACTCACATTCAACAACTTCAAGTACTACAAAACAAATTTCTTAGAATACTTCTCAACAAATCAAGATATGATAAGATCGTCGATCTACATAACGAAGCAAAAATTCCAACCATCGAAGATTACGTCGGAAAATTGCAAGCAAACTTCACCGTTCGACTTGCATCGCGAAACACCGACTAAACAATCATCAATGAAAGCAAAATGATTCAATTAAAGCAAAATTAGGATAATAAAGACCATTAAAGTGTCTGACACCCTAAAAATTACAGCTCAACATGTATCTTAACTTTGTACATAATTATATTCTAAATTTAATAAATAAAGTTCAATTTAAAAAAAATAAATGTGTATCTTAAAAGTTCTCAATAATTATTAGCTAAATAAACAATAGAAACTTTAAAATAAAACTCAGAATGTAGACAATTTTAAAAAAATATGAGATAAAAAAAAATGTACAAATGAAAAGACTCAGAAAGCATTCACTTAGACGACGCAAAAAAATTAAATCATTAAATCATTGAGATTTAAACTTATGCTCAATTATGCCAAGCGCAACTTGGTAAATTGAAAAATCAATTTTAAAAAATTTACCCTTTCCAACAAGATGATTTAAAGCTTGATTAATTCTTCTATTTCTCCAGCTTAATTCCAATCTTGCGCCAAACACGTTTAACCAAGCGTAGCTGTTTTGATGGTTTCATTTTTGAGGGCTTCTTTTTTGACGATTCCTTTTTAATGACTTCTTTTTTGATTTCTTGATTGATGACTTCATATTTTTTAACGAGCTTGATCTTTTCATCATTAAGTTTATTTGCTGGCTTTTTGCATGATGATCATAAAAGGAAATCATCTGAAGAATTTGCGATATTCGAAGAATTTGAAACAGTATCCTGTAATTTAAAAAAAATCAAGTTTAAAAAAAATATTAAAAAAAATCATCAAATGAAGCATTGAAAAAAATGTCTGGTAATTGAAAAAAATCATGAAGAAAAAATTTTTCATAAAAGGCCAATTAGGTCATTGGTGATGATGATTTTAATTCCAGAAAATGTTTTATTTTTCCAATTTACCTTCAGCCTTCATTCCACAATGACCTTCAAGTCATTCACAATTTTTAATCCTTCCTTTCCATAATTCTTCTTGATTTAATTTGATGCAATTGGAGGTTCTTAACGTTTTTTTATTAACCTGCTTGATGTCGTTTGAAAGGATTCTCTCCAAAAGTTAAATTTGCTCTCCAGTCCTGCTGATTATCGGTTCCATACACAAATTTAAAAAACACGCGACCGTCTCTCTCCATTGTTAAATTTTCACTGAAGATTTTCTTTTTTTCAAATTTCAAAGGTTGCTTCTTTTTTTAATTTCACACAAGAAAGAAAAAAACAATTGAATGAATGAAAATATTTCATTAATTAAAGCATAGTGGAGCATTAAACATTTTATAAAGGATGCTGTAAAGAGAAATTCGTAATCTGTAATTGCTCAAAAATCATAAAAACCTTTCATTTCAGTTTGCTCAAGTACTTTTATTTGAATTGACTTATCGGAAAAAATGAATGATTTACAAAACTTTGACATTAATAATGAAGGAATTGACTGAATTTTATTGTTGAAAATCTTTAAAGTGCTTACCTAGTTTTGGAACATGCTTTTAATTGATGATAAGTATAAAGACATTTTGTTCATTTATTTTCATTGACTTTTAACGGATTCAAAAGTAAACAGACATTCTTGCTTTTTTCGAAAACCAACAAATTTTCTATCTTGGAGAATAGAAAAAAAAGGATGAAGAAATATTAAAGAAATTTAATATTGGAATGACGAAAATTATTTGATGCTAATAAAAATGTTTATAATTTATTGAAGCGTGAACTTCTATCGTTTGAATTAAGCAATTTAAAATTTATGTGTGACTCTTTTTTTTTTTGATCTCCAGTCGATTAATTCCAGTACATCATCTTCATCCTCATCATATTCTTTTGTTTCATTATTGCGTTCTCAACACTTTTGACTGAATTTATATTTTTCATCCTTTATATTGCTGCTGATCTCTGCTGATCTTTAACAGTGAAAACATTTAATAGGAGGTGATTTTGATTGATGGGTTGAATTTGTCAAGAAAAAGGTCGTTCGAAAATTCATAAAGCCTAAAATGACAATTTTTGACAGTTGATTAACATAATCGTGTCTCTGATTTCTGAAAGAGTAGTTCCATCAAATTCATTTTCTTTTTTTTTTAAATAAGTAGGTACCTATACATAATTTTTTTTAATGAATAATAAATTAAATTCTTAATACCTTCAACAATAAAATAAAAGTTTTATTTAAACAGATAATTTCGTCCACAAATATTTATATTAGGTATATAATAAAAACAATACATAAATTAATAAGGAATAGCATTTTGATAGTACTGAATCAAGTCATATGTTCTTGTTCTAAAGTTTTGATAAGAGTTTTTAATTATTCCCAGCATGTGTGCAGCAGCCTCCTTACTGTTTTTATTAGAGACAAATCGTTGTTTTAATAATGCAATAGTTTGTCCACGGAAGCATGGAAGTCCAGTATCAAGCATTAAGCTTACTAAAGAAACAATTGCATCTTGGTACGGACGAATAGCCAGAAAAGCTTGGACACATAATTCACAGAACCATTTAAATGGCGCTGCTTCCATTTTACCACCCATAATCATTATCATTTCATCCGTAAGTTTCATGTCAGGTTCAAATCCAATATTACCGCCTGGACTGCTTTCAAACATGAAGCCAAAATCTGTTGAAAATAAATTAGTAAAGTTAACAAGGTTTAAGTAAAATAGCAGTTTATGTACTTACCAATATGTATAATGTGTCCTTCGGTATCAATCATAATATTACCATTATGTCGATCCTTAATTTGCAAAAGATATCCAATGACGGAATATGCAGCCATTGATTTAACAAAGTTACTTCTTGCCGTTTGAAATTCTTTATTTGTCTCGTCACCATAATTGTGTAAAAAGTATTCATATAATCCAGTATCTGTTTGTCTTCCTAGTTGATCTCTTGACTTAGCATTTGGAACGCATTCAATAACCCCACAGCCAGGAGATGTAGCCACAACACGATATGGAAATAAGAATAAATCCAATCCAACTTGACGGAAAATATTTTTAAAAATAGAAATAACTTGAAGTGCAAGCATATCTTGACGAACGTCATCTCCGACTTTAAAAATTGCAGCTTGCCATCCTTCGACATGCAGAGATAATGATTGTTTTGTTGGTGACGTTGTTGTACTTCCTCCAGAAACTTCCATTGCTAATTGTTCAAGTTCAGTTATTCCACATCGTCTTACTTTAAATCTTGCAAGGTATGGTGCCTTTGCTGCACTTTGCATTGGCGTTCCACTATTATAATCAATATCTAGAACCATTGCTTCTGGATTTGATGGAAGATAGCAGCCACTTTGAACATCAATCTTACGTAGAGCATCTAAACATGCTTTCTTTCTTGCTTGTCCTTTTGCAAATCCACGAATTTCACCGGATACGGCAGTGATCTTTCCAAAAAAGTCAAATTCACGTTCATAAAATCGTTTTGCTGGTCCTGACAATTGAGAAATAATTGAATTCACAAGTGATTCAAGAACATCAAAGAGAACTGGATCTTTCTGATGCATATCCTCATCCATATACATATTAGTTCTCATATTCCAAATCAATTGATGAGCAACAATCTGTGACTTTTTTGCAATTTGTTTAATAAATTCCGTCACATATCCCATAGTATCATGACGTAACGCTTGAACTAACTGTGGAATGTAAGGTAAGACTGCTTCAGCTGGATATGAATGTAATGTTTTAACTGCATATTGAGCTGTTAGTGGATGTGTTGGATATTGACGAGAGAAATATGAAAGAGCTTGTATTGGAGTGACTTTTGCCCATGTTAGCATATAATTTAATTGAGACGAGTCAGCAAGTAATGTTTTAGTAGTCACTAAATATTTTAATGCATCAGGAATATGCATTGCAGCCATTGGATCGGCTAAAACTAATTTTGAAACTTCATCGTCAATTACTTCAACATTATTGATTCTTTGTGAGAGAAATACAGCAAGTGATGGATTATAGACCCAAGCAAGTTGAACATTATCCTTCCATAAATTAATTTTTATTGGTCTTGTACGCCATGTTGCCAATGCCTCTTCAGTTTTAGGATTAACTTGCATTTCTGGATTAGCTAATGGATTATACCAAGTAACAAGAAAATCTATTTCTACAGCCAGCAATTCCAAAATTAAATTACGTTTCTTCATATAATCTTTATCATAAGAATCTTTCTGTCCAATACCACGTTTTGGTCTTGTCGTTTTTCTTGATAAAGTTGATGTCGAATGAGGAATAGTATTATACCATCCAGCAGCACCACTTGTTGATCGTGTAACATCATTTCCAGCCATTGAAATTGAATCTCCATAAGACTTTCCTACTGTCAAATTTGTCGTAGTATTTCCATTAATTTCATAATCACTCAATTCCGATGTCATTAAATGCTTCTTTTCAGATCTCATTGTTTGCCAGAATGTCATTAAAATATTAATATCATCAAAAAGAATTTCACGCGATTGAGATGGACATTGTGGAGCAGCACAGAAATAATCTAAAGCATAAAAGTAAATTCTTTCACGTAGAATATTCCTCGATAAACTTTTTGGAATTGTATTTCCTTGTAATAAACTTAATCCACATTGAAGAAGTTTAAAACGACATCCAACAGTAGAAATATGACGAGTTTGCTTTGAATGCTTATCAATTGGTAGGCATCGATGAACAAGCATGCATAACATTTCTACTTTATCTCTATTACAATATTTTGCTGTATCGACCATTTCAGATATTAAATCAAGCCAAATCATGTGTGGTCTAACATTTATTGGCTGTGGAACTAGCTTACATCCATCGTACGCAGCTAAAGGACTTGTAACTTCAAATTCTTCAGAAAATAAACCAATTTTCTTATCAAAAGTTATTTGCCATGCTGAAACCATTTCTCGTATAAAACTTAATTCCAAATCTTCACGTGCTGTTAATATCCATTGCCAACATTCAACTGCCGTTTCTACAGTTTTTTCTGTAAATATTTCCACATGTGATGATGAAATTGCATGAAGAAGTTTTCCTACATTTTGATCATATGTAGAATATGATATCAAGTAAGCTGTTCCACGCCATAAAGCGCCTTTATATTTTGTTTCATTCTTTTCTCTTGTTGCATCCCAAATTGATTGAGTTAATCTCTCACAGAGACCCTTCTTACCTTCCTCATCTAATACTGAAAGTAAGCCAGCAATTTCTCCTGTACATTTACTTCGAAGACATAAAACAGATACAAATTTGGATGTTCCACGTGTTCCAGTTGCACTTTTTAATTTAACATTTGATACACAATCTGTCAACCATGAACGAATGACAGAATCAAATGCTAATGCTTCTTCACGATTACTAAAATTTGAAAATATATGACTTTGACTTTGATACTGCTGTAAATGACTACGGGTATAATTTGGAGCCCATTTCATAGCTTCATTAAAGATTCCTTGACAGCGATCACTAAAATCTTTAAAACGATTCTCACGTGCTGGCATATTGTCCATAAATTGAAGTGTATATGATGTCATTGGAACTTGAACGATTGGAATTGGAAGATTTGGATCAAGACTCAATGAATAAGCGAGTAATTGAAGAATATCCAGCATACTCCAAAGTAAACTTCTACTCCACAATAAATGAGGAAATTTATCAACAAGCTGTGATAAATATTGATCAGCAACAAGCTGAATTTGTTTATGGATGTGATTAAAATAAACCAGAAGCATTCTTGCTTGTGATTCTAATACTTTTTCACGTTTCAAGTCATGATCAACCAATACAGTACGGAATTTTTCAAAAACTTGATCTCCAATACATTTTACGCATTGCCACATTCCGCATTTATCTTTTTGTAGAACAGGATCACAAAGATATGAAAGAATTGGATCTAAACTTGGTTCTGCTGCATTTTCCACACGTAAAGTTTCAAGCCAATAAACGCTCAACAAATAAGTACATTGAGCAAAAGACAGTTTATGGATATAAGCTGTAACTTCAGCTGGAGGATGATCAAGTAAGAGAATAATTTGACTCCTTAGTTCATTCAAACTTACAGAATCGGATCGAATTGCTGACGAATAATTTAGTTCTCTCATTTCTGATTTATGTGGAGTTTGCGATATTAAAAGAGGTGATTTGGCTGCAATTTCCTGAACACCTTGAATCCAATCACTTGGCCATAATCTTGCATTTGTAAATCCCATAACGACACAATACATCCAAAAATCTTTAAATAATTTATGAAGTCTTGTTTTTGGTGATCTAATTGGTGGAAGTCTTCGAACGGTTGTAGCAATAACAGGAATTAACATTCCTAAATTTCCAGCGCTACTTGATGCTTTTTGAGCACCTTGAGAATTGTCATAACTTCTTTCACCTTCAAGTCCAATTTGAACGAAAATTTCCATTAATTTTATTAATAACTCCAATGTTTCAGCTTCTCCTTGAATATTTGCAGCTATATTTCCTAATGCATTAATTACAGCATCTGAGACGTGTTGATATTGTCTTCTTTTATCTGGATCTGAACTATAAGCTAACGATGCTGACTGGACAATTACTCTCGAAAACATTTTCATAATTTCATCAAATATTTCAGCTTCACATTTACTAATTATAATGCATCCAAGTTGATCAACAATTAAAACGTTCTGTTCATTTGCAACTTTACAGAAACGTTGAATGAAAAATTGTAAAATATTTTGAGTCGTCTTTGGCGTATCTTTTAATGCAACAGCTACATGACCCAACATTACGATTATATTCAATGAAACTAAATTTGATTCATTTTCATTCTTTTCAGCTATGAACAAACGATTCGATACATTGGCAATTAATGCTGGCACACAATATTGATCTGATGGATGTGCTGCACGAAGAGCAATACTAAGATTTTCAATAGCTGCTTCTCTCAATGCTTCAAATGCCGAGACTGGAGATTTAGTTAATCCTGGTTTGTGTTGAATATCAGAAATTTGATGTTCTGGACTTTGTACTAAAAAGAAGAAAAAGTGACTTTTAAGTATGGTATCGTTCATTTATTACGTAACAAAATAACGGTCATATTTCAAAAAAGAACAATGGAATTCTCAGAAATTCTATTGTTCTCCTCTCGACCCCCCCCCCCCCCTGCGTGTTACTTAATAAGTGAACGAGCCCTATGTAAATTTGAAAATTCAAATCGAGGTATGTACCGGTCATTTAAAATTTGAAAATTGTTAAACGATTTTTACAAAACACACAGTTGAAAAAAATTGTTTTTAAAGAAAATTTCATTTTGTTATAACTTATTAGTATTTAAATAACACTTTAAATTTAAATTTCAATAGCATTAAAAAGCCAAAAATCTAAATTTCCTTTAAAATAAAATGAGTGTGTTTTGTAAAAATCGGTTAACAGATTTCGAATTTGAAATGACCGTTTTTCTCTGGGGCATTTCTCGATCTGAACGTACATTAATATTGAAGGAAATGACCAATCTGCACTTACCAACGATTCTATAAGGTGTAATTTCCTTTTCTTTCTTCTGCTGAATTACAGCTTGGCTATGAAGTTTAGCTAAAATTGGACTAGGATCAACCAAAAAGTCTCTAAGATATGAAATAGACGTGTTGGCAATTCCCGGAAACTTCTTTGCTAATTTTCCTAATCCTTCCAGACAAACCATTAATAATGGCATATGATCAAGCATGATTTTATGACCGATATTTGTATCCAACTTTTGATGCAATCTCATACATAATTTATCAGCCTCTGTATTCATAAAATAAGCATTATATTAGTAAAAAGTTCAAGTAGGGTCAATAAAAAGCAAAAAGTCACACGTTGAACGTTTTCATGGGGTTAAGTGTAATGGAACGAAATTAAAACAGCAAAAGTATGTCATTTGCTTGAGAAAAAAAAGCAAGGAAAAGCGAAGGTCAGAACAAAGTTTAAAAGTCTAGGAAATTATAAACTCAGAAAAAGGCACTCAAGATCTATGTACCTAAATAGAGAAGCCTATAAAGATCTTGATGAAATGAAATTATACCAAATGAGTCACCGACTGTAAAGAAGATTTTACTGATAAACATTCAAAGAGTTTCCATGACTTTTTCTTACCTGTTTCATCACGAATTGCCCAAACTAAAAGATCTACACATGCTGCATTAGCCATAACATTTATCTTGTATTTATTAACGACATTGAATTCAGTTTCACTACGTTTATGATCCTCATGTTGCTTATTATTTATTTCAGTTTGACCGTTAAGGAATAATTGCTTAACAAATTCTTGAATATCTTTTGTGAATGGAGTCGACAGTTCAGTTTGATTTTGTAACAATTCTCTCAATAATGTCACAATCACAAGATTTATAGTTTCTGAGAAACTTTTATATCCATACGTATTATTTTGTAATAATCCAAAAAAGTCTTCAGCTCTTTCATCCAAATATTCTAAAATTTCTTTAGCCAAAAGTTTCTTTGAAAATGCAAAAATCTGCTGTAAATGACTTATTGGAAATTGAATCTTTTCACGTTTGAGTTGTGTTTCTAAATCACTGTCCTGTTCGAATGATCTCATGTTTGGGAATTGATTGAAACTGGATCCAAATTTTGTGAAAAAGTATCTGGTTGGATCGTAAGGAACTGAATAGTAACTAAAAAGCTTCTTATTAGCTAATGGTTCAGTTTTTCTTGGAGATACTGATGGAGTAGATCCTTTTTTAGCTTCCATTGCTTCAATATTTAAAGATCCAGACATAGAACGTGGAATAATCGGACGAAAATTTGGAGAAAACTTTTGACGATCATTTAACATTAATTGATCAGGATTTGTAGTTTTAACAACTGGCTTTTCTGGTGGTGGATACATTCTACAAATCAGTGGATCATTGATTGTATAACGTCCAATTGCTCTTGATAAGCCTATCAAAATTGGAACTGTATCTTTACATAATACTGACGATGAAGAATTCTGCTTGGATATAATCATATTTGTTAATGTCGCAAAAACTTCAACTTGTGTTTGAATGATTTCTTCACGACGATCTGGACAGCATACACTTATGTCTGACAATAAAGTATTGAGACAGAAGGAAAATTTTTCAGTTGATGGAAGTTCTGAAAATATAATAAAATAGACATTGGTTGGTACAAAAGGAAACGAAAAGACTGATAAAGTAACAACTTACTGTCGATTTTCTTTTCCAGCATTTTCTGATCTTCTTCTTTATGGATTGATTTTTGGAGACCTTTGAGCAGTCTTATTAAATAAGGAACAATTAAATTCTCATATTGATATTCACTTTCCAAAAAGTATAATCCAAGAGCAACAACTGCTTCATGAGCTCTCGAATCAATACAAAAGATTCCTGCTGAACTTTCTTGTGGACAATGCTTAAACAATTGTTGTAGCTGGATATTTTTTTATTTAAAAAAAAAAAATTTTTCAAGGACAATTATTGATTTTTTCTGACTCATATTTATTTGACTTTTATTTCATATTTACCTTATCTTCTGGTGTCGGATTCAACTTTGCCAAGGTCCTTGCTAGACATTGTATTGTTTGTTGATAAAATATATCGCCTCTGAGCTCCATTTCTAATTAAAATTATCAATTTTAATGGAGCTCAAAAATTTTTCTTCTCTAAATATTTTCACTTTCTGATCTTTTTCGCTAAGTTATGTCCCCCTTATAATTTATTGCTAACTTCCAGATTACTGGATGTTTTTTTTTTAATTTGTTAATTGCTGAAAATGATTAATGACATGAGTTGGAAATTAATAAAAGACTTAGATAATACTATTTACTATAATTATATTTTATTGTTTTCATTCCTAATTAATTAATTCTCATCAACAAGTCTAAATCGTGTATGTTGTGGTTCAGGAATTACATTGAAATATTTTTTGTAAATTGTCTGTCCTGATCTGCCTGAAAAAAATCTCTGAACCCATCCATGATCCCAATTCAAATCAACCTTTTCACACGTCACATACACTTTACCATTTGTCATGGCATAGATAGTTCCATTTCGTCCAAAACCGACCTAAAATATATTTCATTTTAAATTTCAACTACAAATTACTTAATAATTTGCCTAATTACATTCAAACCAGGAAAGAATCTTGGCTTTGTTTGTGTTGCTAGTATTGTTCCATAAGTTACCGTGCTTCCATCTTGTCGCTTCCATCCTCTATGCTTCGGTCTAAAATATTTTAATAAAAAAGTTTAAAAATTTATAAAATTTAATTAAAATCATTAAATTTTACCTTCCATGTGGATTCTTTGGATTCTTCGTACTTCCGCTGGTCTTTTTACTTGCATTTCTTATACAATTATTAACTACATTTGATGTAGAAAGCAAATTTTTAAGATTATTCAATAAAATCATGGTTCTTCAGAGAAAAAAAAACTAATCATAATAAACATGAAGTTGAATCTTTTTGGGGACCGTTCACTGATTATGTAACGCTTTTGAGGGGTGAGGAAGGGTCTGAGAGTTTATAACGTTCTATTGTTCTCACACACCTAATTCTTTTGTTAAAACCCGAATTTTAGCGTTACGTAATAAGTGAACGACCCCTTTGCTACAAATTTTTTAACGAATTTTTAGTTTTTAAACTATGAAAAATTTCCGTTTTTTCAAAAATACCTAATCTCAACGGTTTCAAAAAAAAAAGAAAAAATACAAACAATTAAAAGTTTAAAAAGTAGTGGATTTAACAAAGAATTAAACACATAAAGTTTATTATATTAAAGATAATTGATTGATCAAGATGGAGTCAACAGAGAAAACTGGTAAATATATCATTTTATGTCAAAATTTTACATCTTAAATTTTTTCTCATTAAAATTTTTTTATGAATTTCATAATTTAGACACGCCAAGACGTTCAACGAGATTACAAAGACAACGAGCAGTCACGCCTGATTTACAAATTCTAGGACCCCGTGAATTCATGAAACTAAATAAATCTCGTCAGAAAATTGAATTTGATCAGAACTCAACATCCAAAAGCAATGTACCGGACATTAATATTATTCCAGCAACTCCAGTTTCAGCAACAAAGAAAAGACGAAATACACACACTAGTGTTGTTTCTAAAAAATCAAGGGTCGATGAAATCAAGGAAACTGTAAAAATTGTCGAAGTTGTTGCCAGTAAAGAAGAGAAGAAAGTTCCAAAAGAATCCAAAGATATAGTCCCAATTGTTGAAAACAAAACTGATGTGAATGAAACTAAGGAACAAACTGTTCAAAGTCCAACGGAAGAATTTCATTCAGCAATTAATGAAGAAGTAGAGGAAAAATCCGTTGAAAAGACATTAGAAGCAACGAATAAAGATGAAAATGTCACAAATAAGCAGGAAAATGACGTAAAGGAACAAGATGTCGAATCGGACATAAACGATCAAAAAGTGGAACCAGAAGTCAAGAAATTGGATCAAACTCCTCAACTAATGAATGAAAGCATCATTTCAGTACCAGAATCCCCATCCATGATATGCAAATCTGTCATTAAAGATTCAACATTTAGTCCAGAAGTTGATACATCCATAACAATTACAAGACCTCATATTGATGATGCTGTGACACCAATTGCAAAACGTAATATCACTTTACGTACTAGTACACCATTAAGTCAACGAGTATTGATGCGTGATACACCTAAACTGTCAATGCCAGTGCTTAGTGCATTAAAGAAGGTTTTATCGCCAAAAGTTACCGAAAATAAAAAGTTGAATGAAGAAAGTTTGAATGAAACGCTTAATGGACAATTTAAAATGGGTAATCCATTAGAAAAAAGTATCCTTAAGAGCTCACGACGTAAACGATCATTATCTGTTGCTGACGGTGAATCTTTAATGCAGAAAAAAGTCAATTTTGTGTCACCACAAATCATGAATATTGATACAATTGATGAGAAAATGTTGCAATCATTTAAGGAAGAAAGAGAAAATTCAATGATACAACAGACATTAGCTAGTGGCGGTGGTCCAATGCGTCGTAAACGTTCAATGTCTGAATCAGGAACACCAGCAAAATTAAAAATTAAGGTGCCAAATTTTAAAGCCATTCATGAACAGCAATTCAAAAAGATGGAATCAATCGTTGATCATGCTCAACGAAAAGCTGAACGTGCTAAACGTCTAGCTACGCCCTCAAAAATTTCATCGTTGCCTAAAATCAAAGAAACAACTGAAAATAATGCAGTATCGAAAATTCCAACTCGGATGCCATTAAAAAAGGTATCATCATCAGAAAATATTTTGCATGGAATTAAGAATCGTACAATTAAGCGATCAAATTCAGCAGAAACTCATATAAAACCATCAAAGATTCCTGGTTTGAGAGATAATGAAAATAAGTTTGGTTCTGATAAAAAAGTCTTACCACGGATTTTAGACACAAATGCAAGAATTAACAATAACACAGGAATCATTGGAAAAGGTAAGAAAACAATTTTTATTAGGAATATTTTTTTTTTTAAAAAAAAAATATTAATAACGTTCTTAAATTTGAATCAAAAAAATGTTATAAAAAGGGATGCGAAACTATAAAAATTCTAGCTATAAAATTTGAATCTCAAAAGTTCGTTACTGTTTATGCTAAAAAAATTTCAAATTTTAATTAATTTTAAATCTCAAAAATACGTTAAATATCAGTTAACTAATAAAACTTTTTTTAAAAAAATTTCTTCTTCTGGAACAGTGTCATCTGGAGTATCAAAATTCACAGCCATAAAGAAACCATCAACAGTTTCAACGAGTGTCCAAAAACCAACTACATCTGTTCAGTCAATGCGCGACAAGGTGGAAGAAAGGCGAGAAAGAAACATGTCGTTGTATAAAGGAAATTCTTCAAGAGCTGGCTTGGATCAACGAAAGAAAAATGAAAATATTCTGAAAGGTGTGCGATTAAATCGACGTTTCGATTTGCAAATGCAACATCGTCGCATGGAAGGACATGAAGATTAAGTCTGAATTTATTAAGTACTATATTTTTTTATTATCATATCATTTCATTTATTTTTTTATTAATTTGATTAATCATTTTTTTTTTTATTTTAACACATTTATATTGAAAACCCTTGTTTAACATTTTTACCCTAGTTTATGGCTTTTGTTATCAATTATTATTAACCTGCCTTAAAAATTTTTGAAGAAGTTATATTAAATCAACAAAAGAGAGTCTCAAATTGAAAAATGAGCGAAAACAAAAACGTGTAGTGAGAAACATAAATGAATAAATAAAAAAAAATATATACAGACATTCAGTTTATACTTGTCAGTAGAAACAAACAGCACAAAACACTCGCTTGTAGCTGATTTATTTTATTTTTATTTACTTTTAAAAAAAATCTTTTATTAATCGTTGTAATGTTTAACCATCACTAATAAAACTTGAATCGTGCTAAAAGTTATTTGTGACTCTCCTTTTAAAATCAAAGTTTTTGTTAATTCCAGAAATATTTTAAATTCCATTAATTTTAGTGAAAACGTAATTGAATTCATCATCATTCAGACAAAAAAAATATGGAAAAAGAAAAAGTATATGGATGAAACAATCAGTGCATGTACACGTATGATGAAAAAAAAAATTACAAAAGTCCTCGTTTATATCGAGGGACTTCAGCGCATTTTTGACGCAGCGATTAGCAATTGATTAAATAGAAAAGAATGTCGAGTTTTAAAACTCTATTGCTGTTTCTTTAATCATTATTATTATTATTTATTATGCATTACCTTCCAATACTTAAAAACTAATTACAATTCACTATAAGTAATGGAATAGGATTGCTACCACATTGTGGTTGGATAACAATTTACTATTTAGAAAAAAAAAGAGAACATAGTTATGAAATTAAATTGAAAATGAGATTAAAATTGAAAAATTGATATGGAAATAACAAAAAATTTCCTTGAATAAATGATAAAAAAAAGAATAACTCGCAAAGTTACACTGCAAACTCAACTTTAATGTCGCTATCCATTGCGAAGGTCAGTGAAACCTTTTGACTTTTACGTACAAAAACGAGGCATTCAGATGCTTCCTGCATGTTTAAGTCGGTACCAAATTCCAAAATCAGGGTTCTTAAAATATCAGCATAATAATTATTCGATGACACTATTAAAAATACTTTCTTTCCAGTCACGATAAGTGACTTCAAATCATCTGGTTTGTTAACAAATAATTTCTCAAACATATTCCATGCTTGATGTAAGCTCAAGCTTCTCAAGTTATCAAATGAATACAGTTTGCATAATAATTTACTGTCGTTAGAGGAGAACATGAGCGATAAATTCGATTTTCTTAGATCCAGTACTTCCTTTAAGCTGCCATCAATCCGTATAAAGCAAAAATCGCTTTGATGTTCATGCTTTTCCTTGAGAGTTTTGAAAAGTTTATTGACATTTCTAAGTAGCAGCACTACCGATAAGTCACCATCTGAATCATACTCAAAGATGAAATATACTCCAAGGAGATTGTCTATATTCATGCGCAAGTCAAGAGCTCCAGCAATCTGATTCAATAAATCATTCTTGCTAATGTCTCTACGAATTCCCCGAATAATGATTCCGTTTTTGTATGGAGAGTGACGAATAGATAAAGCAGGCACATCAAAGCTTTCCACTAAACAACCTCCATCCGTAATGCTAAGATAGTCAAACATCTCTCAACAACTCTAAATTAGAAGGTAGAAGAGAAATAGACCCAAAGAAAGAAAAAAGATAGAGAAAGAAGTGATTTAGTGAAAAAAAAAGAAAACGTTAATAAACCGACATATGACATTTAAATTCAAATTTTTGACGAAACATTGATTTTTTTTTGACGAAACAATTATACGGTTTTAAATCTGTTGAAGTGTTCACATTGCTGTTGTACTGTTCTAGTGGAAGAAAAAAAAAACGGTCAAAATTTAAACGTGAATATTTGCAACGTACAGAGAGGATAAAATAAAATTAAAATTTGGCATATTTCGCAATTTAAGCTGCATAATGCATTTCAATAATAAGTTTAAAACTAAAGATCAAAATTCCTTTAAAATTGATTTTTATAATGTTCAATGCAAATAATAGCTTTACGATTCACCGGTTTTTTGAAATTCAAAATTTTCCATTAGCGAAAAATTTAAATTTCTGAACACATCCATTATTTTTCAAATTTCTAAACGCACTTATATTTGTTTTGTATGAAAAAATTAAATGTTAATTAATATTAAGGTGTATAAAAGAAAAAAATTTAATCCGAAATAACGGTCAAAAAAATTTCAAATTTTTTAACGGTTAGAAAAAATTCAAACTTATCATCAGCATAGCTTTGCCCTGCATTGTTTACATATTTTTTTTGAAATATAAAATCGATGAATTAAGCTATTTAATAAGTGTTTTTTGATTTTTCAATAAAAACGGCGGGAATAAAAACATTCAATGAAGCTATTAAAACAATTCCAAGCTTGCTACGAAGTCTAGATCAAGAGATAATTGGGACCCGAACGACCGAACGACCGAACGACCGAACGAACGAACGACCGAACGACCGAACGACCGATCAAAGTGCATGATTGAGCTTCCTTTTTGAAAACAAGTTTTCAAAAATGCGCTAAAAAATAAAAAGTGTTGTTTAGCTTTAAATTTTTGTCTGTGCACAGTGGTCTAAAATGAAAATTTTCCGGCAATCGACCCCATTTTGGAAAAATTGCACTATAAATGTTAAGGAATGTCTCATTTTAAAGCTAACATAGATTGGGGACGATTCCCCAAGTTTCAGCTCTTTTCGTCCATCCAGAGCTGCATGGCAGGGCTTCAAAGTTGGGTATAGCGAAAATTTTAAAATTTCATGATATGCCATTCAAACTTTATTTGCGCAAAATCTACATAATGAATTGAAAAACGGTTTTCAGTTCCAGAAAGGATATTATAATACCTTTAAAATGATGTATCATAAGCCCTGTAAAGTATTGACCAATTGCAGCAAAGCTTGATTAAGTACGAAAAAATAGGCAAAAATCATATTATATTTATTCCCGGTAGCTGTAAAGTACTTTTTTCAATAGTCTACAAATTACTTTTAAGTTTATTATACAGTTAAATACACTACCTTTTCAAAATCGTATCATGTTATCGCCAATTTTTGCGCCAGTTTTCGCTACAGCTGCTCAAAGTTGGCTAAAATTGCAAAAATTCAAAAATTTTATTTCAAAATTTGCCTAAAAAATCAAGTTTTTGGTAAAATAGTCTCAAGTTTTATTTTTTATGCTTAATATTGAATATTTAGGCTAAAAATGAAAGATTTTTGAAGAAATTTTTGAAAAAGTTAATTTTGTCCACCCCATGCTGATTATTGACTTGGTCTTTTATACCTTCACTCAAATAGCTACTGCTCTTACATGACTTAATATTTTTCAATTCTGTTTTCGGATTATTATAGCTTATTATCATACCTTTACAATGATATATAATACTTGGCAGTTATGCTTAGTCTTGGTCATCAAAACGCTTGCTGTTCGTGACCTACAGTGATCTACCCCAAAATTGAAAATCTCAAAATTACAATTTTGAATAATGATGCTCAGAAATGAAAATAAAAATTGTTTTTGGTTTTTGAGTTTATTTTTCATTTTTGTGACTGTAGAATCTCAAAATTTTAGTTTTAAAAATTTTTTTGTACCTCAGAGTATACTCATAGAATCTTCCCTGTTATTCTCAGTCAGGTGTACAATTCTTCCCTGGGAAACTTTTTTGAGACTTTTTTCGATTTGTTATTAATTATTGAGCACATTTATGTTGAAATAAATAGGTTTTTGTTGTATACATGTAGAAAATTTGAATTTCTATATTAAATTATTTGAACAATGTCAAAAGAGCCATGCAATAATCAAAAAGGTAAAGCTGCTTATTTAAGCCAGCAAAATCTACAAAATCAATTTATTCCAACATAAAAGTGCTTAATAATCAATAACAAATCGAAAAAGTCTCGAAAAAGTTTTTCAGGTAAAAATTGTACACTTGATTGAGACTACCAGGGTAGAATTTATGAGGCTACTCTGAGGTACCAAAAACTTTTTAAATCTCATTTTTGAGATTTTACAATCACAAATATGATAAATCAACTCAAAAAACCAAAAAACAATTTTTATTTTCATTTCTGAGCATCATTATTCAAAATTGTAATTTTGAGATTTTCAATTTTGGGGTCGATCACTGTAGGTCACGAACAGCAAGCGTTTTGATGACCAAGACTAAGCATAACTGCCAAGTATTATATATCATTGTAAAGGTATGATAATAAGCTATAATAATCCGAAAACAGAATTGAAAAATATTAAGTCATGTAAGAGCAGTAGCTATTTGAGTGAAGGTATAAAAGACCAAGTCAATAATCAGCATGGGGTGGACAAAATTAACTATTTTAAAAAATTTATTCAAAAATCTTTCATTTTTAGCCTAAATATTCAATATTAATCATAAAAATAAAACTTGAGACTATTTTACCAAAAACTTGATTTTTAGGCAAATTTTTGAAATAAAATTTTTGAATTTTTGCAATTTTAGCCAACTTTGAGCAGCTGTAGCGAAAACTGGCGCAAAAATTGGCCATAACATGATACCATTTTGAAAAGGTAGTGTATTTAACTGTATAAAAACTTAAAACTAATTTGTAGACTATTGAAAAAGTACTTTACAGCTACCGGGAATAAATATAATATGATTTTTGCCTATTTTTTCGTACTTAATCAAGCTTTGCTGCAATTGGTCAATACTTTACAGGGCTTATGATACATCATTTTAAAGGTATTATAATATCCTTTCTGGAACTGAAAACTGTTTTTCAATTCATTATGTAGATTTTGCGCAAATAAAGTTTGAATGGCATATCATGAAATTTTAAAATTTTCGCTATACCCAACTTTGAAGCCCTGCCATGCAGCTCTGGATGGACGAAAAGAGCTGAAACTTGGGGAATCGTCCCCAATCTATGTTAGCTTTAAAATGAGACATTCCTTAACATTTATAGTGCAATTTTTCCAAAATGGGGTCGATTGCCGGAAAATTTTCATTTTAGACCACTGTGCTGTGAATAGCACTTCAAGAGATTTCAAAGAAACTAAAATTTTCGGTTCATAATAAAACTGCGAAAATAAAGAAGAAGAAAAAAAAGTTCGCATATCCAAGAAACAAGTTATTTTGTTTTGTTTTAAAATTCTTCTTGCTGCTGATCAAATTCAGTTAAGAGGTATGTTTTATATGACGTTTATAAATACTTAAGAATGCAGGCGGTCTGTTTAATCATTGGTAATTTTTAGCAATGTCGTTCAATTATTATATAGAATTTTTAAAAGCGGAAGGGGGTCTGGAAATTAGTGGCAGTCTTAAACAATAGGATTTTTTTATTGAATTTTTTGTGACAGAGATACAGGGCTATAAAAATTCCACAATGGTCTGAAATCGAAAAAAATGTTCAAAAATACAAAAAAGTCATGTCTTTTAAACCTGATCTTTTGAATGCAAGATTGTAAATCATAAAATGATGCATCTTCTGTGAAAGTATGAAGCTTCTAATCGTTGTCTAACTCTTTAAATCATTAACGAAATTCACCAAAAATTTGTTTACAATAACACTATGAAAAAGTTTTACAAAAATTTTCCACTTTCTATTGTGTGATCTATGTTCTTATTACTTTCAATAGCTTAATTGATATATAAATTTTATGTTAAGACTTACAAAACATCAGCCACTTCTTTTATCATTAGGGAAAATTCGATTAAAATTTTGAAAATTTCCACAACTTTAAACGTTCATAAGTTAAAAGCGGGTTTCTCAGGGTCCGTGAAACCTACCAGAATCCAAAGATTGAGTCTTTATTTAGCTCCTAATCATGCTCTGGTAAGGTACTTTGATGCACTTTTCTTGATATTTGCATTTTAATTTCACTTGTTTTTCCAAATTTTTTCGTACAAATTTGCTCGTGCACAAAATTTTTTGAGAAACAATATAAAATTTTTAATGAAAAATCATATTTATCCTTAATGTCATAAGCTCATATTTTCAGAGATGGGTGATTAAGGCATGAAAAAGCTATTGACACTTTCAAAATTAAGAAAATCAACTAAAACTTGGCGACCTCTATAGTTTACACCAAAATATAATTTTTGAACATTTTTTTCGATTTCAGACCATTGTGAATTCAAGTTTTTTATGAACCGTCATAAGTGAATGACCCCCAAATAGCCCCAAATATTTTAAGATTTTTTTATCCAAAATTTATACCTAAAACACTTAATTAAGATTGTGATTAGGCTTCTTAATATTATAGAGTAGAATTATCAGAAAAAAGTAAAATTTTATTACTATCATTGTCGATTTGCAAAATTAAACTTTTCGTCTACAAACATGCTTGCAACTTGACTAGAAATTGATCCTTAAAACTTTACTCTTTATTATTTTTTAACTCGATTATCCATGAAAGAATTTTGAATAAAATTCATGTTTGCATTTTTATGACATGTAATAATGGGTAAAAATAAGCATAAAGCGAAAGAAGCAACTAAAGAAATTTGAGAAAAATGGAATGAAAAAATTTTCAAGTGGGAAACTTTATAATATGTATGTTGAAATGGTAACAAACGCTGCATGAAGCTCAATGTTATGATAAATTAATGGCATTTAAGGATTCCTTTTTTTTCGTCATTACATTGTCAACTTCTCATGAGTTTTTGTGAATTATGATAAAGATTGTCGCATAAATTTATTGCATAATTTCCATAAATTTGAAATTATTCGTTGACTTTACCATTGCCATGGTTTAAAGACTTCTCATGCTTCTATTATTGCTCGTTAAGTGAATGCACATAGAGTTATTGACTTGTCTCTAAAAAGCTCTTGTAATGAAAACTTTAAATAAATTTGAAAAACTTTTTTTTTTATCAATAAGGTGCTCGGAATTCGTTTAAGCGAGGTATGTTTTTTTGGTTTTTCACAGCGCTTGTGCATTCAATTTAAAAACTTTATTTACATGATTAATATACTTGATAAATGTAAATAAATAAGCAAAAGAAAAGCCAAATTTTCTTTTGTTTTCCACGAAAAATTTAAGTTTTTATGAAAATTACAACAACAACTTTCGGAATTCGTTTAAGCGAGCTGAATAAATTGTAAAATTTTGATTAATATCGTTAACTTAGATGATGTTTTTAGATTGTAGCATTCAATTTAAGATAAAATGTTACTAAATCAATATTAATATTATAATTAACATGCGTAATTGTGTAAAAAATTAATTTTAAAAATGGTGGTGATGATTTAAATTGTATTTAATTATTTCTTCTTCAAAAATCCTTTCTCTGTTCATTTTTATACGAAATCTTATATCATTTTAAGAGAACTTTCAAACATTATATAGTTTGTTTATGATTGAATAGATTAAAGGCAAAAAAATAGATGAAAACTGTAGTTGCTTCAGAAAAATTTGCATTTTTTTTTCTTAGTCGTAATTTTTTTTGATAAATATCGACATTTCTCTATTGAATTTGACAATTTCAATAAGGTTTTTAATTGATTAATAAACTACAACCATTTATTTGAAGATTTAATGAGGGAAAAGTGAAAATTTTTACAAAAAGTTCTATTTTTGAGGTAAATTTTTATAGGAAAAATTTAAGAATTTGTATAAGTAAGTTTAAAGTCGAACTATCAATTTAATATGATATATATGATAACAAATATTAAAAATTAATAAGTTAAAAGTAGTTTTTAATGAAAAGATCTTAAAATTTAAAGATTTTTTTTGAAAAATTGTTTTTTACTCAAAAATTGTTCACAAAAATAGAACTTTTTGTAAAAATTTTCACTTTTCCCTCATTAAATCTTCAAATAAATGGTTGTAGCTTATTAATCAATTAAAAACCTTATTGAAATTGTCAAATTCAATAGAGAAATGTCGATATTTATCAAAAAAATTTACGACTAAGAAAAAAAAAATGCAAATTTTTCTGAAGCAACTACAGTTTTCATCTATTTTTTTGCCTTTAATCTATTCAATCATAAACAAACTATATATTGTTTGAAAGTTCTCTTAAAATGATATAAGATTTCGTATAAAAATGAACAGAGAAAGGATTTTTGAAGAAGAAATAATTAAATACAATTTAAATCATCACCACCATTTTTAAAATTAATTTTTTACACAATTACGCATGTTAATTATAATATTAATATTGATTTAGTAACATTTTATCTTAAATTGAATGCTACAATCTAAAAACATCATCTAAGTTAACGATATTAATCAAAATTTTACAATTTATTCAGCTCGCTTAAACGAATTCCGAGCACCTTATTCTGTCTTCTCGTAAATGATGATAACTTTGTGTTTTAAGGCACGCAGTAATGGATAAATTTTAAAGAGAATAAAATTGTGATTTATAATTTTTTTGTTTCTCTTTAAAACGCGTGAGATTCATATTGATAATATGCGGCAAAATGCTTTGAGTAAATAAAATACTCAAGGTCACACACTCTAGCTAGCTTTTCATACATGATCATATTTAATAGTAGCAAACATTGCTTCCTTGTTTGAAGATTTCACATTTGAAGAAATCTGAACTTAAATGATAAATTGTCTTTATTTTATAGTTTTATATGTCGTATTAGTTTAAAAAAAATCTTGGATGTTTTTTAAAATAAAAATTTTTTCATCCAAATACTTTCAATTGCAATTAAAATCAACAAACAAAATAACATTCAAATTAAATTTAAATTAAACCGATTAGGTTGGTGTTAAAATTAATCAAATGTACTTCGAACATTAAATCAATTAATAAAAAAGAATTATTATTATTATAGTTCTATGTTTTGTTTAACTGGGCAATCATGTTTCCTTGTTATTACCACATTATGTTTTGATTCCTTTATTTAGTAGTAGGCTTTTTATTAGGGAATCGTAAACTAAATAAATATTAAATTTATGATTTTAACACAATTTTTTCATCTATTTCCATAATTTAAAATTTACATATTTAGTTGGTTTGAAATTGATAAAATTCGAAAATTTAATTTGATTAGAAAAAGTGTCAAATTTACTTATTAAAAAGTTTATTAATTTAATTAATTAACTAAAAAGAAAAAAAATATATATTTTATTTGAACTAAAAGATTTCAATTTTAGTTTTTTAATTTTGAAAATTTAGTTTAAAAATGTTTGAAAGAAAAAAGTGTTTTAAAATTTTAGAAAAAAAAATATTTTTTTAATTTTTACATTTCTTTTCATAAATTTTTTTAAGTTTGACTTAACACAAATAAAATTATGCTGAATGCTGATATATCTGAATTAAACTGAATTATTAAACTGAAACTTTGAAAAAAAAAAATAAATAAATAAAATACTTTGCATCAAATTTATAACAATGCAAAATGCAAAAAAAAAAAAATGGAAAATTCCAAATGACATAATTCTTAAGATTCTGAACAGTTTGATTAAAAATTATTGCAAATATTTACAAATTTAATTAACACATAAATTTTTTATAAAGTCAACATTTTATTCATTGGGTATTCATTTTTAAAAAAATGTGTTGATAAGAATTTTTTTCTTTAAATGCGCAATTAAAATAAATGTCAACAAAAAAATTATTTTTGGAATATTCATTATAAAGCAAGTAAAGCAATGTTTTGGTCATTTACCTTTGTAGATTAGAAAAAAATCAAATATTTCATTTGTTTGGCATACCCGTATAGCACAGATCGGCGCGCCGTAAAAATTGCCGTTTCGTCGACGTGGCGGCGACCTGACGTCTGATAAAGTTCCACTTTTATACGAAATGCGGCGAGCCAGAAAATTGGCGACATGACGGCGAAATAGCGGTGCCGTTGTGCTATTCGGGATAAAAATAGAATAAGTACCCAAATATAGTTGACATTGTGTGAGTATCATCACATATGTATGATAAGAGGATAAATAAGTAGGAACGAAAAATTGGAATCGTGACACAGCTATAAAAAATACTTTGCCCCATTAAAAACACTCCCATTGTGATAAACAAAACGTATACTTGCTTGTAATCTACAATCAGGTGGAATTAATTTCAAATGAAAAATCCGCACACGTACTTGACAATGATTTTTTGGAACTTGCATGAATGTGTGTATGTAAATCATTAGAAAACCCCCCTCATGATAATTGAACATTGATAAAATAACGATTTGTTTTATTATCAGCAGGGAAATTACGCTAGCTAAATACAATCACATGATAACGTGATTTTAATCTTTGGACTTTTGTGATTTTTCGCAAACTTGCACATTGTTTTTAAAAATGGAATGCACGTGGTGAAATGGAAGTGATTTCATTTTAAAGACGGAATTAAGAAAAACAAATATATTTTCGCTGTTAACCACATTAATTAATTAGATATCTGCGGTAATAACTGTCATTAAAGACACATGGAATTATTTTGTCTTCACTAAATCTATGTGTTTACATCAAAATTTTTTAGCTGCATCAAGAACGTAGTCGGAAATTTTTCTAAGGGACAGTTCACTTAATACATTCGTTTTTTGGGGGGAAGGAGGTCTGTAACAGGTCAAACAAATGAAAAAAAAAATCATACAAAAACGTAACGAGGGGGGATGGGGGGTCTAAAAAGTCATTTTTTACGTGACATACCAAGGGAATTGCTCTTAGAGGCTCCTAAAAGCTCCTAGAGGGTGAATTTTTTTCCTTAAATAAAATTTCAGGAGGGTTCGAATGAGTTTTTCCTCTGAACCCCTAGCAAAATTTATAAATTTTTCTTCAAAAGAGGGTATGAACCCCCATGGACCAACTTGACTACCTGAGACCAACTGATATTCATAAATTAATCGCATCAACTATCGCCTCCTATGAAATAAAATATGAAAATTGATACATTGATTTACTTATATAAATTAAACAGCAATGTTTGAACTTCAATATGTTACTTTAGGGAAGGTAGACAAACGTCAATTTGAACAATATTCTGATTGAAAAATTCAATATTCACATTTTTTTTTACATCGATTTTGCTTATGTAAATTGAGAGGAGGGAGAAGGCATTAAAAGCAATTTGATAATGCTTTAATATTAATAGAATAATCATCGATTTGTTTGCTTACTTTCATCTATAGAATATTGAATAGAAAAGTGTTTGTCCTGAGGTCAGTGACATACTGGACAAAAACAACATTCTAATAATAAAAATGATTAACTCGAACAAAAAAGCCGATGACTTCATGATGGATATTATGCATGTTTTGTTAAGTAGCACACTGACCAAAATCACGTTCTTGAATACATTAATGTAAAGTTCACGGAAGGAAATGTTTATGGAAAGCTAGATGAAGATGATTTGACAGAGTTGACAAGTTTTTTTTTGGTTATGGCATAATTCATATTTATATTAATTTATAAACTCTACTTTTTAGCCTGTTTTTTAATAGAGTTGGAAAGAGACCATTTTAGAGGTGCCCTATCACTTCTAAAAAAAACACTTCTAAAGAGACGGAAATTTGAAGAATTTCTAATTGATCTTCAAATTTAAAAAATTTAAATTTTCAAAAATCTTCAAGAAAATGTAAGATAAAAAGTTTTAAAAATGGGAAAATTTTGCTAAAATTGTAAAATTTGAGAAAATTTTTTGCAAATAATGTAAAAATAAAAATTTGAATGAAAAATGTGAAAAATGAAAAATTTGGTAAAAATTTAAATTGTTTCGAAAAGTTTATTAGTTTTTTTTTCAAAATTTTGGATTCTAAGAGAATTCCTAAATTTAGTTTTTAGGTATGAAGTCGTTCACTTAGGACGTTCGTATTTTAGGGGAAAGGAGGGAGTTCTAAAGCCCAATTAATTAAAGCAATACTTAAATAGATTCTATAAATGTTTGAAATAATCAAAAATAAAGCTTTAGGAAATATTAGTTTTTCAATTTATCAAGTGAAATGAAATGTTTTACACTCACTTTGTGTTGCCAATTACGTTACATTAAGAAATTCACATAAAGTGTGCTATAAATTGCAAAGTGTTTGCGATTTCTCATCAAAAGCATTTTATGTGGAAAGCTAAAAGGAAAATAGGGAGGACTAGTAATGAAGCGGATCACGCTTCATGTGCATATTCACACCGTTCCAAAACTCTGTATCTGGTCAGCAAAGCTTCGCTTTGCATAAGTTTGAAGATTAGGATTCCATCGGGTCAGCAAAGCTTCGCTTTGCATGAGATTGAAAATTAGGACTCAATCGGGTCAGCAAAGCTTCGCTTTGCATAAGATTGAAGATTAAGTCTCAATCGGGTCAGCAAAGCTTCGCTTTGCATAAGATTGAAAATTAGGACTCAATCGGGTCAGCAAAGCTTCGCTTTGCATAAGATTGCAGATTAAGACTCCATCGGGTCAGCAAAGCTTCGCTTTGCATAAGATTGAAGATTAGGACTCGATCGGGTCAGCAAAGCTTCGCTTTGCATAAGATTGATGATTAAGTCTCAATCGGGTCAGCAAAGCTTCGCTTTGCATAAGATTGCAGATTAAGACTCCATCGGGTCAGCAAAGCTTCGCTTTGCATAAGATTGAAGATTAGGACTCGATCGGGTCAGCAAAGCTTCACTTTGCATAAGATTGATGATTAAGTCTCAATCGGGTCAGCAAAGCTTCGCTTTGCATAAGATTGAAGATTAGGATTCCATCGGGTCAGCAAGGCTTCGCTTTGCATAAGATTAATAATCAAGCCTTCATCGGGTCAGCAAAGCTTCACTTTGCATAAGATTGCAGATTAAGACTAGATCGGGTCAGCAAAGCTTCACTTTGCATAAGTTTGAAGATTAGGATTCCATCGAGTCAGCAAAGCTTCGCTTTGCATATGATTGACAATTAAGTTTCCTAAAAAAATCGAAAAATTTCACATTCGGACTCAATTTTCAAGCACTAATTGATGTTTTTGGACATGACAACGTATGTACGACTTTTAGATCTAATTATAAGCTACAATAATCACAAGTTTTTAGAATTTTTAATTCTGAGTTGTAGGGACAGGAGGGCAAAATGTCCAAAAATGCCGATTTTTGAACTTTTTCGAGATTGTGACTGACTAAAATAGGTTTAAAAATATTTTTGGTATTTTTCCATAAAAGTTCTCGCATTAATTGATCAAAAACAGAAAATTTTACAAAAATCCATCCACACAGTGAACCACACGAATTTTTCCAAAATTTAGGTTTGTGGGGTGTACTGGTGACTAACAAAGTTTTTTGTATTTTTCTCAACAAAACTTCATTTTTTATTGATTCTGATCAAAAAAGTTTAATTCGCAATTTGTGTGAAATTTTTTAAATGTATTTTGCAATAATCGGCTAAAATATGCTTAAAAAACACACTATTTCGTTAGTTTCTCAGATCCATCTACATGGATCGGCACCAACGTGTGAGGTGCACATTTGAGTGATAATGCGCACATTTTGAGAAATTTTTGACATAAAATGGTTTTTTCGTATTTGAGTTCTGCGAGGAACAAACTTGCTTGTAAGCATACACCACCACTATTTGGGGTCGTGTCCGGAGGCATCAAAACCTTTTTCAATGCGGTTTTTTGTATTTTGTAGATAATTTTGAGGCCGAACTTTTCACACCGAACAGTTTATGAAAATTTTGAGTTTTGGCGCCAAAAAACTAAAAAAACGATTTTTCAAGTGTATCGAAATCAATATATTCACAACGTGAAACGGTGTGAATATGAAAATTTATGTACATTTTCTGCATCACGTGAATGAATGAAAAAAAGGAAAAGAAGTTCGCAGTTTAAGTGCTTCATTAAATTAAAATGCTTCTGAACATTTTCTTTTGTGCTAATGTCAAATGTGAGTTGAAAATTGTTATCGCATTGTTAAATTGCGTATATATACACAACAGAATTTACATTAAGGATATTAATACGACTTCTTAGCTATAAATTAAAAAAATCGAATTCAGATAAATTTCATCAGTCATTGACAGTTAAGAGATTTCAAATTATAACTAACAGTACATGCTAACCGATAAAATCTGATTTGTTCTTTCTAATCACTTCTTTGACATCTGCTTGTATGATATTCACTATAAGTGCCTTTTCAACTTTTCCTAGACTTAATATATATTGCATGTAAAAGAGTCATTGCGATAAGGAAAGAATTTCAACTTAGTACGTAATAATCTAAAGGAACAACAATTTAGATGATTAAAGTACTGTTTGTTCTGCATAAAATAATCAAATAAAGCTTTAAAGGAATTTATATTATAATGCAATTAAGATTGAAATTAATTTACTCAATTTGCATGAAATCTAAATTTACATGTCTGAAATTTTGCCGTTTTTGTCATCATACTCATTTGCTTATTGCTGCTCATAGTTACAAAATTCGAAGAATGAAGCAATAACAAGCATGCAAAAAACTCGTTCAACTTTTTCTAAGCTGAATGTTTTACTTTAATTCCATTTCATATTCGCTCTTTATAAGGATTTAGAAAATTACTATGAAATATTGATTAAGCAGGGACTATTCGTGTATTAGGTACATTTATTAAATTTAATTTCCGTTAAAATTGTAACGATTCGGGAGGAGGGTGGTGGTCTAAGATTTTGTTAGAATCCCAAAGAAAAAAAAGGAAAGTTGTTACGATGGAAGGAGGAGGTGGTCAAAATGGGGATTTTAGGTGTTACGAATGAACTCGATTCCCTTAGTTCACAGTTTCTATAATAAATCACTTCATGTGCTTATATGAATTTGTAAAATTGCAATCACTTTGCAAATGTGACCTGCATTCATAATCACAAAAAATATCAGGCACATAAAATTCTAAATTGAAATAGGCACACAATAATAATGATGATTGATTGTTCATATAAATTTACATACATGCATGATTGAAAGGAATCAATATGGAACTATAATTTTCACATTTAAGTATGATACGTATAGCTTTAAAAAATTTATGGAATTTAAAAATAATAAATAATACTCGAAAGTATCGATCTATAGAATTTTTTTTAAATGCTGCCATTTCCAATAAGTGGTAATTGAAATTGAAAAAAAAATCAATGTAACACCAATTAAACAATTTTTTATTAGAACTGATAGCGGTCTGGGCATTTAGCTTCGCACGTATTTTTATTCACTGTATTACTTTTTATTCACTATAATACTGGCATTGAATGTATATCCATTTATGTTGTTGCCATAGGTTATTCACATTCTGAATATTAAAATATGTACTAAATACGAGCACACGTTTGACATAAAATCTATGATTTCGATTGAATTTTTTTTCCTTTGTTTTAAATATTGATGATTAAGGACGAAATGTATTTGATTTAAAAATAACATATATGACCCTAATTGATTCATACTAACAAGGCATTTTTGTTTCTCTTATTCCATTTCAGATTTGTTATACAAATAAATAATCAGCATTTATTCCAGTAAGCATAAAAATGACAATAGCAGGAACTATGTGTAAGTCAATAAAACACTTGTTGCTTGTTTTTATTGTGATTTTGTGATTTTTTGAAAGTCAAGTAGAGTGCAAGATATTTCATGAAGGAATAGAGTTACTTAAATTTGCTTAATAGACAAAAAAAATTAGAAATACATTATCTGGCATTGAAAATTTGAATTGTATTTGTGAATAATTTTAGTTGAACACCCCTTTTATAGATATTTTAACTTCACACCCCTTCACACAAATGTTTAGTTTGGCTTCAGCTCTCTGTCTATAAACATCTCGTTTGAGTCTTTCTGACTTTTATCAAGCATTCTGATTTTTGTTTGATATTAACTTCCACGCAATTTTACATAAAAAGGAAAGCTTTAACATAAATTTTCATAAATAAAAGGAACATTCTCGAAAGTGGAACAAATTGTTATGTTTCCATAAGTTCTAAAATCACTTCTGTTTCAGATAACAAAAATTACGATTAAAATTGCATAGCATAAAAGAATGCTGAAAGTATCAACAGTAATTGCATCACAGCGCATGACTGCATTTATTGAAAAATGCATGCTTTGATAAGATAAAGGAATCATAAACGATATTGAACTAAGAAGAGATTTTTCCAAAAAGTTGTTGTATGCCCACACAATGCGATGATGGTGTAATGGTTAGCATTGTTGCCTTCCAAGCAATAGATCCGGGTTCAATTCCCGGTCATCGCATTTGGTTTATTTTACCTCAGTTCATGGACAATTTCTTTTTGTAAAATTTAAGTGTGAATTTCTTCCTTATACCATCCAACCATGTTATTAATGATAATATCTCGATATTTTTTTTTAACTAAAAAAATATGTATATGAATTACTTAATTTAACTAGAATTTTTAACAGAAAATCCCAAAATAAACCTCTATCCGATATCTAATCCGAATTCATAGGTATAATAAATTATTTTATTTATTAAATCATGTCATATCGATCTCTATAAGACACATTCCAACTTGATTCCTGTTAAACTTTCGGATATCAATGTCAAACTAATTATCATGAAACATTTTGTTTTCGCCCACGACTTTGAAATTGATTGAAGCTCCAAATTTATATTTTATTGATATTTCGATTTCGATTCATTTATTTTCAGTACCTTCTGAACCAATGTGGAGCTTAGACAGACGAGAAAGTGGCCATCTGTTTTGGCGTCGAGAAGCATCGAAAGTAAAATTTCGTTGTGAAGTAGAAGTTCTTGAATATGTTAAGGATCCAGCCGAAAACGATTCCTTGATATTAGTCAACGGTGATATCAATAACACGTTTAAAAGTCAAATGAATCACTCCATTGTAGTCTGTGCAACTTGTTTTGCAGCATTAGCAGTGACAGTTTTACTACCGTGGTTTCTTATCGGATCAAGCTAGACACACATGATACTTGTTGCTTTTGTTTAATAATATTGTATTTTTAATTAAATAGTAATTTTTCCTTTGGACTATAAATATAGACTTTAAACGTGTGCCTTTCTCAATGTAAATATGGAAAATTCCTAATAGCATTAAAATCTAGTTAAGTAAGTATTGAACGTTTTTGGTTGAAATATTTTCTATGGCACAAGATCCCAAAATAATAAATATTTATCGATAGAAAAACAGATTTATTTCATCGGAAGAACTACATGATTTATATTCTACCAAATGAATTAATTTTCCGCATAGCATTTTGAATGAAAAACATTTCGACTTAATACTTGCGTACATTCAAAAATAATGAATTTTGCTGTGATTAAAACAATAAATGACAAAACAAATTTTTGAATATAACGAAAAGTTGAAATTTTTATGGGATTTGGCCTGTATTGCACAATGGTCTGAAATCGAAAAAAGTGTCCAAAATTTATTTTAAGTCGTGTCTTTTAAACCTCATCATTTAAATGCAGTATTATAAAACATAAACTAACGCATTTCCTGTGAAAATATCAAGCTTCCAATCGTTGTCTAACTCTGTCAATAACTATCCAAAGTCACGAAAAATTTGTTTACAAAAACACCATGAAAAAGTTTTCATAAATTTTTCTACTTTCTGATGTTTGTTCTATGTTCTAATTGCTGTCAATAGCTTAGTTAATGTACAAATTTTATGTTAAAGCTTATAAATCATTAATCAAATGCTTTATCATTAGGGAAAATGCATTTAAATTTTTGAAAATTTCCAAAACTTTAAACGTTCATAAGTATTGTTTCCTGTCTCCTTCCGTCTCTGAAACTCATACAAATCGAAAGATTGAGTCTTTATTTACCTTCTAATCGTACTCTGGCAATGCCAATCGATGCCAATTTTCAGTTATTTGCAATTTAATTTTACTTGTTTTTCCAAATTTTTCCATACAAATTTGCTTGTGCACAAAATTTTTTGAGAAACAATTTAAAATTTTTAATGAAAAATCATATTTATCCTTAATGTCATAAGCTCATATTTTCAGAGATGTATGATTAAGACATGACAAAGCTATTGACACTTTCAAAATAAAGAAAATCAAACAAAACTTTGCGACCTCTAAAGTTTACAACAAAATATAAATTTTGGACAATTTTTTCGATTTCAGACCATTGTGTATTGTGAACTATAATGTTACTAATTATGTATTGTGCAATAATTTTCTACATTTGGTATCAAAATTTTTATTTAAGACACATTTTAATGAATAATTTAAAGTTATATCTCAAATTCATCATTCTCAAATTAAACCTGATGTTTCTAAAAAAAAATGAAATGATGGAAATAAAAATAAGTATAAATACTATTAAGCTAGTTTTACATACTTGGTAACATGACATTAAGATGAACTTACTATTATTGATAATAAAAATAAGTTTCAAAATAATTATGAATTCTGATTCTTTTTTTAAATTGAATAATTAATTAATGAAACATCTGTTTTTATTCAGTGTATATCAATGTATGTATATATTCTCAAATTGGCATATTATGAGCTATTTCGAAGATGAAAAAATAAAATAAAATAAAAATTTCTAAACTGACGTAAGGGTTCGTTCATAAATGACGTCCAAGGGGGGGGGGGGGGGTTGAGGTCGAAAACAATAGAATTTTTTAGAATTCCATTATTCTTTTTTGAAAAATGACCGTTAATTTCGGACGTCATTTATGAACGACCCCTAAGCTATAAAAGTCATTTTGATTTACTTGATATTTCTCTACATCTGAGCGTAGCAGCTTCAACACATCCTATAATTGCACTTCTGAAATTATTTTTCTCTAGATGATGAAGACCAGAAGCAGTTGATCCAGCTGGAGATGTAACATTGTCTTTCAAAATCGCAGGATGTGTGTTTGTATCTTTTACTAATTTTGCAGATCCTAATACTGTTTGAGCTGCCAATTTATATGCTAAATCTCGAGGAAGACCCATTTTGACACCCCCATCAGCTAGTGCTTCAATCATCACAAACACCTGTAAATTTATTATAATTAGAAATTGAAAAGAATATTTTAAAAAATAAAGTTATAAAATTTACATAAGCAGGTCCACTTCCGGAAAGAGCAGTTATGGCATCTAACATGTTTTCGGAAACTTCCTCACAAGTGCCAATTTTATGGAATAAATCTTTTATCACATCTACATCACTTTTTGTTGCTGTTTTTCCTTTCACAAGACATGTACAGGAAGACTGAACAATTGCAGGAGTATTAGGCATCACACGTATCACTCTAGAATCATTTGGTAAAATTTCTTCAATCTCATTTAAAGTTACACCCATTGCAATTGACACAAAGAGCTTTCCACTGCTAATATTTTTGACGTCATCAAGTACATTTTTCACAACATTTGGCTTCACGGATATAAAAATAATTTGCGACTTTTCAACAACAGATTGATTTTCTGTCACAGCTTCAGCACCCAAATTTCTGAACGAATTTAATGCGAACTCATCGGATGGATGTGCACTCGCAATTAGATACTGACTTTTCAATAATCCTAATAATAATGAATATTTAATGAATTCATGTCGACATGCTTAGATTAACAAAAAAAAGGAAAGAAAAAAAAAATATTTTTCTTTCTACTTTTCACTCATTATTCAAACCTGCTGAAAGCCATCCAGTTGCTAAAGCATGAGCCATTTTCCCAGCTCCAATAAATCCGATTTTCAAGACATTGCTATTATTCATGCTTTGAATTTTTAATTGAAACGTGCCCGAAAGGAATAAAAAAAATGAAATAGTACAAAAAAGAATAAATTGCTCTGCCACTTGACACTTATGGCTTCACTATCACAATATGGCTAATGTTTGAGATGTGAAACTGAAATGAATGTAAATGCTCTCTCGTACACTCTCAAATAGAAGGAATCAGCTGAACATATGAATGACTTTCAATTACATTCAATTAATTTAAATTAAGACAACACAGACATCACGTTTTTATCAGTGAATTGTAGAGAAATTTGTTTGCTCGCCTTCTACGCTCTCATGTCTATTGAGGTTCTTGTTATTGTGTGTACAATGTAAGTTTATTCTATATACTTATTTTGTATTTATGGCTCGATTTAAATGCAATGAACTGTGAACAAAAAGAAAGAAAATAACTTGTAGCAATGTTCGTCGACAAATACTTGTTGGTATTCGGACACAAGTACTTTGACATATTAAGACGTGCTTGCTCAATTATCACAATGTTGTGAATCTACTTACGATTTTGATAATAATTTATTCAAATTGATTTTTTAGGTTCATAGAATAAGACCCTCGTTTTTACTGTAACTTCTTTAATCCCACCGTGAAATTACAAAAAGTAACCTTTAGATCCATTGATAAGGACGTATCTAACATAATTTTCTAAATTTTTAGACTCTTCCTAATCTTGTCATAAGTAAATATCTTATTACTGCCTTCTTCCTCAGAAATGTTTGGGTAGGTCATTAAGGGGCCGTTCACACAAAAAAAACGACTTTTTAACCCCCCCTCCTTCCTCCCATCATAACATTTTTTGCATGAAATTTTTTTCTTTTGTTTGGCTTGTTACAAAATTCTTGACCCCTTCCCCCTAAAAATCGAACGTACTAAGTAAACGGCTCATATAAAAGGGTTATTCGCAAAATTCGTAAAGCCAAAAATCAGCGGATTTTGAAAAATTTTATATGGAGCGTTACAAAATCTTTTTAAAACCCTCCCCTCTTTTTTTAACGTTCCGAATCTAACCCCCCCAAACCTACTTATTGAGATGACTAGGTACTTGAAAAAATATTAATAAATTTGAATTTGATGCACTTACCAAGGGTACTTGCTTACGAAATACAATATGGTAAATCACAGATTAATATAAATAAATAAAAATTCCAGTAGTTTCATTTTTCTCTCTTCTCTTATTTTTTCTCCCATCAAATAAGTAATGAAAACAAAGAAATGTTTTGTAGAAAATTAAGCAAGAAATTATGAGAATATAAGCATTTATAATAAATATTTGTACATACATACACATATGTTTTTATTATTACATTAAAATCTTTGCATATTCAAACATTGAGATTCATTAAAAATTCATATATATTCCTTATTTCTTGAATGTAATTAAGGCATTCTTTATTATCTAAGCTTCTCTAAATATTCTCAGAAATGTTTTTTTGTTTTCCTTTAGTTATTTAATTACATGACATCCTTACTTTATCTAATATCACAGAATCAATTTAATTACTTCCACTACTCTTAACATATAACTCAATTTTTTATGACTAATCACTGAATTCCATTAGAACCTAAATATACCCATGGTAGGACGACAGTAATGGCAATTGTCAATATCACTGTTGTTATAGCGACGAATGGATGTGATGTATTACTTCCATAATTGCATTCCATCATAAATTTAAGTTCTTCTGGATCTCGAACGAATTCGAGGACTTCAACCTCATCTCTAAATTTAACTCGTGATGAGTCACGTTTCCAAAATAGCTCACCCGTTTCACGTTGTCTATCTAAACTCCACATTGGCTCTGGTGGTACTAAATTATTAATTAGAAATAAGATACCAAAAGTAATAATTTGTCTTGTAAATGTTAATCAAGCAACAGGTGCTATAAACATTTATTTATTATCAGTATTATGACAAGTGTATATTTACACTCGAAACCGATTTTTTTCCTTTTCATCACTTGTGGCGGTACTGTTAAAAATTTTGATTTGTTTGTTGGAATCGTTTTCAAATTTGGTAACACTGAATGTTTCTTTTTTGAAGTCATAAAATATTTTTTATGGGGAATCAAAGATATAGATTAGGAACCCAAATGGATAATATCTTGCTTTTAGTGATACTTAATTTATGAACGAACCTATACCATATTTGTGACTTTTGAGGCGGCATTTCATTTGTCATTCAAAGTTTACTGTAATTAATCATTCTAAAAATAATATTAAGCATTAACAACAGTGATGTTCAAATGGTTCAGTCAACTTTCATAGAAGTTTGTACCATTCATTTTTTTGTCCTGATTTCTTATATTTTGATATAAAATGGTAGATGGTATCTATGCTAGGTAACCATAAAATTTCAAAGTTAGTTAAAAGCTAGTTCTTAGCTAGTTTATCTGGTCCAAGCATTTTATATATTTTTCATACCCTGTTTTTAGTTTATAAGCCACTACCTGCTACTAAGTCTTTTTTTGAGAGTTTTTGAACTTTATTCCTCAAATAAGTCACTGGCTTAAAGTTTAAAAACAGAGTAGTTATGCAATTTTTAATTGAGGGTTAGGGAAATTGATTTATTCCTTTAGTATTAAGAGCCCCTGAAATGACTTTCCCCGAATGAATAATAAGCTAGCTTTATTGCGATGCATTCAAACTTTTGAAGATTTCAAGTTCTTAGGGTAGATGATAAACAAAAAGTCACAGTTTTTTGCTCGATAGAAAAAAATTTGGACCAAGAAAATAAATAGCCACAAAAAAAAATGTTTTGATACCACTGCCCTAAAGCAACAACTTTCGATGTTATCGCGACTATTTTTTCACAATGAAAAAAAAAAGAATGGAAAATTTTTATTACGTATTATTATAGATCAGTTATGCACACAAACTGAAACAAACTGGTTAAACTATTTTTAGCCAGCACAAAATTAAACGTATGAAAAATAATGTACAAAATGCGAGGGCGTTTATTTTTAAACTGTTCTAATAAAAAAGGTTGATATACAAAGCATAAATATCAAATACGTGACTATCTTTGTTGCTATTGTACATTTTTATGTGCATCGTATGCATTCTCATGATATTTATTTTATGTGAGAAAAGGAAAATATTCAACAAGTAGACGTTGTTTTATGTTGCACTACTGATATGATACTTACACATAGTCGTTGATGTGATGGTCATATTACTGCTTAATATATATTTTGTTCAACTTTGTGTTTTCTTAGTTCTTCAATTTATTTTTTTATCGTTTAATCTGTGATATAAAAAATGGATTAAGGATTTAAAATTTCATAAAATTGTTCTTTGATCACTTTTCGTGCACTTTACACATAAGTAGGTACAAAAAATTAATAAAATTAATAAAATCTTAAACGGCCAATTTTTCACAAATTCACTTAACAGAACTACCAAATCAGTTTTTCTAGCACAGTTACTTTACAATTAGCTAAGTGAATAAATAAATAAAAAAAAAATCTCATAAAAATTTCAATTACTTTCTGCTCTCTAAACTGTATGGCAGCAAAATAGCGTGTCTAATAAAATTTTACAAATTATTTATTTTACTTCTTCTTGTGTAGACAGTTCTACATTTTTCTAATTTTTTTTAACGCCGGCTATGCTCTACAAATGCTCACAATATACTGAAAATTGTAATATTTTTTTTTTTTTCATTTTCATTTTCATTCATACTTTTTCAAATGTGTTGCAATGTTTTTCTAATGTTTTATGTTCTTAGAAGAAATTTGTTAGATTTTAATTAAATTCTTGAATTTTTTGTTCTTAGTCCATTGAATAATAGTATTGCAAAATTAATTAGATTTTTTTTTTTAAAATAAATTACTCATTATTGCATTTGATGAATATTTATTAATATTATATTGAGACAATGTAAAGCAAGGTTGTTGAAAACATTCGAAAACATTGAATTGAAACATTAAAACATCAGACAGCTTCTTCGTTGTTGTTGCTTCTTTTAAAAAGCTTTTCATCCCTCATATTTTGTGAGAGCTTTTTTGTTGATGTACTTATGAGGAAGAAAAGTTTCCTAAGCTTGCAATATCTTTAAGAATTTATTAAGACTTTTAGAAACTGTAAGAAATATTTTAATTGTGTAAAATATGAATATTTCTTTAAATACTTATGATAATCTTTAGATTTTTATTGGTTCAATAGGTAATAGTTACTAACATATTTTAATAATCTTCATTTTATGTAGATATCTGCGGAAAAAAAAACAAGTTAATTAATTTTGAAAAGTTTTAAAATGAAATTAAATTAATCAAATTTTTTGAAGAATCATTTATGAAATTTTCTGTTTAACGATGACGAAAAATTTTAAGGCTACCACGACGAGCGATGAATGGAAATTGTGTTGATCTCTTTAATTTACTTTTTGCACAGCTAATTTCCAAGACTTTGAGTCTTCTTCCGTATAAACTTATTGGATGGCAAGCAGATTTGTCAAACACAAAATTACAGTCAATATTTTTTGGATTGATTAAATAAAGTTCCTCTAAATGATGATGTCCAGCCATAGCTATTTCAACTAATTTATCAGTAACTTTAAATCCCTCAATTCGAAGTTTTTCCAAAAATTGAGCTTGACACAAGATCTTTTGTAAATCACATTCGTAGTCATGAAAATTCTTATTTCGATTAATTAATGTAAATTCACTCAATTTTTTTAAACGAACACAGTCAATAACCAAAAGTTGTTTATATTTGATTCCGTCAACGTGAAGTTCAACAGTACAAGTTTCTAGTCCATCAATGAAGGTCGAAGAAAACAAACTCCTCAAAATATATGGCTGTGATGCAACAACATGAATATTTGAAATGTTTTTGTTCAATATTCTTGATAATTCTGCATAATTAACATCCAATTCTTTAATATCCAAATACAATTTCTTGACATAGACTAATGTATGCATTGCTAATGCGGATACTATCCACTTGCAAGCATTTGTACATTTTAAGCCCAATTCAATTATATTGCTTGAATTTGCGATATTTATCAATCCTCTTAATGATATTCCTTCCATGTTGATTTTTAAGCTTTTCATATTTTTTGCATGTAAAATTTCATTCAAAACGTCTTCCATGACATAACAATTAAGAAAGTCTATTTCTGTTAAATAGTTTGAATGAAAAGAAACGATTGCAGCCAATCGAATATTTGCAGGAGTACCTTGTTCAACACATAATCGTTCCAATTTCATATTCCCCATGTTTAATTGATAAATGAAGCTTTGATGAATTGATAAATCCTTCAGATATGGACTATATTGATCGATAGATCTCAAAAACCAAAACATTTCATTGTCGTCACTAATTGGATCTTTAGAATTTGGACTTCCATACTTTGTCATAGTCATATCAAGCTTTTCAAGAGCTGGAAATCTTAATTTACGGTTGATTTTATTTCCCTTTTCATGAATGATTGCTCCTTTAATAATGTTCAATTCCTTTAATTTATCCTTTTGTATTGCATCGAGCATAGTCATTAGTTGACGTTCTGTCATCATACACGCAGAAATTGTAAGTTTTTTCAAATTAAAAGAAATCCTGTTAAGTGTTTGCTGCATTAAATATTCACTTTGAAGAAAATTTGTTTCAAATGTATCTCCAATAATATCAACCAAATACATTTTATGTATGAATATCTCAGTTACAACGCGTTGTGAGTGAAATATTGAAGAATAAAGATTATCTACGATGTATCCATCTTCCCATACTAAATAATCTTGTTCAAATCGTGCGCGAAAGATATCCATTTCATTGTCAAGTTTACAAACTGTTTTGTAAAATAGCTTATTAACTAAAGCTAATGGTCGTCGGCACGTAATTCTGCTAAATATATTTTCGAGAATTCCTTTTTCAGCAAATTTTTCGAAATAATGATCTGGACAAAATTCCTTTTCATGATCCTGATTGTTTCCAACTCTCATTTTACTGATTTTCATAAATTCTTTTACTAACGATCTGTTGAAAAAATTATTATTAAAATAGGTAGTTAATTATAAAACAATTGTTATACAAATATCATGATATTAATCAAAAACTGAGCATTCTATGATAATAATAAAAATAAGTTGAAAAAAAAACATGATTTTGTAAAAAATGTGCTTTTGTATGCAAAATCGAAGCTATTTTGTGTGTACTTCATTTATATTCACTCTTATTTGTACTTACCAATCTATTTCTGTCTAATTTACTATTTAAATATATCAAATTCTTTAACAAAACTTAAATTTTCATTTTAATGGTGCACAAAAAACCAAGGCGCAAACACTTTACTATTTTTTGATTTTTTTGGATTTTCTGGGAATTTTTTTTTTTGGAATTTATTTCAAAAATCCCAAGTTTTTACGCCTTGCAAAAAACTAACGTTTTTTAATTTTTTAAATTTTAGACGTTATTCGATTATCCGATTTTTTTGGATTTTTTATCCGTTCACAACATTAATCGCTTAAAAAAAAAAAAAATTCAATTTCCTCTATTAATACTTTAATTAATAATTCGGTGAAGTAGTAAAGAAGAAATATAAGACATCATGAGTACGATATTGGAGAAAATTGCAGCTATTGAAAGCGAAGTAAGTAGTAAATGGCAATTTATTTCTGCCACATTTTAAGAAAAATTCAATAACCAAATTTGATTGAAATCTTTCTGGATTAAATTATAAAAATTAAATTAAATGGTTCATAGACTAATAAATGAAATGATGTTTTTAGATGGCAAGAACCCAGAAAAACAAGGCAACAGCTGGACATTTGGGTTTATTGAAAGCAAAATTAGCTAAATTAAGAAGAGAATTAATCACCCCAAAAAGTGGTGGCGGGTAAGTATTATTCATTAGTATCTTGTCTGTATTTAATAAAACATTAATAACAATAATTTTAGTGGAACTGGTGAAGCAGGTTTTGAAGTTGCAAAAACTGGAGATGCTCGAGTAGGTTTCGTGGGTTTTCCGTCTGTTGGAAAAAGTACATTGCTTAGTAATTTAGCTGGTGTTTATTCGGAAGTTGCAGCATATGAGTTCACGACATTAACAACAGTTCCTGGCTGTATTAAGTATAAAGGTGCTAAAATTCAATTACTTGATCTTCCCGGAATTATTGAAGGAGCTAAAGATGGTAAAGGTAGAGGTCGACAAGTTATCGCCGTAGCTCGAACATGTAATTTGATTTTTATGGTACTCGATGTTTTGAAACCATTGCATCATAAAAAATTATTGGAACATGAATTGGAAGGATTTGGTCTTCGACTAAATAAACAACCACCAAATATATATTTTAAGAGAAAAGATAAAGGTGGAATTAACATGAATTGCACGGTAGCTCAAACTGAACTGGATCTTGAAACTGTAAAAACTATACTTTCGGAATATCGCATCCATAATGCAGATATAACATTAAAATATGATGCAACAGCTGATGATTTGATTGATGTCGTTGAAGGCAATAGAATTTATATACCGTGCATCTATTTACTCAATAAAATCGATCAGATTAGTATCGAAGAACTGGACATTATTTATAAAATTCCTCATTGCATCCCGATTTCTGCTCATCATCATTGGAATTTTGATGACTTGTTAGAAATGATGTGGGAATATCTTGCACTTTTGAGAATGTAAGTTTTTTCATATTTTTAAATATTTTACAAATTAATAATTTTTTAATCTTATTTACAGCTACACGAAACCAAAAGGACAATTGCCTGATTATTCATCACCAGTAGTCTTAAATCGTGGAAGAACAACTGTTGAAGATTTTTGTAATAAAATTCATCGTTCTATTATTAAAGAGTTTAAATATGCACTTGTTTGGGGCTCATCTGTTAAGCATCAACCACAAAAAGTTGGAGTTGAACACGTATTGAATGATGAAGACGTTGTCCAAATTGTTAAGAAAGTTTAAATTTTTTATGCACCTAACTTTTCATACAATAAAACTGAATTAATCTATTATTTTTAATTTTTTTTTTACAATTCAATAAATTGACAGTTACAAATTCAAACTTATTGGTTTTAAGGGTTTGAAAATACGAAGTTTACTATAAAATTTGAATTCAAAAAGTTCGTTAAATTACATGCTATAAAAATTCAAATTTCGAAAGTTCGTTAACATATTTCCTATAATTTTTGAATTTAAAAAATTCGTTAAATTCCCTAATTTGTTTCGATAATAAATTGGATGAATTTAAATTTTAATTTTGCGTTACAAATTTAATTTAACAATTTTTAAAATAATAATTAAATTGAAACAAGATTTTTTGGTAATTGCTTTATTATAGCACAATTAATAATATTTATTTAGGATTTATAGGTTTCATGACATAATAAAATGCACACAAATCCCCGTAAAATTGGAATCATGATGATGAAATAGTTTACATAAATTGGAACTAAATTAAATGTTTTTTATCTGTCCTATTCGCTAAATAAAGTTTCAAATTTCATAAATAATAACAAACCACCGAAATTAAATTGAAGCGCAAATGATGTGGGGAGAAAAAGTAATAAAAAGATTTAATAAAACAGGAAATGCAAATTGATTCAATCAATTTGATTTTATATCTAAACTTCCAAATGCTGCTTCTAGTGCATTAACATCCGTTAAATTTGACGATTTTGCTTTAGATTTTTTTGTTATTTCAGAAATTTTCTGCAAGGCCCATGATGCAAGCTTCTGAGCTTCTTTCCTCTTCGATATTTGGGCTTTTGATAACGCAATGTGATTACAACACTAAAGGAATTAAAATTCAAATAGTTATAACTAATGTCCAGCAAAGATTATTTAATGACCATCTTACCAAATAAAGTCCATATAATGCACGTAAATTACTTCCATTTAACTTAATAGCTTGAGCATAATAAGATTTTGCAATTTCAATATTATCTTGTCCACCAATTGTATATCGAATGTCTCCAAGACGTTGATGAATTAAATGACTATATGGATTGTGGAGTAAGACTTCTTCCATACAGAAAGCTGCTTTGTTATAATCTCCTTCCATTAGATACAAATTGCATAGTTCATGCCAAGCTTCTTGGTCTGACATAAATCTAAAATTAAAACACATAGAATGTGATTCAAAATTAAGGATATGAATCAGTAGAATCCTTACTTCTTTAAATAGTCACACATTTCCTTTATTGCATCTCCAATTTGTCCTTTAGCTTTCAATATTGCTACTTTACGCTTTCGTGGTCCTGCATTTGTCTCGTCACGCTTAATAATGCTCTCTAAAACGTCTAAAGCATCATCATATCGTTCTAAGGCCTCCAAAAGCTAAAGAATTAGAAATGAAACTTTTAACATGTTTGTCCAGTATAATGACTTGCTACAAATTATTACCATTGCCTTTAACTTCATGATTCGTAAGCTTTCTGGAAATTCCGAAATTAAGACACGAATGCAATCTTCAGCTAATTTGATACGTCCACAATCTAAAGCAGCTATAAAAACTTGTTCCAATATTATCAATTTCTCATTGCCTAACTTCTTTATTTTATCAGCAAGGCAATACTCGAAAATTTGAACCACCTCATCTATAAATATTTATTTCATTAATATCCTCGATTTATTGCTTAATAAATTTGTATTACCACTTTTTCGCTCATTGTCATCTCTCCATTTACGAAGAATATCTCTTGCTTCTGAAAATTAATTGAACAATTTTAATTAATTCAATAAACCCAAACATGACTTTTTATTAGAAGTGAAATATTCTTCAAATTAGTGGAGTTTTCAGTTAATTAATACTGTTATACTTACCAGACCAACTTAAATCTTCGTACATCTTTGAGATATTAATATTTAGTGTAGTATTATTAATAAAAATCGAGAATTCTTAAATTATTTTTTTCCTTTCTTAATTTTTTTCAGTTCAACTTCGTTTTAACGAACTTTTTTTTGAATTCGGGGTTTTAATGATTTTTAATTCAAATTTTATTTAGTCGTTATTTATAACGTCTTTTAATCTTAGAGATATATCTTTTTACATGCTTTTAACACATGATATGATTATTTTGAATATTAAATGAAATATATTTTGATAGCTTATTTTTATAGAGCAAAAATCCAATTAATGAAGCTAATCTGTATCCATAAAAATTGAAAAGTAAGATAACTCTGATGAATTAATTTATGAGACAGTATCAGTCTGGTTCCAATCAATTAGGTGCTTCAATTTTTCATATCTGTTGTATGAAAATTTCTAGTACCTATTAAATTTTGTTCTCATATCACCTCTCTTTATCAAATGCTCTTCTATTTATAACAGAGAATATTTTTTAAGAACCTGCTGTGAATACCTTTTTCTGCTTCTGTATATTTTAATCCGATTAATCTCGTTTGAAAATAATATTTTTTCTACCAACTTACCCTGTTTTTTCTTTATAAGCTAGTAGCTTAGTAGAGTAAAAAAGTTGGTTTTTTTGGCTCCCTAGTAGCTTAGTAACGAGTAGTAGCTTAGTAAAAATCCTGTGCTAAAACAGAATTTTTCAATTTTCTCAAAAATTTTAAGGATTTATCTCGTAATCTTGATTTTATCTGACTTTTAATGACAGATCAAAGCATAAAATGCAATTAGATTATTAAAAATTATTGTCTAAATTTTTTTATGGTAGTAGCTTAGTAAAGATTACAAAAAAGTTTTGGATTCAAAAAAACTTTACTAAGCTAGTAGCTTAGTAACGAGTGGTAGCTTATAAAGAAAAAACAGGGTATTCTCAATCTTTACAATAAACATCAATAAGATGGACCGACTGATTGCTGTAATTTACTCTCCTCATATTTTCTGCAACAATGATCCACAAAGGCATGAGAAAAAATATTAATCGTGATTTTTATTAATATTTATGGATAGTATCACATGTCTGATATCAGTCACGTACGGTGGTCTTCAAAATTCATATTAGATTGAATAATGTTAATGAAACATTATGGATCGAAATTTCGGCAATTCTCAATATTTTTTGGACAAAAATATTCAAGTCAAGTCCACTCAAGTGCAAATAAAAATTTGAAAGATTATCCTTTAATCTCTTGCTTATTTTCTTTTATAATAGAAGAAAATTTACTTCAAATATTTCTTCTACTTTTTAGCATGAAATCGTCTTAGCAGATGAAAGTAAAAAAGTTTTTGAATTGAAATTTTTGTTTCTTTTACTTAAATCGATTTGCATTGATGAGTGAGTGGCTGTAAAGGAATAAAGATGCCGAATGAACCATGATCTCTTATTGTTTGGTGAATTGCACAATGGAATTAAAGGACAGAAGATATATAAACATTGTCAAATGGAACAAAAGGCAGATCCATTAAGTATACTCTTATTGTGCCATTCTTTCATCTTGCAAAATAGAAGATGAGTAGCGCATTAGGAGGTGCTAGTTGATTTTGGATTATTGAATATTCAAAAGGACTTCATCACGATGCAAATTGTAGCTTTTTTGTCACAACAATTCTTAACAAAATGTCATTTTTGAAGTGTACACCGACAAACATGCCTAATTCCCTCAAATTTTGATAAACATCACAATTACTCATGCAATGGAAATAAGGATGATGAATAAGTTATAAGATGTAAATAAATGTGTAAAGAAAAATGGAACATCGTTTGAGAAACTCCTTCTAATTTATTCACTTCACTGATTAGCTTTTAAGAAAATTTTCTTCCTTCTTTCAATATTTCAGATCCATACCGGACATAACTCACATAAAATGTTAATGAATTAAAAAACACAAAACCCTTTTAAGTATGAAAGGAGGCAACTGAAATGAATAAAATGGAATGAGAAGAATCCAATAAATTTTCATCATTTAATTCTTAATTACTCGTTCGTAATCTGAATAAATGCATCTATATGATAATTCTCATTCTCCATTTATTGCAATAAAATGCTATTGGTGAAAATACAATTTATTCAATACTGGGGGACCTCGATTTGAGTAATTGTTTGGTTCCGGAAAAAATCTACTCAATTCGAATTTACTCAAATCGAAATGTATGGAAAATGACCGTTAAAAAAAGAAAATTTGAATTTTTGTATGGGAGCACTTTAGTTACTCAAATCGAATCTACTCAAATCGAGGTCCCCCAGTATATCGAAATAATGAATATTGATGGTCGAGTATCGAGAAATTAGAAGTAGACTCAGGCAAAATTCAACTATATTAGATTAAAATTTGTAAAGCATCATCAGAAAATGAACTAAAAATTAGCAGAATAAATTTTCCATCTGAAAAACTAAAGGAAAATCAAACAATGAAAAACCTTGTACAAAAGTGCACAACAATATGATGGCAAGAGAAATTTCCTTTTAATGTTCCATCTTTTATTTCGCTCTATAAAGAAAATTGTAGCAACAACAAAGAAGGTATATATTCTCAATAAATAAACCGAGTACAGTAAAAAAACTAATCTGAAACTGTTGTATACTTAGCTTGATAGAGATGAAATGAAAGAGAATCCCGCAACAATAAAGCGAGAGAGATTTTTCCTATTATTGTGTCTTCTTGCAATTTGTTCGCAAACAACCTGAAGCCAAAAGATGGGAAAATGAATGGCAGAAAAAAAGAAGAATGAGTGAGATATAAAATTGGTTCATGATGGCAATATGTTGTATGCTCATTTTTATTTTATTGCGTTCAATGACTTTCGAATGAGAATTCATGTTGTGGAAAGAATAGAAACATGAAGAAGAAAGAAATGGAAAATTGTATTCATTCGTGAATTATGATGAACATAAAAAAAAAATTGTTTGATAGCAAATCCTTCCAGCCATATTGCATGACTCGATTCCATTTCCTCCGTACATACATATGATATGCTTCGTGTATTATCATCACATTGTAATAAAAAAAAGTTATTTGAAGCAATTTGTAGTATATTTCCGACATTATTGTGACATCATTTGTTCGTACTCATTGCCATCGTCAATTAAATTGATTTCAAGTCTGACTTTCTTTTTTCCATGACATAAAGCATCTATAAGTAAATTTGATATCAATAAGTAAAAGTTCAATAATAATAAAACTTGAAACTTAAAAGTTGATTGATCAATAAATTACTTCAGTTACTCAGTGCCACTTACGTTCATTTCTAATTTCCCCAAAGCGTTCGCCCTTTTTTAATGGTTTGGAAGATTGAAGTAAAATGTATACGGGGAGGAGGAAGAAAACTACAGAAAACACTCAGCAAGAGAAAATGATTCGCAATTTAATGGCTTTTTATTATCATTCACTCTGCTTGCGTTGTTATTGTTATTCCTTTGCGCAATAAAGGCATCAGAAGTATAAATTAAATGGTTGATGGAAAAAAGCAATTAAGCTTAAAATATATGCTGTGGAATTAGTACATTCATATACAAAAAAAAAAAAAAACAAGGAAAAACATTTCCACAACAACTTGCTATAGAGTAAAAGAACGGAATCGACGATGTAAGAGGGGAAATGCAATTCATAGGACACGCCTTTAAAAAAATATTGTATGAATATATAGGTACTAATACAATCATAAGCTTATTTTCAACTAAGCATGTAAGCAAGTATTTTTTGCAAGCAAAAAATAAAAAGCAAAGTAATTGAAATGAAGTTCTTTAGATAGCAGTAGCAACAAAAAAATGAACAAAGCATTTAAAAATATCGATTTCTTCAATTTGCTATTTCAGTAAAAGATTAAAGTGCTGCATTGGGACTAAGAATCAGTTTTTCTGGGTATGTTGGCATGCATGCTATATGTAGGGACAAAAGACTAAGTTTCCATCTACATTATATGTAAACAAACGAGTATGTAATGGAAAACTTCTTTCGATGCGACGGCTTTTTACTTGGTTATGCTTATTTCCCATCAAAATATTTAATCTTTTGTTAATTATAGTAAGCAGCATGTAGTTAAAATTTTTAAGCAAAAGTTTGAACCCCAACAATATACAAAATTGTCTTGTTGTAAAAAACTTTTTATAGAGGAACCAACCAATTGTTCATGTAACAAAAGGTTAAAGCACTATCATCTGATGGTTGAATATTATACGAAGAAGCACTGTTGCCTATCAAAATGAGAAAATTTTCAATGCATGAATTATGTAAATGTAACAACGATTAGATTAAATTATACGATAAGGATAAAAAAAATGCATGAGGCACACGAACATGCTTAGATATGCATTTTAATGTTTATACAATTAATTATTAAATGACGGCCTCTTTAGCGTCAAATAGGATAAACATGTGTGTCTGTGCTCATAATTTTAAGCACAAGTTAAAAAGCAATTAACTTTATAATATGCATTTCCACATTATTTTAGAGACTATGAACAGTTTTCATATCCAAATTAAAAACCAATCCTAAGGGAAAGTTTTAGTTCTATGGCAAATTAAAAAAAAATTCATTATTTCAACTTGCGATTTTTTTCATCGAATCATGAGTGCATTTAAAATATGAATGACTTCACTCATCCAAACATTCCACTGAATATGAATACTGCACTTAAATTTAAATGTTTTTCATATTCAGCAATTACTTGATGGTTTTTCATTCATTGCACTCAATGAACATTTTGTGTGCCAGAGATTCATTCGCAAAACAATCATTTTTATTGCAAGTTGTTTCCACATTTGTGAACTTCTGTTGAAATTTTCCGGGTTTTTTGAAAAAAATATTGTAAAAGAACAGTTCTTTTAATTCCTTTGTCAGTTCGTTTTCTAAATTGTTTTTTGTACCTTTGTTTTTTGCTGCTTTTGAATCTTTTATTTTGCTGTCCCTCGCCTTTTTTTGTGTCTCATATCAAAAGGACAAAAGATTTTTTTTGATGTTTTTGAAGCATCAACAGTTAATACATCAAAATGGTTTAATTTGGAAATTTAATCAATTTTAAATATGAATGTTAATTGAAATCTAGGGATTTGAAAATTACTTTAATGTCTATGATTTTTTTTCCAATTTCACGAACCATTAAATTTGAAATCCTTATATTATTAAGAAAATAAACAATACCAGTATCTTATCAGCACAAAAAATTTGATGTTGTCAACAGAACTCAAAAGGTGAGAAAAATCCATTAAAATTTATTATCATTGCCATTGCCAGTTATTTCATATCCTCAGTGGAATCATTTGAAAAAATACTGAAAATCCCTAAAAAAGTTACATCTGTGCGGTGAAAAAAGTATGTTATCAATGCTTAAAAACGCCCTCCTTCATATAACATCAACATCCTTCTATCTTCATCATCATTGTATCAGCCAATTCACATCGTAAACCAAGTCAAGCATGATAAAGTAGATAATGATGTTTTATGCTTACAGAACAGAAAAAAATTATGCGAAAGTTATGTGAAGTAAATTTATTTATCCAGCAATGAGATATGAAACGTGCACTGACTTTTGTCTCATCTCATTTTTGTCTCCGTGATTAGCAAACATCAAAAAGAAAAAAAATGAAATGTGTGGCTACAAAAAATAAAAAATGAAAGAAGAAATTGCCTCAGGTTTTTCAGTAAACATGAAGTTGACAATCTCATTTGTGTTCCTTATTATTACAATAATGGTATTTGCATCTATTTATGATACTTTATGATTATTGTTACTTAGTAACAGTATGGGGGGTTTTCATTTATGACGTTCGCTAAAAATTTGGATTTTTAGACCCCATCCCTCCTCCCTCTGTCACAAAATCTTCAAACATAAATAATTGTATTGTTAAAAATCATCATACAGCCTCAGACCCCCCTTCTCCCCCTTAAAATTGAAGTGAAAGACCCCATATGAAATTGAAACATTGTTTCAAAGTTCGCTGAACTTAATATTTTAGTCAAAGCAAATCACTATTCAATCAATAAAGTGAATTCACTTTTAATCATGAAGCTCTTAGAAAGAAAAAATAAAATAAAAGCAAAGATGCACGCAAACGATAAAGAAGTCGACAGTAATTTTACTAAAGCGCTGAAAATTAGTTGAAATTGCCTTTATGCTTAACATGATTGCGTCACATAAAGATAGATAGAGGCAAGTACAGAAAATAGACTTTTATGCTGTCCACTCTAATAAGAAGCTATTTGTTAAGGGGCCGTTCACTTAGTACGTTCGCTTTTTAGGGGGGAGGGAGGGTCTAAGATTTTGTGACAGATTAAACAAAACAAAAGAATTTTTATACAAAAAGCGTAACGAGGGGGGGAGGGGGGTCTAAAAAGTCATTTTTTTGCGTAACGTATTTTGTGAACGGCCCCTAAGAAGAATATAAAATTCTAAGCAAGTGAGTTGTTGGAAATAAACATCACTATTGTGTATATGTAGATATGTTTGACATGTCCACATGAGAGTCAGTAATACATAAAAATTCCAAAATTTGAAGAAACTTTATTAAATCCAAATGTTTATTCTAATTATCAACAAATCCTTTAGTTCAATCAGATACTACAGAAGTGAATAGTTTCTACCAATATGTCAAACAGATTATCTACCAATTATTCGCTGCAGGGGTTGAATTTGTTTCGAAATGTTTTGGAGGGATAATGTATTGATATTCTACTTTCTATTGTTTGCTGTAAGAGAAGTTCCAGTAAGGGTGAATCAATGATCAACAATCCCTGAATGCTTTTATTTTTTTATTTCAATGAATTGTATTGTTTTTTGCTTATTGTATAATAAAAGTACTTCAATTGCTACGATTTTCATATTACTTAGCTAGTATTACCAGTATTACAACCAAGTATACACACACACATTGAAGAATATTTAAACCTTGTATACTCATTATATTGAAAGTTCAACACAAGAGATAAAATTAAAAATAAAATAATTATTAAATTTACATAAGTTTGCTAAGAATCATATTATAATTTTTTATTTAAATGAACGCCTAGGATGCTTAAAACCGTTTTAAGAAAATAATGAATATTTGTCAAAAGGAATAATCCCAGCTATATTGCTAGAATCCTAGATAACAGAGCATGTGCAAAGAATTTTATTGAGTGAGTTTGATTGAATTTGTTTGATGGACCGATAAATGGCAGCTCGAATGTCTCTACTCTATAGTATTTATTCTCGTTCCAAGCAGTGATTAGTTTAATAGCTTTTCCTTTCAATCTCTTTATTCCTTCACTTTTATGATTGATTTTCGATTATCTTCTTTTATGATGCGCTCTTGATTCACTAAATCGCACCCTCTTGTTTTGCTCCTGCTCTTGCTTTTGGTCTTTAATGTTAAATGTATGTAATATCTGAATTAAAGAGCAATCATAACATGTGTTTATTTGGTACCATCATCATAATTTACGTCCTACAAGTGCAAAATGAAAATGAAAACTTTCCATTTCATAAAATTTTAATCGATCTTAATCAAAAATCGACCCCGGAAAATTAAACATTTTGAAATCCAACACCGAACCGCAGATGTCAAATTATTGTTGATTGTTCGTTGGAACTGAATTAATATAGTTTATTATCAGTATTTCTGTATTTTGCTAATCTAATTCAAGTTAAATCTAAATATTTTGAATATCAATCTGGAAAATATATTTTAAAATCATTCATATGCAGTCAGTCATCGTACTTAATTGGAAATGAATAAAAAATTCCCTTTAATCATTTTAATAACATCAACTTTGTCGTCAAAAAGTTCACATTCACATTGCAAAAACATTAAAATTGAAGCCTTACAGAAGAATACAACAAAAGCCGATTTATGCATGTCTCCATTCATAGCAGTGCCTGTATGTGTGGAAATAAATTGATGCTCATTCATTCAATATTGAACATCAGTAAAAATTGTAAAAATTAATCGATTTTGGCGCTTTGTAAAAGTTTTCTGACAATGCAGTTGCAAAAATCGATGACAATTCATAGAACAGAGTCCAGGACATGAAAAATGTGATAAAACATGAGTTGAAAAATTTATGCTGCATGATTAACATTCATGCTAAATAAATGTTGGGAATATTTAAATAATTAATGTCAGATATCCCTTCTCACTTGCTTACTGTCCTCGTCATTCTCAAGTTTCCTATTCACGAATTAGCCTCAAAACATTTTTTTACTTAACTTTTCTTAATTTTCCTTAATTTATTTGGACAAATCACCGCAGTTTATAAAGCAAATAAAAGAATAAAGAATGAGGGATGTAGGAAGAATAAGAATGGAGGGAATGAAAAATGAGGAATTTTGTAGCATCTCCGATTACTCAAGAAATTACTTTAAATGAGATTAAGATTTCCTCTGTCTCCGTTCCTTTGAAGAATTTTTTTCCACTTTTCTAAAGTTTCTTCTTTTTTTTCCTCTCAATCCCCAAATTGGGAAGTTTATTTTACAATTTATTTAAGTGGCATTTAGACACTTTTTCCTTTTTTTCCATCAGCTTCATTCATCAAATCGGAAGAAATCATTCAAATTTATAGCGATTTTGATTTGATTTGAATTTTGGACTCATTTTAAAATAACAAATTATAATTAGCTTAACAATTAGTTTTTGTAACAGGATGTAACTACTTGTTTTGTAAATATAGATCTCATTTGATCATCAGCTATCATGAGTATGCGTAAAATGTTTTACACGTGACCACATCAATGGGAATCTCTTCAAACTTTAAAGATGTAATTAAATTATTAAATTGTTATCAATGAAAATGAGAAGGCATAAGGTTGGTGCTTAAGTGCTTTGCTGTTTATTTACAATGAACCTTCATTTTTGAAAAGCCATAAAGAGCACGCACACTCAATAAAATCATTATGTTTTGTACTTGAACTAAATGTTTATATGAACTAAATGTTTAATATTTTTTTTATTTTCATTCCCATAGATTTGCAATACTTACTAGTTTGAGAATTAAAGTTCCAAATTCCAACAAAAAAATTAAAAAAAAAAAAAAATCAAAAATTGATACAAGATAAATTTAGATTTTTTATGGAAACTAATCTAAAGTAAAACTTTTAGTTGTCTAATAAATCCATCACAGCAAGTCAGCCAATCCTTCTTAAACACAAATGGAATTTTTATTTAAGTTTCGTGCTTTGAAGCAATTTGTCAAGCTGAATATTTTCTATTTTTTTTTTTTTTTTTTATAAAATCGAGTCATTTCAAAGATGTACAAAAAGAGCAGGAGGGAATTGTAGTATAAAATAGATGTTAATTTTGAGTGTCCGCTTATATTTTCTCCACATTGTTTCACGCATTTGTTAATGTCCATTTTAATTTTTACTGTAGCTGGATTCACCACTTAAATTAATAAGGTTAATTATTAATGTTGTCTCTTTTATTTTTAATGTTCTCTCTTTATTGCTTTAGTATGCTAAAAGTGTATTTTTCCGAGAATCATATAATAAAGATGTGAGTATGAAACTATTTTTGAATGAAACTTGTAAAAAATAAAGAATATTTATAGGGGCCATTCACTTATTACGTAACACGGGGGAGGGGGGGGGAGGTCAAAAACTAGAACAATAGAATTTCGAAAAATTCCATTTTTCTTTTTTAAAAAATGACCGTTATTTTGTTACGTAATAAGTGAATGGTCACATATTGCGATGAATAAGTATTTAAATAAATGATCATGTCTTGAAAATTTATTCAAAAATTTACAGGAAACTGAAAAAATCCCTAATAACCAGAAATGGCCAGAAATATTAAAAGCTAGCTTAAAACTAACTTTAGTTAGAAAAACTAGCTTTAACTAACTTTGAAATTTTCTGGTTATTGGGGAATCATAAGACAATTCCAATTGTTAGCCATTTTCAGATTTATACTCACTGCTCCATGCTATACTTTTAAAATCATTCAGAAACAACTCAGAACAGAATAGTATTTCCACTCAAGAATCATAAAGCGCTTATAGGATTTCAGAAAGAGTATTAAAGGCATGAAAAATATGATAAAAACAGAAAATACAAACAGATAAATTAATTTTTTAAATGCACCTGCAAATATTCTTTTAATCTTACTCTATGTTAGTTCTGTTCATTCTAGTATAATACAGAGTCAGGAGAAATCAGGATGAAAAAGTACATATTTCACTCTTTTTTGATATCGCCTCAATGGATTTGAAGTAAAAAATTGTAATGCTGTTAAAAGCCTCAGTTATGAAAACCAACAACGTTATGATGCTTAAAAAGTCAGCAAGAGAAATAATAAATTTTGCGTCTGTGTTCATCTTTCTTTTGGCTTTGTGGAATATCAAAAAAGGGAAGATTTTATTTTCATAGAAATTTATGATATGAATGAAAATAAATGTTTATGTAAACTGAACTATGAAGCATGTTAGTGTAGTAATTTTTCTTTTTTTTTGACGTGTAATGAATAAAATTTTTGTTTATTTATCTTTTTACATCATGGACATAGGTCAAATGGCAAAACTTTTATTATTTTTACTTACCTCTCATCATAAATGTAACTTATCATTTTAGTGCACTGCTCACAGTCATTTATTTATTTATTTTTTTTTTTTGCTCAATTGTGGGATGTCTATATTTAAGGGTTTAACGGGACGGTTCCGATTTTTAACGATGCGATTTTTGAATTTTTTAAAAATTACCAGTACAAATACCAAGATTAAAAGTAATTTGTAGGGTCATGTCTTTTGGTTATGTACCATAGAGCATTGTAATAGAACCACAGACAAAGAATAAAAAGTAAATTTAATTTTTTTCAGGACATACAGAACATCCTTTTTGAAGAAAATTATTATGTATGTAGGCAGCAAAATTGCATAGACCATCAAGATGAAAGAAACATAAACATTTCATAAAAATCCTCATCACTCATAATCATATTTCTCTTTCCATGACTGCTCATATTCATTCACATTACTTTTATTCTCTTTTGTAAAGCTTGCTTTAGAAATCAGCAAAATTTTAGCAAAAATGCCTAGGGTATGAGTACAGCAGTCTATAAAATAAGAATGAATGTAATATCGACATTTAATTAGTGTTAATGCATCATCAATTATCTTCGTACAAAGTCCTATATTTTCATCTATCTGTACCTTTACTATTAAATATGGATCGCATTTCGCAATGCTATCAAATTTCATGAAACTATAAATGAAAGGATCTAACAATAGAGTGAATAGAGTAGAGAGAATTTATTGTAATAAATTTGAAATCAGAAACAAAAACAAAACTCTGTCCTAGAGATATGAATTTTGGAGATGCTGCTAAAACTGTTATGATTCAATTCAACAGTTTGTCTACACTTTAACAAAGTTATTACTTGATTTGAATTCGAACTCATATAGGACTTTCTAGTTCCTTCTTAACCAGTATATGCCAAGGGTGTTGAACTAATCAAATTGATTTTTGATCATTTTTGATCATTTTTGATCAATTTGATCAGTTCCACACCCTGGGTATATGCAAAGAAATGCGCTTTATATAAAGTCACAGAATTTTATGCTAAACTCTAAGCCTTCGGTCAACTTGATGAAGAAAATGATGATTTATTGTTATCATTAATGCAGATATTGCACATTTAACTTAAATGAATGAAGATTGCTCTATTGATGTACGTCCATATGTTATGATAAAAAAAAACTCACATCTCTTAATGAATTAATCTTGTAAAGCCATTCCTCATGCCATTATTTTAACTACATCTACTTTTTTTATTAATTTCATTCTGTGGTCGATTGTGGTGAATTGTAATTTTTTTATGACTAAATGTCATTTAAATCGAGGGTCGAGAAACTGGTGCAATAAACACGTCAAATACCTTTAGAAATTCCGAACATATGGCGCTATTTTAGATTCTTCTTCCTAGACAACAACACATTCCAGAAAATGTGATAATTTTTTAATAAACTTAGGGGTTGAACGTTTTGAAGCTAAGTGGTTTAGGATGTTTTTTAGAAATTTATGTTATGATCATTAATGTTTGTTTTGAAAAAGGGCTGTTCAGTGATATCATTTTTTACTAAAATTTCCATCCCTTGTGTCTTCTCATCTATACGATCACATTTAATTACTTGATTGCTGTTAAAAGGCTCGTTACTTCCCCCAAACAGACTATATACCCCTAATACAAAAATTGAAGAAGAATTAAACATAAAAAACTAGAAAAACATGTCATTTACGTTAAATTAATTTATATATTTTTTTGGCATAATTTTATTTATTCATTTCTATCTCGTCAGCAATAAAATGTAAATAATAATTTTCTAATGTCCAAAAATGTTTTATGCGACATGATGTTTTATTTAGAATTAAAAAAAAATGACAAGCATCACGCAATGAATGAATTTTTAGGTAACCTTGTCAGATGTGCTTAACATTATCACAAAAATATGATTCATTGTAAAAATATTGAGGATTGAGTCAAGATATATAGATGGGCCAATACAAAGTATGCTCGACCATACTCAACCATACGCGACCATACGCTTTTTTTCTGTTTGTAAACAAACAAATGAAAAAAAAATTTATGAAAAAAAATTTCTAAATTAAATTTTGATTTTTAGCTCAAATTTGTTTACTGGATCTCATTTTTGTAACTATATAAGCAACTTTATCATGTAAACTATCGTTTGTAATGCTTTTTACCCACGAAAATTAAATGAAAAGTCCAAAAATTTGAGGAACAAAATTTTCCAAATTTCTTTCATTGTGTTAGTGTTTACAACAAATTTAAGATTTTCAAATTTTTATCCGTTAAAAACGGCAACTTTTTTACATTGGCCCATCTATATATCTTGGATTGAGTAATAAAGATTATACAGCACTAGGTGTAGACGGAAAAGGGATTTAAAAACTTAAATTAAAGATTGCATCAAGTTTCACTTCTTTTACTTTTTTGTCATCATATTAAGAAATCATGTTTATGGCAAACAATCGATAACATCTTTTCCTCTCTTCCTTTATAAGTTTATTTATGTTACAAGAATTATGTTTTTAGCACTAAAGAAAATTTAAGGTAAGACGAAGAAAGGTGTCATCATTATGTTATGTATGTAATAAACTTAAAGTGTCAATTTACATTTCAGGAAAGGCAAGACTTAAAATACAATTTAAATTTATCTCATTTGACAGATTTGTTGAAACTCAATCATTAATTGAAATGGGATAAGAGAGACACTTGAAATTTGTATTAATAAGGGCTCTATTCATAAAATTTTCTGTTCTTCAATTCCTTTTCATCATTTATTCTGCTCATCCTTAATTGAAAATTATGTCCATGTTTCATGTTCATTGATAATGATGAATGTAAAATTGCTTCATTATAAGAGAAAATGCAATGCTCATCTCTTTGAGGCATAAAGAAGATCAAAAGATTTTTAATAAAAAAAAATCTATGATGTCGACATTTTCCTCATTCAAATGAAACTTTTTTCATCATGTCCATAAATTAGCTGTTTTTGTATGTTTTTTCATGAATAAAAAAAAACTTTTGTGCTTGTAAATTTGAAAAAAAAAAATAAATAAAAATTTCTCAAATTTCTTTTTTGCAATATGAAACTCAAATCACAGTTCTACTTTTCATTGCATTCAATTATATGCTTTGAAATTAGATTAAATTGAAGAGAATTGACAAAAAAAAAATCTGTAAATTAAATTTTAAAGAACAATTTAGCGTCAATAACAGCAAATCTCATTTCATTGTTGAAATTTTATGAGGTATGATTTAAAGTGTATGGTGACAAGATGCCTCGGGCAGTTTTAACTGAAAGGAAAACTAAAAAAATTATAGAAATCGCGTTAGGTAGTCTAAATCTGATTGTTAATAAAAAATGGGTGGAATGGACTTGCATATCCTACCATTAACAAACAAAATTATTTTTGGCATGTAGTAAATATATTTTGCATTATTTATTTCATACAATCATAATGTACATAACAAGGCAATATAATAAATTTTTAAGAAATTAAAATGCGACCAATTTTCTCACACAGACATCAAAATATCGACTATTATGCTATGTTTTCTTATTCGTACTTCTTCTAACATCTTTAAATTCCTGAAGCATGAGGATTACAAATAATAATTTATTTTGGAAGGAAATAAAAATTGGATCTTTTTAAAATTATGGAAATGATGGGCTTACTTTTATTTAACATAATTATTCACTGGCTTTTAATTATTTACATAGTCAATTCTTATCTAAATTTTCTATATATTTTAGTTGTAAATTTATTTCCATTTTATGTCACCTTCTGCTATAAAAATTAAGTTCGTTTAATTAAGTTGAATTTAATGAAAATAAAGAACATCACTTTGTTCAATTTCTTTTATACTTTTCACAGTTAAATTACTGCAGAATTGAGGATATTTATCCTTGTTTTTAAGTTAATTACTCAAAATTTCAATTTTAAACCTTAAAAAAATTTCAACTTTATTTAAAGTGACTCATGGTTTGGAACCCAATATAATCTGTAGGTCAGATATATACTGGGTATTCTGTCTTAATTGAATCGCAATCGCTTCAGATCAAAGGCTGGGCCAATACCTCCCGATTTATTTTATTTAAGGTGACAAAATCTGCAAATAAACTTCCAATTCAATCCACAAAAAATCTACAATTTTTATAAAATTTACAAAAGCATTTAAGCCTAACTTTTTTCGTCATTCATTGTACTAAGAACCTTAACGTTTATTTTTTTTACATTTGTTTCTATTTCCTATATTATTTACAATAAAAGAACGAAATGTAGAAACGCATATCCCAGGTATGGCGAACGGTTCTTATTTTTCGATTTCGAACTTTCAAAAGGTCCCTTATTTTTCCGTTAAAATTTGAATTTTGAATTTCGAATAATAAAGTACACAAATACAAAACAAATGAAAATTATGAAAAAATTGCAATTAATCGATTAAATCATATCTTTAACTGCACCAAAAGCATTCAAATATCATTATTGAAACGAACCAAAGTAAATAATAATACTGATTGCTCATAATTAGTTAAAATTATCGTAAAATTTTGATGAAATTTGTTTCATATTTACATTCGAAAAATATTTCTTAGTGTTAGTGAACATTCGAGACTTTACAAAAAAAAAAAAATTCTAAAAATTTAACGCCAAAAGTTCTGTTCGTCATACCTAGCGAATATCATTAACTAAAGATGATACAATTGTAATTTGAATTTGTATAAGACTGAAGGAGATATATGTATGTATTAAGAGAGCACATAATTAATTAATTCATCATTTCATTAAATGGTCAGATGTGATATGAATAGAAGTTTTTTTACAACTCTGACTTACATAGATGTTTTCACATCTGTCGGATATAATTTTAATTTTTTTGAGCCTTAAATTTTAATTCTTCACTATAAAGTCTTCAAACTTTTTTTTCACAGAAATGATAATTAGAAGCTATTTAATTAGTCAAACGTTTACCAAAATAACGTTTTTGCACTTTAATATATTGTTGTCTCGAGAATTGACACACGCAGAGCACGAATTTAATATTTTTAAAATGCTTAATGCTAGAGCAATTGTCATAGAAAATGTAAATTGCTGTTGTCTCGCTTATTTGCTCGTGCATACATAAGGAGTGTTAAAAATACATTTTAAAGCATTTTTTATCGTCCGAAAGTGATCAAGTACGGCCTGGGGATATATTAATTTGTTGGTGACAATTATTTCAGTTTTTCCTAAACAAGCGACGGCAATTGAGGTCTCGGTGGGCTGCTGCTCCTTGAATAATTAATATAATGCGATGGTGGTGGTGGAACAAAATTTTGACCTTCATGGTAGAGTACTGGAACTCTAACTAGTCGTTGTGCTGCATGTGCCATATTTGCCATATTCCTATTTATGAGGAACAAAAAAATAAATTGAAATTAGGAGATTTTCTCAATGATTTGATAATAAAATACCCAACAACTCTGAAGACGTAACGGCTTTCCTTATTTTAGTACAAAATTTGAAATAAGGAATTTTTAGTATTCCTTATTTTAGTACATCTTGTCCGTTAAATTTTTAATAACGAAATCTCTGAAAATCGTGCTTAATTCTGTATTTTCCAATGATTAAAGTTAATAAATGCATAGAAAAATAATATTTTAAGAAAATAAGCAAAAATCAGCAGTTATATGAACCAAAAAAGTGAATAAATTAATCAAAATAAAATAAAATTTCTTTCTAATGTATTAGTGTATGAATGTGTTTGTAAATTTCTTAGAATTTAGTTTTGAAATTTTTGTTGAATTTTATAATTGTAATGTTTTAAAATGAAAGAATGCTTAAAGATAAAGCATAACAATTAATTTTTTATGTGATAAATCCACAAAATGAGTTAAATTTTATGTTTTAATCCAAAAATGTTTGCTTGTGTGTGTGAATTTTTCGAACACGTAAATAATTTAAATTCAAAAATTTGAATTAAATAACGGAAATTTTTGCTCTTCAGAGTTGTTGGTAAAATACGTACGCTGCTTCCAATTCTGCTGCTAGCTGCCTTTTCCATTTATTTCTTCTATTTTGAAACCTAAGATTTTGGATATGAATTATAAATAAATACAAATCTTAATGCATTTCTGTATGAATCCTTACCATATTTTTACTTGAGTTTCAGTTAGTCGTAGTGATGCTGCTAAGCCGGCTCTTTCAGAAGAACTGAGGTATCTGAAGGAAGAAGGAAGGAAAGGGGATTAGAAAATATTTTTTATCGTTTCACTTCAAGCTGTCGTCTTACCTTTTCAAATCAAATGTTGATTCCAATTGGAATACTTGAGCTCGTGAAAATACTGTTCGTGTCTTCTTCTTTCGTTTATTTTGTAACGAATTTGGAGATGCATTATCATTTGTTCGACCCTCCGTACTGTCTTCATCATCTTCTTCAATTATTTCATGCTCGTCGTCAGACTCAATGCTTTCTTTTTGCATGAACGCGGGATGAGGTTGTGGAGATTTTGACGATGCTGAAGGAGGTGGTGTTAGTGACGGTGAAGTGTTTTCTGCATTGTTTGTCAAATTCTCTGAAGGTTCAAAAAAAAAAAAAAAGTAGAACGTAAAAATCAATTTTTGTGGAAAGGAAAAAAGTATTGTGTGCAGTTTTTAAGTGCTTTGACATGACTTTATGAAATGCCAATATCAAGTTTCTGCAATTTCTTATTATTTACCAATATTTTTAATCGTTTTTCATGTAAGCAATTCTAATTCTAGACACGAAATTGCACGAAGACTTTCAAGTTCTCCATCGATGGGGAACTAATCTAATTATTGCTTAATATTACTAATTCCATTTCTTTATTTGATTTCTTGTGCACTTTACATGCACATTTAAAATTGCAATAGACAAAGTCAGCTTAACTTGAGTGTTTATTCAAATGTAATTCAATATGCTTGAATACATATTGTTCATAATAAATGTTCTACATGTGGGGTTCATACATGGCATTATAACATTTTTTTTTATTGATACATGTCATTTTATATTCCTCAATAAGCTTATACGTAATAGAAATTAATGAATGGAATTGTAAAGCTTACCATTTGAAGGACTATGAAAAGGCATTCTTTGTGCTGAAGCAGATGACCATGGAAAACCAGTTGGATAAAGTGCTGCTGCATATCGATTAGCAATTGCACCCCATTGTGATATAAATCCTAGTCTGTAAATAAATAAAAAAAATTTTAAAATTCATCAAATTTTTGCAAATTTAAATTTTTTGGTGAAATTTTCCAAATGAAAGAAATTCAATTCAATTGATATAATTTAAATTGATGGTGTGAAAATTAAACCTCTTATTGAACCCTTCTCTTAAGGTTACTCATTCGTAAAAAATAGCCTTGTGAGTGCTAATATTTGTATTTTGTAGTGCCTCAAATCTCAATCGATTTACGAATTTATTTTACTCAGTTTGCACTTGAGGGTTTTCTGATTGTTATTATTGCAGGATGAAAAATTGTTTTCGAGAGAAAATTATTCATCCCTTCCAAAAATATTTCTTGCTTTATGAACAGAGTTGAAATCTGACATGTATCTGTAAAAATACATTTTCTGTATACAGATATTATCTGTTCCCGGAAAGATTTTTTTCATCTGCATGCAGATCATCTGTATGCAGACATTATCTGCAGATAAACTCAGATAAAATCTGAGTGCAGAAAAGACAGATCTGCAAAAAGAACAATAGAATCTGCATCCATCTGCAAAACAGATGAGCAGAATCTATCTGTTTGCAGATGATATCTGTAAACAGATCATCTGTATGCAGATGAAAAAAAATCTTTCTGTTTGCAGATTCTGTCTGTATTAAAGTAATTTCTGTAGCAAATCTGTCTTTGTATCTGTTAACAGATATCTGCTTTTTCAACTCTGTTTATGAACATAAATAACTACAATGGTTTGAATAAATTCTTTAATAGTAATTATAAAGATGATTAAAATGTTTTCATGTGGAATAAAATTAATGTGGCTTTTATTTCCTAAGAGATTGACTCAAAAAGTTTATGGATTACTAGGTGCACTAAGTCACAACACTTTATTATTTAGATTAATTAATCTTTTTATTGATTGATGACTTTTTCATTTTAATTTAATGTTACTGCATTAACTATTTTTGACATTATGTAATTTGGATATTATTAAACTTCTTCTATGGCTTGATATCCCAAATTCTATTAAAATTAACAATTTATTGTCACCTTCTCCCCATTCTATGAATTATAAAAACTATGAAGTGTGGATTTTCACATTTAATGTTTCCGCTTCCAATGAAAAGTACATCATGTTTACATAAACGATTTAGAGGGTGAAACCACAGGAAGTGGACGATAAAAAAAAATTTCCGGTCAAAAATTGTGTTTTGTTGTGTGAAGCTTTTCTGATTTTTATTTTTATGAATTTATGTTAATTTAATATTTGTTTATAAATTACTAGGGGCCTCGATTTGATTAGAATTTTTATAAAACAAATCGGATATTCAAAAGAATTTATTTACTTTAGTGCTTAGTTTCATTAACATTGTAAATAGACCTGCTAATTAAATAGTTAGGTATCACAATGAATTTTGACAATAATTTTTTTTCATTAAGAGCCAAAAATTGGCTTTTATTATGTCTAATATAATAATTAATTTGCATCTCGATATCTTCAATAATAAGTCAAGGACTAGGGATTGTGTATGAAATTAAAGGAAAGTGCAGTAAATTGTAGTTTTAGTGTAGAAATTGTAGTATGATCCTTGGTCCGTAATTGGTAATTAGATTTGATACACAAAAAATTTAAGGATATATAACTAATTAAAAATCGCCATTTCTTAAAAAGATGCATGATATTCAATTACAAAAAAGTCACTTCAAAATCATTTCTATCATTCGCCAAAAATCAAATAATTTTAATGCAAACGACTCAAAAAAAAAAATAAAATTTAATTTTCGTAAATATTCAAGAAGCTCAGAATGAAAAGGTTTCATTTAATTCATTCTCAAGTGATTAATTTTCCTCATTGCGGGTGCCGATTGATGAAATCAACGAAAGAAAAACATTTTTTAATCATGATTAAATTGCATGTACAATCGTACACAGTTTAGTCAACACATGTTCCCTGCTTTGTTGTTATTTCTGTCTATTCAAAAATCAGATTTTTTTTTCTAATCTGCTCATTTTTCCTTTTGAATTATACAAAATTGAAATGAGATGTTAGGCAGCAGTAAGTGAATGAATTGATTGAGTCATGAGGATTGCGAACAATACGGAAAAAAGACGAGAGAATAATATTCAATAATGTTATTTTAAAAGGAGAATAAAATGAATGAAAAACATAAGTGGATAAAAAGGGGATTAATTTTGCTGTACATTTTTCATTTCAAAATTTGATGATGCTCGTATGCTCAAAAACTACATAAAATTTATTGACTCTTAGAATTTTAATATTAATGTAGCACGCGATCATAATTTTAATGATGATTATCTAAACCCAAAAAAATGTTACTAAAACCTATGGTATCAAGCTAATTTTTCATTTCACTGTACTTCTAAGGACCTTATCATATTAATAAGATCTCAAAAGAGAGCAGAACACACATCGTCAAATGAATACAAAAATTAATTTTTTAGGCACTGATGCGCTTTAATGGAAAAACCAACAAACAAAGCGCAAGCATGATCACAATAAATTATATGCAGTTTACAACAGCAAAAGGGATCAAAAGAGAATTAAATGATTAAAAAGTGGAATAAAAGAGATAAAGGAAGGAAATAAAAAGAAGTCGGTTAATAATTACAGTTAGATGTCCATAAAATGAAACATTTACCACAACAATAAGCAATGTGTGGCTCGTTATGCAATTTCACAGTTTTTCCTTTTGCTTCTTCTCATATTTTGTCTTATAACTTTACGCATTTAACATTATTTAATCAAATAAATTATATTTCCACCCGTAATCCGATTATCTTGCAATAAAATTTATTAAAATAATTTTTAAGGTAAATTAAAAGGCATTAAACATTCATTTAAGTATGTGATAAAAATTTAATGATCCTTTGCTTAACTCGACTGCCATTTATTTCATTCTTATTTAGCACTTCGACAAACCAATATTGACTAAAATCCTGATTTAAATAACCAAGTGAGACCACTCCATTTCACATTATAGTCCTTAAAATTCTGTTGAAAAGGTGTGTAACCTCAGGCACTTTCAAATAAAGAGACAATCCAAATGGAATGAGTAAATACTTAAGAAGATTTAAAAATCTATTATTATTTGTCTCCATTCACTCATTCGGCAATTCCAGAACAATTGTTTGTTGTTCTTTCATTTCACTTAAGCTAATTTAATGTGATTTAAATCGTTCTTAGAAATTCAAGATTTTTTGGTGCTTCTTCTTATTTTTTTATAACGTTTAATGATTTATTTATTTTGTTTGAGCTTCTTTTGTGATATTTGAGACGATTTAAGAGGATACAAAATGGGATGAAAAATCGTTTAAAGTCTAAAGCCACTTTTAGAAAAACTCCGCGAATATCAAATTTCACCGACGGATAGGAGTGGAAGTAAAATCTCACCTGGAAATCATTGCAGCATCTTGAGTACCGTTCATTGGAAATGATGGTATAGGCGCTACAATTTTCTTTGCATTTGGTGAATCCTGACGACTAAGTATGCTTGATATTGAAAAACTAGTAAATCCAGAATGCGTTGTGGTCGTTGAAGGTGATAATTTATTATTTACACTATTATTGTTTGTCTCTGGTGTTCTGGGAGGACTTAATCGTCCACATTCAGATGCACTAATATGATTTTCTTTATTATGATTACTATTAATATTATTATTGTTATTAATTAAACTATTGCTTAAATGATTATGATATTGATTATTTAATAACTGAGCACTATGATTTTGTAAGTTTTGTAACGTCGATGGAGATAAATTGGCTGTTGTTGTGAGCAATGATGCTGCAATCGTAGCAGCGGAGGTTGTTGAAGATATTGGAGAATTTCTCGATGTTCGAATTTGATGATAATTTTGAAGTGATTCATCATCCGTCGTATTAGCTCTCGGGCTATGTTCTGGACTTGATACAACATCAATATCGACATCTACATCATCGTGGGAAGACATTTTTATTTAATTTATTTTTTTATTCTTAATCCTTTGAATTATTTTTTTTTTTTAATTTCACAAACTTTAATTCACAAAAAGTATTTAATGATTAATTGCACAAATCAATGATAAGATTTATCTAAAGTGTTACAAATTGCTTTCACTACACGAAACTCTTTATCCATATTTTTTTTTATTTAATTTTCTTCATTATATGATTTTTTTTCTATTCCTTGATTTTTCTTTTATTTCCGCTCTGTTCAACGTTCAATTGCTAAATGAAAATCTGATACACAAAGAAGGCAGGAAAAATTTACAAGTCGATTGCTGTTTCAGAAAAAAAATGAAACATGATTAACCCCTCACTTGATTGTTTCGAGTGCGTTTGTTCTTTTTTCACTATCTTCTTTTTCTTCTTATTTCATCGCGCGAGCAAATATATTGTCTCTGTCCTTAAACGTCTTGAATTCTCTTGCAAGAAATAAAACGAAATTTTATCGTACAGAAAAAATGTGAGGATAAATATATATTTTTTTCTGTATGAACTGCTACGGTATGAAAATAAAAACTTTTACTGTTTGCGTTACGATTGTAAATGATCCTTGGAAAGACGATTGCCTGTAAAGTATGTTTATTTTCAAAAAAAACTTCCACTCACTAACCCCACTTAGATTTTTTTTTCAACATTTCACAATTGTATTAGGGGTGTGTATTTTCTTTCTGCGCATATCCAATCAGCATGTAGTCTAGGTCGTTTTCACCCCTCTTAAGTAAAATGCTTTTACATTTGTGTTAGTGTCGATTAAAACATGATGGCTCTTCTGATATTTCTCATATATTCTAAAGTACAAAGAACCTCACCTTTTTAATCGTACTGTGTAGCGAGAGCTAGGTAAAAATTTCCCCATGTGATACTTTTATACATTCAGTGAATAAAAAGCAACAATAAAAGTTTCAGTTGGAAAAATATATGTAGAAAGCCATTAAAAAATAAAAATCGTTTTTGTTAGAGTGGTTTTAGTTGTTTTTCTCTTGTATAATCACTTTTTGCAGACAGTTTTGGGATTGTAAATTGTAATTAAATGGTGTGAGAATAATGACTACTCCCTTCGTAAATTAAAAAGGTGTAAAGGCAATTTTTTTCATGTGTACGAGCAAAATAGTTTTAATAATAATTATAGTTTACACATGCATCAATTCTGTACAGCCTAATTGTTGTTTTTGTACACTTTTATGTGTTTTATTTGTTTGTTTTTTGCTTTAGTGTTGAATATTTGAATAATTTTACAATATTATATGATTTTGTTCTATAATTAGCTTTTATTAGATTAATTTAGAATTAGTTATTTTTTTATTTAATTTAATCGTAACCAGATCGATTAATAATAACTAGAAAGTCTTATATTCGTTTAATTAATAAATTACGATGTTTATTGATAGAGAGTTGAAACCATACTAAATATTTTTCTACAAAGGGTAAAAACCACTAATTTAAGGGGTAATCAACTATATAATTGCACTAATAACTAAATAAATTTTAAATTAAAAATCACAGTTAGTGAGTTTTTAGTAAATATCTAAAACTAGATTTCTACATAAGATTAATGATAGACGTGCTTAAATTATAAAGAATTCAACACAACAGGATTTTTACGTCAATTCCAATAAAAATCTGATTTATTTCCTCCTAGCCAATTTTATAATTCACAAATCTTTTCCTGATGTAGATAAAAATCTTATGCAATAAAAATAAAAAGGAAAACTTTTATGTACAATTCGGAAAACATAATCTCAACCTTTTTGCCTTATTTCAGTGTTTCACATATACACAGATACTTTAGATACAGCGTTTAATAACATATCGAATCGATAAAATGAAAAAGTTTGAGTACAACCATCTACTGCTAAAAGGAAAGTTTTCTCTTTTTTATTGAAAATGGAGAAAAAGTTTATCGCAAACATCGATAAAATAAACTTGTGCAAAACCCAAATGCTCTATATCGATTTATTTATCCCAAAAGAATAATTTTCTCTCTTGAAAGATAACTGAAGTAAAAGATATATAAGTATGTAAGTAAATGGAAAGTGGATTAAGTTTCGAAAATTATGATCCTTTTTTGTGAAGGGTCACTTAATGCTTGCTTGCATGTAAAAAGTCTATATTGGCCGAAGGGAAAGGAATAATAATTTTTGGTACTAAATTGTTTTATTATTTTTTATCTTTTATCATCAAATTGGCATCTCAAACTGTTACAACTCATCCTCAATTTGTTCATTAGAAAAATATGTTTTACCTTTTGCTCGATTTTCATAATTTTGCTTTTGTTTCGGATGATTAAATCGGCTCCAGATGCCGCTTTTTAAAACCCAGACAAAATTTATGATTGATTTGCGATATTTTTTTGCAAAAAGGCCGTATAGTCTGCATTCGGTATTAAAATTCAAATAACTGAAATAATTTTTATAATCTGATAATTTAAGCATTTACTTTGTTGCAATTTTAAGTTATATTTCTGTATATCTAAATACATTTATTGAAAAATCATCTGCATGAAAATAATTTTTCTGAATATCCATGCAATAAAAATTGTTAAACCTTTCATTTTCATTTTTATGGACTCAATATTGAGAGCTTAATTACAATTGATCGATTTATCTTTTATAAAATGAAAATTTTAATAAAATACCTGATGAGAAGTAGAGTTGCATTTCCACAAATTCAACCATCAATATTCATTATTTCGATACATTGAATAAATTGTATTTTCACCAATAGCATTTTATTGCAATAAATGGAGAATGAGAATTATCATATAGATGCATTTATTCAGATTACGAACGAGTAATTAAGAATTAAATGATGAAAATTTATTGGATTCTTCTCATTCCATTTTATTCATTTCAGTTGCCTCCTTTCATACTTAAAAGGGTTTTGTGTTTTTTAATTCATTAACATTTTATGTGAGTTATGTCCGGTATGGATCTGAAATATTGAAAGAAGGAAGAAAATTTTCTTAAAAGCTAATCAGTGAAGTGAATAAATTAGAAGGAGTTTCTCAAACGATGTTCCATTTTTCTTTACACATTTATTTACATCTTATAACTTATTCATCATCCTTATTTCCATTGCATGAGTAATTGTGATGTTTATCAAGATTTGAGGGAATTAGGCATGTTTGTCGGTATACACTTCAAAAATGACATTTTGTTAAGGATTGTTGTGACAAAAAAGCTACATTTTGCATCGTGATGAAGTCCTTTTGAATATTCAATAATCCAAAATCAACTAGCACCTCCTAATGCGCTACTCATCTTCTATTTTGCAAGATGAAAGAATGGCACAATAAGAGTATACTTAATGGATCTGCCTTTTGTTCCATTTGACAATGTTTATATATCTTCTGTCCTTTAATTCCATTGTGCAATTCACCAAACAATAAGAGATCATGGTTCATTCGGCATCTTTCTTCCTTTACAGCCACTCACTCATCAATGCAAATCGATTTAAGTAAAAGAAGCAAGAATTTCAATTCAAAAACTTTTTTACATTCATCTGCTAAGACGATTTCATGCTAAAAAGTAGAAGAAATATTTGAAGTAAATTTTCTTCTATTATAAAAGAAAACAAGCAAGAGATTAAAGGATCAATTTCATTGTATGTTTTGTTTTCTTAAGTAGCTCATTGTACATCAGTAGATCCAACGTTTCTTTCATTTTATTTACTTTAAAAGTATCGACAATTATTAAGAAAGCTAAAATCTTTTACAAAACCTTTTAATAAAAAACTCGATAAAACTTGAAGAAGTTTCCAAAGTGGTTCACGATATATACTTACAAGAAAGTGGATAACGACCACCCTGATATCAATACGATACAAAAGTCGCATGTATTGTTAAAATAAAAGAAGAAAATAAAAATCTTTCATCAGACTAATCAAATCAAAAATCCTTGATTGTAAAAGCAAACAAGAAGCACCGAACAAAGAAAATGTAAAATCATAGACAATTGGCACGCATTCGACCAGAAAATATGAAATAGAACTATTTTATTTCAGATTTTCGGCTTATCCTATTGATGATGGAAAATAAATATAAAGAGAAATAATCGCTATTTAGGTGCCTTGGTGGTATTAAATGTAACTAGTTATGGGAATTGAGGCAAAAAATGGATGAATAAAGGAAAACAAGCGGCGCAGTCAGTAGACTCCATGAAATGGTGCACGGCAGGGTGTTTAAAAATATTTTTAGATCCTTAATTGTAATATATGCTCTCGTGCACTTTAAAAGAAGCGATTTTCATTGTTGCTATGATACATTAAATAATGAATGCTACCGATTGATGACATGCACCATTTGTTATTTTAAGCTTCTCATTTTATCATCTTCTATCATTTTCAATTAAATTTCTCATGCTACTCTATACTCTGCTATTATATAAACACAACACAAATAAAATGGCAAATGGATATATAAAAAAAGGAATCACAGAAAGATTAACGAAATTATGGTGAATGAGATGATGGAAGTGAAACGCCATAGGGAATTTTTTTTTCTTCTCATTCTTTCAAGTTTCATTCAAAATAAGTAAATTGCATTTATATTTTGGGCATTAAGTTAATGTCTTTTCATGATATTCCTTTCTGTCTTTTTTTTTTGCGAATCATATTCACCCTTCTTTATTGAAGGAAATCTCGTTTACATTTACTCACTTATTTATTTATTTCTTCTTCATTTTCTTCCTTTCCTCCTCCGATAGTAATAAGGTAATAAGGGGCCGTTCACTTAGTTTGTTTGCTTTTTAGGGGGTCTAGGATTTTGTAACAGACCGTTCTCAAAATTTTTTCATACAAAAGCGTGACGAGTGCGGAGGAACCTAAAAAGTCATTTTTCTACGTAAAGTACTTAATGAATGCCTTCAAAGCAATTTTAATATTTGCCATATAAGTCTGTATTTTTCTGCTTTTAGGTCATATTCATAAAGATTAAAGATTCTAAAAGATAAGAGGTGCAATGCATAGCAGCTAAACAAATGCGTTTCATGTAAATTACAAATGCTCTCCCTAACTTGTCTATATTGTTGCCTTAGCATATGAACAGTTCATGTAATAACATAAATAAATCAAAACATTATCAACATATTTTGCTAAAATTGTTCTAAAAAGAAAAACTTAGAGAGGGTGAAAGCCTTTAAGGGAAAACAAAAAAAAATCTGAAGATTCTTAATAGAATCATTAAATAACTCATGAAAGCATGAAACCAGAAAACGAGGCATTAAGTAGCAATAACAGAATTTTCCCTTGTTGCTATTTCCATTCATATTTCAACATTATACATACGAAAAAAATAGGGAACAATTCCCTCGACATATAATTGGTGCCGTTTTTATTTTCTGACAGATTGATGATGCTTTATGTTTATTGTTAGTGTACTGTGACTCGTTTGAGAAATAGTAGAGCAGTTTTGAAGCAAAATTCGTGAAGTTATAGTATTCATTGGACATTTTACTTCATCTTTATGAGATACAATCATGTTATATTATGTGTCCGTTCTATTTAATGGTACAAGCTTTAGGCAGAAAACTGTTGAAGATCCATCAACTGTCATTTTATATTTGAATTATATTTTCAGCAAAAATTAGTTGCATTCCCCTTTTTTTAAAGTTCTTAATCTTCTTACATTTATGTTGAGTCTGTTTTCAACTCTCTTTCAAAAAAGATCTCCATTATTTACTTATTTATTTTTTTAGCGCATTTTTGCAAAAAATGACGCTTATAGTTTCACTTTGTTCGGCTGGCTGGTTCAAGGCTGGATGAGCTCTGAGATCTCAGAAACCAGACATAGTTAAGAGTTCTGTTATGATGAATTATCTTTCTACTATCGAGTTATTCCGGTATCGCTTATTAAAAAATCGTTAAACAATCCACAATTCCTGTAATCAACGATTTAACATTAAATAAGGGGAAAAAATTGTTGAAAACCCCTCGATAAAAATTTGAATTTTTTTTCACCGTTGGAATTTAAAAATTTTTTGACCGTTATTTTTGGTTAAAATTTTTTTCTTTCTTTTTGAAAGGTTTTGTATTTATCATCGTGAAAACAGACTTTTTATGCATAGAGCATGCTAGAAAGACGGAATTTAATAGTTTTTGTTACTATTGTGCAGTTTTTTAAAATGAAAATTGTATTTTTTGCAGGATTTTTTGCTGATATAGAGAGAAATTAAGGGGTTTTGTAATTCAAAACAGTTTCTATTTAATCGGTTTTTAATCGCTGCGACAAAAATGCGCTTAAGTCCCTCGATTAACAACACGAGGACTTTGAACATTTTTTTATTAGGCATCCTGATTTATCTCAACAAAAATTATAATTACTAAATATGAGGAAGTCATAACTAAGCACATCAAATGAAATGTGTAAACATCTTGATAACAATATCAGTAACAAAGGATGACATAAATAAGATTGTCAACTGTACGTTTTTCAAAGCCTGTGGCTTTTCTCATTCATTTCATTTACAAGTCATGTTTCATTTCTCTTCATAATATTTAATAATGATGAAAATGAGATGAGACAAAAGTCAGTGCACGTTTCATATCTCATTGCTGGATAAATAAAATTACTTCACATAACTTTCGCATAATTTTTTTCTGTTCTGTAAGCATGAAACATCATTATCTACTTTATCACGCTTGACTTGGTTTACGATGTGAATTGGCTGATACAATGATGATGAAGATAGAAGGATGTTGATGTTGTATGAAGAAGGGCGTTTTTAAGCATTGATAACATACTTTTTTCACCGCACAGATGTAACTTTTTTTAGGGATTTTCAGTATTTTTTCAAATGATTCCACTGAGGATATGAAATAACTGGCAATGGCAATGATAATAAATTTTAATGGATTTTTCTCACCTTTTGAGTTCTGTGGATCTCATCAAATTCTGTTATTATAGGATACTTTTATGTCGTAAGGATTTGGAACTTAATGGTTTGTGAAATTGAAAAACATGAGATTTTTTATTGCCATAAGTTTGAATTTGAAACCAAATCTATTCAGTAATTGCAATACTTTTAACATTCAGCACATGATTTCTATATAGAATTACATACTAGGAAGAAACTTTACGCTTTATTTATTGCTCAACCAAGTGACATGAATGTGTCATGTAATCAATAAAAAAAGAATTTCTTGCTTGTCCAGTGGTCTTTATTGTATGACAGAAGCCTACAAATGAAATTTCATGTACTTCAATGTAATGTGTATCGAATTACATGCGAATAAACACTCAATTTAAGCTGACTTTAACTATTGCAGTTTTAAATGTGCATGTAAAGTGCACAGAAAATCAAATAACAGAGAATCAATATTTATTCTTTAATGATATTATTTCAATTTTTAGTGCAAGTTACATGCACACATAGAAAAAAGCATTACTAAGGCTTTGAAAAGTAGCATGTCTAGAATTAAAATTACTTACATGAAAACGATTAAAAAGGATTAAAAAGGGGAACAAAGTGATGAGTTAAGACTTTGAAACTTGATTCGATAATTGAAAAGCCACTTAAAAAATTTATTTTACTCAAATTCCTGCTATACTTATGGGAATTTTATGCAGTCTTTCTTATCGCTTCTAACTCAATAATATTGATCATTTCTCACTTAAAATAGGCTCAATCCGGTTTAATATTTGACAATCTACTCTGAATTTTCTCAAATTAAAGACGAACACGAAAACTCCTTAAATAATGACAAAACAGATTTTAAAGTGTCGATTATCTCATTCTGTTCCAATTTCATTCAATTATTGAACAATCAGGAAGGTCTGGAAAGTTGAGACAAACAACATCATTCACAAAAAATTGCATCCTAAGAAATTTGAAACTTTAAAATTTATTTCTATTATTAAGAATAATAAGGATAACAATAACTCAATTTCATGTATTTCCTTCAAATATTAATCACATCCAAACTTATGTGTGAGATTGTTTGTTACAAACATGATTTTTGTTTAAGAAATGACTGACATTTGATTTCATTTTAAAAAAATTCGAAAAACTGCATTTTTTAGACATTGGGACTGTCAGGGTCTGTCGAATAGAATTGCCAATGATTTGTTTTGTGTCCTAGCGACAAAATAAAAGTTTCAAAATTCATCCCACGAGTAATTTATTCACTTTAATCTTCTATTTTATTCACACATTTTGAAATAAATGAAATTGGATTTTTTTCTACTCGAATTGCGCTGCATAAAATATTCAAAGGTATAAAATAAAATTCTGTGAAAACAACGAAGAGCTTTTCATGAAAATTGGAATTTTTTTCAAACCATAAAAAAAAAGTTTTCAGAAAATTTTCTCATTTAAATTCATGAAAATGTCGACAGTGTGAAAATTGAGTTTTCAGAAATAAGTATATCAGCGTTTCGTTATTGGAAAAGTTTTACCTTTTCATGAAAAGAAACAAAAAAAAAAAATGAAATGTGGAAAATGAGAATCATGTGTCATACAACGCCCTACAATCACATTTTATATCAAATTTGACAGCATCAAATTGGAAAGCCATTGTTAGATATACTTTGTTTATTCATGCACTTCAGCACTTGCTTGTTGGCTGATTGGATATAACAAAGTGTGCACATTTATTCTATGATATTGTTCTATTTATCAACAATAACTGTGTTCCGATGACATCAAAACATGACAACAGGTAAAATATCATTCATTAAATAGATAAAGTGTGATGCTTATGACTATTTTTTATAAACTTTAATTGGGTATTGTATAAAAATTTGGTGGAGTTTTGCTCAAAACTTGTGAGTAAGATGGGAGTGTTGGATCTTCCACTTCCTGATTATCTTCAGATTCTGGTAAAGTTGCATTAGTGCTTGTTGTATTCGGGTTATTTTGACGGCATGAACAAGTTGTACAGCTTGCATTGTTTTCAGTAACATGAGGATTCGTAGCTTGGCTGGCTGTTGGAGGTGGCTCCATAGTCACTGTGTAAACCCTTAATAAATCATTTGTAGATGGCTGATGAGTTGCCATTCGAGTACATACTTCATCTAAAATAATGTTTTTTTGGGGTCTAAAATTTTTTTTGTGAAGGAATTTGACTTACTTTTTTGAAGTTTTCTCTTCCTTAAACCTATCTGTCTCTGTTTGAAGCAATACACACATAATCCATAGATTAAAACAATAGGAATGATCACCAATAAAAGTAAGGATATAAATTCTAATAATTCATCATCATCATCTTCTTCTCGCCTGAACTTTTCCTTTTCACCCATTTTTAAGAACTAAAGACTTGCTATTCATTAACTGAGAGTACAAGAGGAACTAAATATTATTTTTGGAGGAAAGTTGTAGAAAAATATTTGCTTATCATGTTGTCATACCTTATCAGTTAAATTAAAAGATAGCAGTTACAGCTTGTTGTCATAATAAAAGTAGTACATTAATAATTTGCTGTGATTTTGTTTTAAGTACACAATTATGAAGCACTTGCTTTTGTGACTCATGAATTTTTCCCATACTAAGTAATGATCATTAATTCAAGCATCTCTGAAAAAAAAAAACTAGGGCACTCAAGTGCTGAAGTGGACATCCTTAGGCTCTTATTCAACAATTTAAAGTTCGAGTATCTTGTGGTGAATTTCAAACGGATTTCCTAATTGTTGGAAACTTATGCTTTTTAGTCACGTGTTTATGATTTTTTTTTTTTTAATAAATGGATGCAAACTGATTAAATTGATACATGTTAGAATATTGTATTCATTTCATCAAAACATATAAACACCCTAACTGATGTATGCTCATTCTCACTGTGAACATTTCCATAATTATATTAAAAGCATGAAGAGATCTTCATTACTATTCATTACTATGGACACGTGTCTGATATTTTGCGCTTGTTTGTACTTATTTTATTACTTTGTTTACAAAACAAGTAGTTACTTCCGATTCAAATAATGATTTGCTTGTGAAAATATTGATCAAATTATAGACAGCTACATATTTTTTTTTTAAGATAGACTCCAATCAAATTAAATATGGACGAATTAAAAAGGACCGAATTTGATGAATGAAGCTGATGAAAAAAAGGAAAAAGTGTCTAAATGCCACTTAAATAAATTGTAAAATAAACTTCCCAATTTGGGGATTGAGAGGAAAAAAAGAAGAAACTTTAGAAAAGTGGAAAAAATTCTTCAAAGGAACGGAGACAGAGAAAATCTTAATCTCATTTAAAGTAATTTCTTGAGTAATCGGAGATGCTACAAAATTCCTCATTTTTCATTCCCTCCATTCTTATTCTTCCTTCATCCCTCATTCTTTATTCTTTTATTTGCTTTATAAACTGCGGTGATTTGTCCAAATAAATTAAGGAAAATTAAGAAAAGTTAAGAAAAAAAATGTTTTGAGGCTAATTCGTGAATAGGAAACTTGAGAATGACGAGGACAGTAAGCAAGTGAGAAGGGATATCTGACATTAATTATTTAAATATTCCCAACATTTATTTAGCATGAATGTTAAACATGCAGCATAAATTTTTCAACTCATGTTTTATCACATTTATCATGTCCTGGACTCAGTTCTATGAATTGTCATCGATTTTTGCAACTGCATTGTCAGAAAACTTTTACAAAGCGCCAAAATCGATTCATTTTTACAATTTTTACTGATGTTCAATATTGAATGAATGAGCATCAATTTATTTCCACACATACAGGCACTGCTATGAATGGAGACATGCATAAATCGGCTTGTGTTGTATTCTTCTGTAAGGCTTCAATTTTAATGTTTTTGCAATGTGAATGTGAACTTTTTGACGACAATGTTGATGTTATTAAAATGATTAAAGGGAATTTTTTATTCATTTCCAATTAAGTACGATGACTGACTGCATATGAATGATTTTAAATATTCTTTCCAAATTGATATACAAAATATTTAGATTTAACTTGAATTAGATTAGCAAAATACAGAAATACTGATAATAAACTATATTAATTCAGTTCCAACGAACAATCAACAATAATTTGACATCTGCGGTTCGGTGTTGAATTTCAAAATGTTTAATTTTCCGGGGTCGATTTTTGATTAAGATCGATTAAAATTTTATGAAATGGAAAGTTTTCATTTTCATTTTGCACTTGTAGGACGTAAATTATGATGATGGTACCAAATAAACACATGTTGTGATTGCTCTTTAATTCAGATATTACATACATTTAACATTAAAGACCAAAAGCAAGAGCAGGAGCAAAACAAGAGGGTGCGATTTAGTGAATCAAGAGCGCATCATAAAAGAAGATAATCGAAAATCAATCATAAAAGTGAAGGAATAAAGAGATTGAAAGGAAAAGCTATTAAACTAATCACTGCTTGGAACGAGAATAAATACTATAGAGTAGAGACATTCGAGCTGCCATTTATCGGTCCATCAAACAAATTCAATCAAACTCACTCAATAAAAATCTTTGCACATGCTCTGTTATCTATCTTTTTTTCATGATTCTGTTGATATCATTACGTTTCTATGATAATTAACAGCTACATTCGTTACAAAAATCCATTTTCTCTCCCAATAATTCTATTTAGCTCATCAAAATTAAATCACGTATATATTAAGCACAAAGAAACAAAATTACATCCCTAGATTAAAACATTATCATTTAAATAATTATCATAAAAATAAAATTTCTGTTTTCACGAAACACGATACACAGTACTTCACTCAAGAGCTTTTTTTTTATTATGCTGCACGAACCCTTTTAAAAAGTCATGAAAAAACGTTTCGGAGTTGAAGAAAATATAAATAAAATTATCATAATGATGTTAAATTCTCGTACACGCAAAAAACATCAAAATTAACTTAACGAAATAAATGTTTGTCGTATCATCGTTCATCGTATAGAGCAGCAGGATGAGTAAAGCAATCGGGAGTTAGTGGAATGAGGAATCAACCCCAAGATATTTTTTTTTTTTGCTTTACTTTTTGAATAAGCACGAAACAAGTTTGAACTGATATATCAGTCTTCTTTTTGTCAAATCTTAAATGGATTAGATTCCATAAGAGAGTGAATAAATCATTGACGTTTTGATCTAATTTAGTTAAAATCGGCTGAAGAATTTTTTGACTTTGAGATTTTTTGATTTTAATACAAAATATTCATGTCTTTTTCTCTGTAAATCTGTTGATTAGACAATCAAACTATAAATCTATTAATCAGTTAATGAAAGAACAATTCCATATGGATATAAATGATAAAGATGTTTATTGTTGAAAGATCGAAAAGAGACTAAATATTTGTGTGAAGGGGAAAGTAACTATAGAAAAAGGGAAATTAACTACTGATTACAAGTATAATATTTGAATATAAAAAAGACGTTATTGTTAAATTCTAACAAAACCTGATTGGGGTTTGATATGAGACAAAATGATGAGTCTAAGTAATAATTTTTACTTGAGAAAAATGGCAATTGAAAAACCTGAAAATACCATTAAAAAATGATGCCAGAATGTAAAGAGTAATATATCTCGTTACACGTATGCGTTGACTTTTTAGAATGAAAAATCTCCTTCCACACATCTTTTGAACTTCTTTAGGGAATTTTATTGATTTAAATGTAAGAGTTTAAGCATCAAAGTTTAACATATGAGCTTACTATATGGAAATGCTAAGAGAACAAGAAAAAAAAATTAATTGATGCTACAAATTTTCCATTTACGCTATTTAGGTGTGGCAATAATGGAAATTACTGCGGTGCGATATTAAAAGGCAAACTTAAATTATAATTTATGTTACAATAAAACCGTTTCCATATTTTTTTATGACTTGACAAGCATTGAGGATTATTAAAAAACATTTTGTTAAAATACTTAACTGTCGTTGAGCACGTGAGCATTAAATATCTAAAAATGAATGAAAAACAGCAATTTAACATATGAATTGCATACTTTTAAGGCGTTTTCGACATTTTTTCCATTCCAAATATATCTATTGATCTTTGAATTGAGACAAGAAGAAAGGAATTTATGCATGAGCAACAAAAGAAGGTTTTTGTTCTATGAATATGATAGACATGAAATAGCAAGGGAAATAAAGTAATGAATTGTTTGTTAGCCTTGAATGACAATCTAAAAACTGATGATTTTTTATTTTTTCAGGAATACAAAAAAAAAAGACAAAAGCGATTTAGGGAAAAAAGTCATCAAAAGACTGTCAAGTTTGGTTTTAATTCTGAACTGCTCAAATGTACAAAAAAAAATCTTTTTCATTAAACAGAAGTTGTGGAAACAATTTGCAATAAAAAAATGTTGATTGTTCATCTCACGAAATGTTCATCGAGCGCAATCAAGTAATTGCAGGATATGAAAAAAAAACATTGTGTATTTACAAGTGCAGCACATAAATATGAATATGTTATGAATAGAATCATTCATATTTTAACTGCACTCATGGTAGGATTCTTAATTTAAGTTTTTAACAAAACCTTAAAATTTGTCCCAAATGAATTGACTGGAATTGGCAAATGTTATGGATACGATACAATTCATTTTACAGATGATTGAATGATTGATCATAAGATCTTATATTGCTCTCTATTGGAGCTCTATTACATTTTACCAAGAATACATTTCAGATAGATAAAGTATCAAGGCAATCAATATTAAATGTATTTTGCTATCATTTTCTTATTGCTTTTTCTCCTTTCCACAAACTTTTCTTCCTTCTTCTAAATTTTTTTTATATGTTTTGAAGGCGTGGTTTAATCGTTGTATTGGATTGAATATACACACATTTTTTTCCTCTTTGTCAGCTCAACATTCAGATTTCTTAATTGCACTGGGGAAAATATCGCTTCAATTTTAGATATAGATGGAATAGCAATAACAACAATGCGAACAGCAGAGTGGATGATAATAAAAACCCATTAATTTTTCTTTTTACTCGAACTCCTCATTCCTCTGTTCTTTCTTTCTTGTGAATCTTCCAAGCCATTAAAAAAGGGCGAACGCTTTGGGGAAATTTGAAGTGAACGTAAGTGGCACAAATAACTGAAGTAATTTATTGATCAATCAACTTAAATTCAAACTTTTATATCTTTTTTTTGCTCATCAATTATTCTGTACTTTTTATCTAAATAACATGCCTACTTCAATATCTAAATTTTAATTTAACACTGAAAAAAAAAAATATTAGAAATTTTGTTGCAATATAATTTGATTTTAAGTTAAATTTATTTTAATAATTTAAAATTTTAGTTGGCCATGGAAATTTACAGAATACAGCAAGAGACCATAAATTTCAATGTTTTGGATTTTCCCGCAATTATTTAAAAGAAAACATTCGAACATTGTTTTCGAAAACATTGGAAAACATTCGAATAAATGTTGAATGTTTTGATTGCCGTCAACAAAATTTACATCCAGAAATTTTAAATAGCAAATAATTAAGCAAAATTATCAGATCCAAAGAAATGGAATTTAAGAAGATTTTTGTTACCGTTGGAACTACAGAATTTAAAAATCTCATAGAAAAGTTAAGTGAGAAGGAAGTTTATGAAATATTAAAGTGTCGACTAAAATGCAAAGAACTAATAATCCAAAGAGGAAAAGGCAAGGAAATTGATTTTAGTCATTTTAAGGATATAAATGTGCAACAGTTTGATTTAAAGACATCAATCGAAAAGGAAATATTAGAAGCTGATTTAGTGATTTCTCATGCTGGTGCTGGAACTTGTATTGATGTATTAGGAAAAAAGAAGCCTTTACTAGTTGTTGTCAATGACACATTAATGAATAATCATCAAATTGAATTGGCAGAACAGCTACACAAAGACGGATATTTGGTATACTGTTTCCTTTCAAATCTTGTAGAAACTTTAGAAACGTTTGATGCCAAATCACTAAAAGAGTACGAGGAAGGAAATTTGAATAAATTTATTGAATATCTTGATGATTTTATGGGCTTCATATAATTTAATAAAAGTTCTAATTGAGTTCAAAAAAATGTTTTTATTTCATTTTTAGATATTCATTAATTACAAATTGGATATAAAGTAATAAGATTTTTTTACTCAATCTTAAAATCTTCATCAAAATCATAATCACCGCTACTTCCTTTACTTTTTAATGAAAATCCTTCAAAAACATCAGCAACATTTGAAATTTTCTTTTCATTCTTTTCACGTTTCTTTTTTAATTTTTTTGCTGCATCCTTGTTCTGCTTATTTACAGACAAATTTCCTTCAAGTTTAAATACAGGATCATTTTTGATTTTTTTCGTCTGATAATCATCATCATCTGCCTTACGTTTCTTTCTTTTATTCTTACTATCAGTATCCATCATTTCTTCTTCTGACTCATCATCATTTTCTTCGATAATGTTGGCATCTCCATATGATTCCTTTGATTTTTTCTTATCTGTTTTCATTGAAACTGGACCTTTACTATCAACTTCCATAACTGTATCATTATCCTTGATTTCATAATGTTCATTTAATTGATTCATAAATTCATCTAAATTGCCAATATCAAAATCCTTTCGATCTGTTGTATTTGAAACAATTGAGGCACTAAGATGTACATCCATTGAATTATCTTTTGGTGGTTGTGTACAATATTTAATTTTTCCAATATTCCAATCTTGAATTAAACTACGTGCTGCTGATCTGACATCCGGAACACCACCACGAATTAATTTTCCCATTTTAATAGCTTTCTTTGAGAGAAATTCTTCTGGACTACGATATTCTGTAATGTCATAAAGTTTACAGAAATACATGACTGTAGCTCGCTTCAAAATGTCACATGCTAGAGGAAATGGATCTTGAACGGTATTAACATGTTGAGCATTTTTGAGTGCAAAAAATTCATCAGGTGATTCATTCTTTGGACGTTGGAAAATAATTCCAGGACTGTCAATAAGCTTAATATTTGAATCAATTTCAACTTCCTGCATTGATTTTGTGATTCCAGGTGTCGCTCCAACTTGACATGCTCTACGTCTCTTTAATGAATTAATTATTGAACTTTTACCTACATTTGGTAAACCGACGATTCCAACACGAATTGATGTCTTTATATCCTTATTACGACAATAATTTGCAAGCAATGACATTAACAAATCAGCTCCAACACATGTTGACAATTGATTATTTTGTGGACGACTTTTATTAAATCGACGACGTCCAATATTCTTTTTCTGTGCTTGTGTGCTTGCTTTAAATGGTACAACAGGACCAAATTTACGCAAATATTTGATCCATTTGTCAAGATTCTCACGAGGTACCAAATCACTTTTGTTTAGAATTAGAACATGTTTCTTTTGACCGGGACTTTCACGAATAATGGTTGATACTTCATTACATCTTGTTCCTAATGGATCTCTTGCATCACAAACTTCTAAAATGACATCTGCAGCATCAACAACTTTCTTAAATTCCTTAAAATAAGATTTAAGTGAATTTTCTTTTGTTCTTTGTTGACTTGCTTGAAGATTTTCGCTATCATCTTCCTTCTTTTCGACATGATTTTCTGCTCTTTGTTCAGCATCAACAACCATTGATTCCAATGTATTTTTTTTCTTTGCTTCCAGCCGTTCTAACTTGATTTTTTCAAGCTTTTGTTGCTTCTCTTCCTCTCTACGTGCTTTATCTGCCTCAACTTCCTCAATAATTTTCTCTTTAAATGGACAAACATTTGGAATTTGAATAAGTTTTTGCTTGGCACTTCTTTTAGGTAGCTTTTTTGCTTCCTTCTCCTTTTTTTTCTTTGATGCTGCAATCTTCTTCAAAATCTTGTATCTTCGAGCTGCTGGAACTCTTCTCGATTTTCTGTCTAAAATGATATTTTTAATCATTAATTTGTAGAACTTTCATATTAATTCATGTTATAATGTTTATAAGCACTAATTTACTTACTTTTTAATCCTTTTAAAGCCATATTTAATCAATTTTCGCAATAATTATAAGCACACACGTTTTTCTGTTTACCAAATTAATGTAAAGGGAATTTCACTACGTCGTTTTTTTCATCCATTTAAATTTGAATTTCAAACGACCGTTATAAACGATTATTTTTTTTGGAAGAGCTATCTAAAATTAAAGACATTAATTTAGCAGTTTCTGGATTAAATTCCTAAATTGCATCAAATTAGGACTAAATGGAAGTCAAATAAAATCAATAAAATATGCTTTACTAATTAAAATGTTTATTTTCATATTATACAGCTAAACCAATAAGCTTTACAATCTTCGCTGCTTTCTAGGTCTTGGAGGATTCCATGAAACTCGTGTCATGTCTGTAATTGATACAATATTTAATCCTCCCATTTGAAGACCTTTAATTGCAGACATTCGACCTGGACCGATTCCTCGAACAGTCAATCGTGCTGTTTTGATTCCTCTTTCAACTATTTTGCCACAAAATGTGATAGCTGTTGCCTGTGCTGCAATATTTGTGCCTTTCTTAGTGTTTTTAAATCCTTCAATACCGCAAGATCGAATCATTTGGATGATGCCTGTCGAATTGGTTAAGGACATGATTGTATTATTTTTTGTCACGCGAATATGAACGATTGGAAGGTCTTTAAAAGGTACACCTTGAACCAGCATATTTGGCGTGTTTTCATCCGGAAAGATATTTGATTTTCTAGAATTAAAGTCCTTAATTATTACCAGAAAATATTAAATGAATTGAAAATTTACCCTTTATTAATCAACTCATCAATTTCTATAGTTTTTTCACCTTCTGTGCCTTGATCCTTCTTCGGCGTGGTTGATATCAAATATTTCCTATCGTCAGCTTTTAAGCATGTTGTTGTAGTGCTTAAACTATTAGTAAAAAGCCTTAAAATATTTGAAGTTTTATTCAAGATTAAATTTTGTGTTATTTTAATCATTTTCCTCTCTTTGATAGCTTTTTCTGCAAGAACTAGTTGCCAGATTTTAATGCAGTATGTCTTAACACAATTTCACTTCCTTTAAGCCTCTAATTTATTTAAATTAAGGTAGAATGAAAGTTGTTTACAGCTTCAAACTTAATTTAATTACTTTAATTCAATAATTGATTTAATTATTGAAGATACGCTGCTGAAATTTAATCTTGGACATTGAATTTCTTACTTCCTTAATGGCAGGGTTGCACAATCATACTGAACATTTTCTGAAAGAATATGAAGCTATTGTCCATGGAATGTCTTAATGTCTGTAAACAAATCCATAAATATTAGAATATTTACCAAAATGTTTAACTGGATGTTTTGAAATTACTGCTTTTGGTATTGAAGATCTCATTAAAGTAGAATAGGTGTATTAAATCAGGAAATATATCCACAGAATATTCATAAGAAATGCGTTGCTGTATCGTTTGAATTGCATAGAAATTGAGTTGAAAAGCAGTGACGAAAATCTTCTGAACAGCTTCAAGATAAATTTTCACTAGCTCTGATTAATTTTTAAATTAAATATAGTTATCGTGCAGATTAAATTAAGAAAAGTGTTTAATTATATGCTTAAATACGTTACCATTAATATTAAGATGAAGGATTAGTGAAAAATAGTGAAAGAAGTGAAAAAATTAAGAAAATAATTTTTGCAAAAAAAAAAAGTCAATCAAATAAAGTAGTGAAGGAAAATCCCGGAAAACAGTAGGAAAAATCGATAAAAATGTGGATTGAAAATCGTAAATGTGGAGTTGGTAAGGACTCATATTCCTTTTTTATTATCATTAAATCATTTATTTTAGGAAAAATAAGTGAAAGTTAATTATTGTGTCTATTAACTGTGTCAAAGAGATTGATAACGAATTTTGTTTACTATTATTGAGATAAGAGAAATAAGAGGACTATGCGTAAAAATCAGACATATTGGTCCACAAATTCATTCATAAATGCGAATGATTTTTTTGGAATGAGACATTTTCGTTTTTATTTGCATAGCAATATTGTACGCATTTGCATTCATGGAATTAAATTCTGTAAACACTTTTATTACTCATACTTCAACCCTCCCTAATCATTTTTTCTCAGAGGATGCTACATCTACAAATATATATATATATGATAAAGATCTTTAGACTATAAGTGTCTCAAATGTCCATTATTTTATTAAACTTTTTTTTATCGTTCCAATCGTGTTTCCTTATGACAAACGTAATTTTTTCATAACTTCATATTCATTGTCTAAGTATGTGTTTGCAGTGAATGAATGAATGGATATTAATTGAGCATATTATAATATTCATAAATGACAATAATAAGTAAAATATATCATTATACATTGACAATAAATTCAATTTTTTTTCACTTTATTATTCAATTCACGTTTTGTCAAAAATTTTGCAAAATTTTTACTGATGTAAAATTAATCGCCTGCTACCTTTAAAAAAAAATAAAATTAAATTGACTTCTTAATATAAATTCAGTAAATGCTGCTTCTATATGATTTTGGATAACAGATTATGAAAAAGGAAATATGCGTGTAGAAAAAAAAGTTACAAAAAGAATAAATAAGAGAGAATAAACAGAAAATTAATAATAAAAGAAAATATATCGAAAACAACAACGCTTCGACTATTTCCGGTGCACATTTTGATACCAGCAAATATGTCATTTTTGTAATCTTTATTTATTCCATCATCACACATGTTGGTGCCAACTATCAAACATTCATATTCTGATTGAATACCTACATTTTCTCTTGTAAAGTATTACTAAATTAAAGTGGAGAGTAAAAGTAGAACCTTTGGGACATTAACTGCACATAAAGTTTTATCTGTCGACAATGAAAAGTTTTATGATCCCTTCACGTCACTCATCGTTTTCTTTACACAACTATTAAATTTTCATTTGTTTAAAAAAAAGAAGTGAGAAAAAAATGGATCATGAGAAAATCTTAGTCATATGGATGAAGATCATATGGTTTCTTTAAATTCTATTATTTCTAGAGTAATTCATGAGAAGATACATACAAGAAAATGCGTATTTATTTTTGTGATATCACATGAAAATTTAACCGGCTTTTTCTCATGAATTTTAATTAATTTTATTATTTTAAATTAATCTTTGTTTACTCGTGAATGATGTGAATTCATGTTGTAGATTAATTTATTTGCTCTCTTGAGACACATTTGCAAAAATATCTAGTTAATAGATTATTCAGTTCAACATGTGTTTATCAAAACTTATTAATTATTTATAAAATAATTTAACATTATGAAATATTAAATATTTACGCAGATGTGAACAATTATTTTTTCATGAACTTGTACACTAAAATTGACATGCTTTTTGAATCATTAAAAAGAAATCATTGTAATCAGTAAACTCATGGAATGTTGCTTTAATGGGCCATGAAAATTACACTCATCTTTTTAGTGTATTATGGACATTTTTTCATTACTTCAAACTTTAATGACTTTAAAAATTCAAATCTTTTTTATAGCAATCCACAATTGGAATGGAAAAGTTACTCATGGTCTGAGTCTTGACGTAGGTGATTTTGTTGAGATATTTGAAGAAAATGGATCTTGGTGGAGAGGAAGTTGTACACGAAAACCACGATCTGTTGGAATTTTTCCAAAAAGCTACATTCATCTAAAAGATCCGTTAAAAGAAGATCCAGTAGTTGCAGAATGCACTCAAGTTTTAAGAGAGTGGTCAGAAATTTGGAAGAAACTCTTTGTGGTATGAATGATTGAATTACTAGCGACATCTATTGAGCAGTAGTAAAATGAAATTTAATTTTAGGAACGTGAGACTTACAAATTTATTACTTTACGAAAAGTAATATTATCGCTGCTTGAAAGTCGTCGTGGTAAGTGTTAAATAATACACAATATTATTGCAAATAAAAAAGTTACATAATCTGCATACATTTATAGAACTATTGAGTGCTACACTTACACAAGATCAAACACTTGATCTGCAAATGAATGTCATCTCAAAAATCGATTGGGGCAACAGGTGAGTTAAAAATAAAAGACATTTTATCGACTTATTAGAATTAATCACATTTTATTCATTTGTCTTACAATTTCTTCTCTTAAAACAATTAAAACTCTCACATTATACGATGAGTCATTGTGTTTTATACTATTTCATTCGATTAGATTTCTTAAATATTAGATTACTTTAAATCTTGAGATAAGTTCGCAAAGTTTAATTTCATTCAAACAAAAAAATTTATTTGAGTTTATACTGTAAAACATGCGAAAAAATACACGTTTAATCTTAAGAAAATGAGATTTGTCGTTATAAAGAGATTGTATATGTATGTATACTAATTATTATGGCAAAATTCGTTCAATTATATAAATTCAAAAAGTGAGCTTAAAAATCTTTTTCATGATGATTCTTTTTATTTATTGTACAGATTCATTATCCTTTTCTTTTGCGAAATTTTTAAAATCTAAAAACTTTTTGTTTATCACTCCTAAGACACATTAAAAATCTTCATACTCATTACTTTGTCTTTCTTATATGCTAACTTGTTAAAAATAGAAGAAAAAAAAAATATTAATTAGAATAATTTCTTCATTTTTGATTAAACGCGTAATGTAATATACGCACGCAATAATTTCCAAAAAAATATATATACTATATAGCTCAACATTCAGCAAATAATTTTGATTCATTCACTATTTAACCGAAACAGTCTTTTAATACATAAGAAAAAGTTCTTTTGGAAATATGTAGAAGTGGAAGTAGTATTTATACTATACTTTTATAAAAGGAATAAAAAAGAGATTACGAAAAAAATATTAGAATATATCGCGCACTTATTGCCTAATATATAAATTCTCACAATTTTGTTTATGATTTCACTAACTGGAAAAAAAAGTTTTGATGATCTTTGAAATTTAATCGGCACATGCTGAATTCTAATACTTCTTTATCTTTACTTAAAAATGGTGGGTGGCAGATGCAAGTGCCGATTCTATTCTTCTACTTTTGATAAATTAATCATAATGCACGAGATAAACTTTTTCTTTGCACTTTATGTTTCACTTTCCTTGCCATATTTGGTAATTTCGGGATAAATTGGTGCCATTTCGAGAGTTGAAGGTGCTGATGGTGTATCTCCGTCCCCACACAAATTATGGAATAATGACGATAATATTTCACTATATGATTTAACATTAACGTTTTGTCCTAATAGATGTAATATGAGAAAATCTCCAATTTGAATGCGACGAATTAAACGTTCAATTCCATTTGGTGCTTCACGCAAACGACGACGAAGTACTGCCTCGCGTGTTGTTGGCATCATAAGAATGACCATTGAATAAATCAATGCTAAAATGGTTAAGGCAGCAACAATGAGGAACCAGAACCTAAAATAAAGAAAGAATTGAGAAGTTAAAACTTTAATTAATCAAGTTCGTTTCGTATTTACTATGCTTACCATAAAAAGATGTAGATTTTCTCATTGAGAATATTGAGTGCAAGAACACATATTGAGTCTAGACAAAAAGAAAAATTATTCACATACAAGTTATTTTGAATTCAAATTGTCTTCTTACCGTGCTTCTGAATCGATCCGGATGCACCATATTTGTGGAAAGTACATTTGGTGATTCTTGGAAATATTTCAATCATTGGATCAGAACGATTTTCCTGATTCATATTTGAATATGATATAACATCTGTTCCATATCTTATGAAACTTCCACCCAAAAATTTGTCTACCAGAATTATGTTAATGATCTGAGAGTAAAAAGATTTTTTTTTTTATAAATATTAAAACCAATTTAAATGAGTTTAAATGTTTTACATACCACGTTACACACGTTAAGAAATTCGCAGAAGAAATAGCCAAATGCATATGTATTATGCGTTCTCATACTGTCAACTAAATAACGAACTAAACGGTTTTGTCGAGAACGTCTGTCTTCCTGTGACATTGTTAGGACACCTCTCAATCCATCAGTAATCATTCGCATTTTACCTTCTTCCCAGTTCTTCCAAATCCAATGAGGAATATAAAATAGAATTCCCTAAAAGAAAAAAAAAGTTTATTAAAAATGTTATCAGAAGCCAGCGGTAATACAAAAGATAATTACTTGAAAGAATAGGCAAAATGGAACCCATTGGTAGTAACTATGAAAAGTTCTCTCTTGTCCATACTCATTTCCTAATCCAGAACTCGCCGTATGAGTTCCTACAGGTTGACCATGCATTCCCGGTAAAGTGTACGTGTACGTAATCCAACAATAAGTATTTATTACATGTGTTGGTATCGCTCCATCGTTGATGCAATTAATAGGATCGCCTTTATATTTAAAAAAAAAAAAATATAGTTTACGTGTATTTTGAAAAATAAAGATGAAAGCTTACCGATTAAATTATTGGCAGTGACAATAATACAACACACGAATAACAGTGCGCTCGTTATTCTATAATGACACCTAAAGATACTATTGTCGATGACAGCTTTATCAACTAGGTAACGTACTTTGACGAAACCAGCAACTGCTGAAACTAAGCCGAAAACGGACATGACGTATTGTTATTTTTGATAATTAATTTCTTCCTCTATTCTGTCCAATGCTGTATTGTGATGATGATGATTTACAACAAAGTTGAATTTTTGTCGTAAATCTCACTCTAAAATAATATACACAAAAAAAACATTCATTAAGAGATCAACAGTACAAAATCATCGTATTTAATTTTCTTTTCAAAAGTACAGAAATATAAATAGTTTTTTTTTTTTTGAAAATGTCAAAATGTCAACGTAATCATTAATTAAAACGTATTCACTGGATGTATGCAAATACAAAAACATCAATTGAATAAATGAGTGTATTGAACGGGAATTGCGGTTAAATGATCAGTTCAATTAATTGAGGCAAATTTGATTTTGATTGAAATGAGTTATCGCAATTTGATAAAAATTTACATTTCTTTAATTTAAATCTGACAGAAATGAAAAATGTCATGCTCTTGACCCTCAGTTATGTTTTCAATGCATGTAAATTAGTTTTTCCTCCTAACAATGAAAATTTACTACCCATTATCAAGTGCACGTTTTATCTATTATCATAGCATTATTATATCTGATAATGTGCATCATTTTTTTTATTATTCGGTTGAATCTTTAATAAAAGTGTTTATGTTATGTCCAATCCAGTTCAATCATGTGGAACACACGGGCGAGGTAGTTTTTATTATTTTTAAATGATTAATTTGCATTCGTTATTGTATGCAATTTTGCATGCTATATATGTGTTTTCATGGGAATTACAACAAAAGCTCAAATAACCGGCTTTGGGTTCACATGTGTATAAAGTTTATGGCGAGCGATAGTGAAAATCAAATTGCACACTTTACATCTAGACGACTTCTTATTATTTTATGACTTTATTGTTTGTTTGACTGTCATTAGAATCTGTTAAAACGATAAACTTCTGGAGTTTTAAATTTCTTATTCCAATGTCTTTTGTGTGGGTACATTTCATAGAATTAATCTGGACATAATATCAAAATCTTAACTTAATCATAAATGACGAATCATGAAATAATATTGAAACAATTTGAATTTGTACGCAAAAAGTTAATTTTGAATATGTAACGCAATATGCTGATTAAGTCGTAAAATATTAAAATATTTATGTTATAATTATGGTGACAAGACGAAAATTTATAATAAGTTGTGCACTAAAAGATAGACGAGTAGAATAACTTTTTATTTACTTTCTTGACTTTATCATATGCTTATGTAAATATTTGAAATATCTTTTTACTCTATCTAACTCACTAGATAGTAATCTCTTCAAAAAGATTTTACTCTATTCATTGACTTTTTTTGACGACTTGAAAGATCTTTCATTTCAAGAAATAATGGTCTAAAATTCTTTTTCATTATTCTATTCGACGATTATCGTTCAAAATTCATTAAAATTTATGACCATATTGTCATGTTTATTGTTATTGAAAAAAAATTGATATGCTTTATGTATGATATGGGCAGTATGAGAAATTTCAATAAACAATGGGAAAGAAAATGTACATAACAAAAAGTTATTTCAAACGTATAACGCTTTATATGCATGGAGTTGAATAATAAAACAAATAAAATATTACTTTATGAGCATGAAAGAATTGACGTTCAAATCTTGAAAGAAATTTATAATGAGAAGATACTGCAAACTTATTAAGCAACGTCACTTTTTGCGTACCTTTTCTCTTCTTGCGTTCAATTTTTCTGATTTTTTTTTTTTTCGAGGATGTGGGAAAGAAGAGAATGAATACATAATGATAAGCCCAAAAAAATTATTATGTATGTTCTAATCTTTTGCATACAAATGAAATTGAAACAGAAGGAAATAAGTAAAACTGGCAACGCAGCTTTTAACATTTTCTGTTTTCTCTCAATTCTTTCTTTGAGTCATCTTCATCACATTTTTGGTGTCGAAAAAAAAATATTCTTTTGTGTGCTATTCCATTTTATTTTTGAGCACTTTTAAATGGTGTAAATTTTTCCTCTTTTTTCTTTCAACATGTTCATAATACTAGAGATAAAAAGAAATATACACATATGTAAAGCTACTCAGCAAAATTAACAGTTATATTAGAGACCCACTTGAAGCAAATGACGACTGATTGATTTCTGCACGTAGATATTTTATGTTCAACAGTGAATATTTCCATAATTTCAAGCCTTAGAACATATACATGATTATTGCATCAGTGAATATGATAATTACCATAACGCTAGTGAAATGAGTTTCGTTCATAAAAAATTGTTTACTGAGTTTTTTTTTAAAAAAAAAAAAATGTTTGGTATACGCTTAAAGTATATTGACAGCTGAACATGTATTTGCGACCCGCAGCTTTATTTATTTTCGCAATTATTTATTTTCTATTCACATTATAAAATTAACATAAATTGATTGTGAAATGTGCTCTATAATAAAGAGTATAAAAACTGATAAGCGTCGTGTGCTCGAAATTGTTATTAGTTGTAGAAAAAATTACAAAAGTCCTCGTTTATATCGAGGGACTTCAGCGCATTTTTGACGCAGCGATTAGCAATTGATTAAATAAAAAAGAATGTCGAGTTTTAAAACTCTATTGCTGTTTCTTTAATCATAATGCATTTCAATAATAAGTTTAAAACTAAAGATCAAAATTCCTTTAAAATTGATTTTTATAATGTTTAATGCAAATAATAGCTTTACGATTTACCGGTTTTTTGAAATTCAAAATTTTCCATTAGCGAAAAATTTAAATTTCTGAGCACATCCATTATTTTTCAAATTTCTAAACGCACTTATATTTGTTTTGTATGAAAAAATTAAATGTTAATTAATTAAGGTGTATAAAAGAAAAAAATTTAATCCGAAATAACGGTCAAAAAAATTTCAAATTTTTTAACGGTTAGAAAAAATTCAAACTTATCATCAGCATAGCTTTTCCCTGCATTGTTTACATATTTTTTTTGAAATATAAAATCGATGAATTAAGCTATTTAATGAGTGTTTTTTGACTTTTCAATATAAACGGCGGGAATAAAAACATTCAATGAAGCTATTAAAACAATTCCGAGCTTGCTACGAAGTCTAGATCAAGAGATAATTGGGACCCGAACGACCGAACGACCGAACGACCGATCAAAGTGCATGATTGAGCTTCCTTTTTGAAAACAAGTTTTCAAAAATGCGCTAAAAAGAGGAAGCAATGTCGATCATGTTTTATTTGATGGCGCCAAATTTTTCGTACAAAATTTCCATTCTATTTATTTTTAATTTCCAAAAAAAAGAATAAATTGTGATTTGAACAAAAATACATCCGCAACATGTATGCACGAAAATATTCACTTTTTCTTTCATTTTCATTACTGTTTTGTTATTAAAAAAATATATATTGAATGAATAATAAAATTCAACCCCTCAGAAATAAATTCATAGAAAGGAACCATCATGAATGTTCGTTTAAAACATAACAGAAATAACCATTGCAATGACGCACTTATTTATGTTTTTATATGAAACATAATACATAGAAGAATTTATTGAAATGATGAAATTCTTTTCCACTTATATTCATACTAATATGGTCAATCAATTTAAAACAAATAATTGTGAAATTCCCAAATTTTAATTTTATTCTACATAAATTGGATGAATCGCACAACAAACGAGCATTAATAATGTATGAATCATTCTCCGCAATTCCCAGACGAAACAAAATACGCATGAAAGACAAATGTTCAGGTATGCTTGTGAGAAAAAAAAAATAATAAATAAATATTTCCAAAAAAGGTTCTTTGGCCTTCCTCTGCGTGTAAATTAATACGAAAAAAATTGAACTCATCCATGATCTTGTCGCCATTTTATCATTAACATATTTTCTTAAAGATCGAATTCGATCATTCTTGATGTACAAAATTTCATTCATAAAAGCATTTTTAATTTTTTATCACATAATTTTTTAACTTGCTAAAATGTGGAAAGCAAAAGCATCAACCACATTTGGCTTCATTTGAATTTTTTTTTTCTTTCTTTTTATTTCTGTCAAACATTTCTTCTTCTTAATTTCATAAGTAGATGCTGCGATAAGCACACTTTGAATTTTTTTTTTTGCTTCACATTTAATATACACTTTTTACTTGTTTCTCTCATTTTTGTAGTGCTTTAAATCTCTTCTTCTTTACTGGCTTTCAATTGCTTCACTACTCAAACATTTCTTTTTCTTTTCTTTCATATTCATTTTCTTCGTTGTATGTTAAAGATGCTTCTTCATTTTTTTTTATTTGCAGAACTCATATAGTTAACACTGTTCTATCATTTTGAATTTATTGGATATATATAACATTTAATTAGCACAATTTCCTCACCTTTTAAATTTTATATCTTATATATTTTTATTTATTGCTAATTTTTAGTCACTCGCAAAAAAAAAAATGTTTATTTACTCTCTCTTTTGTTAGAAGAAACGATGATAATATTAAAGTGAAATTAAATAATTTTAAAAGACAAAGGAAAGTAGTAATAGGCTCTTTGTATTTCACACTCGATGCATTGCTGCTAGTAATTTTACGTTTACGCTCTAAAGAGACACGATGGAAACTAAACGCGAGCAGTTAAAAAAAATATAAGTTGTATCTGTTTACTCAATTCTATATTTTACACATGTTTGTGTTAGTTGTTATGGAATCAAAATTTTAACTGGAATAATATATTGGAAGTAGAATGAGAGAGTGAAAAGAGGAACGACTTGATGTGTGTGAAAGAGAGAAATTAGATGCAATTTCAAACAACAAGAGGAAGATGTTCAGAATTGAGATTCAAATGAAAAGGAAAGAAATTCTTGAATGCTTGGTTCTTGTGTGAGGCAAGTAATTGTTGAGAAGGATGAGAAAGAACGAACAGAGAAAAACGAAGCGACTTCTGGGTTGTCAAACAGGTTTTCTACTCTCTGCGCCGCTACTTAACCCCTTCATGCACGATCGTTGTTACTTTTAATAAAATATGTGTATAGTTATAATATCGATTGCATTTGAATATCAACACATGTATAAAAAACGTTCTCATATGTACATAATAGGTATTTGTGGTTAAAAGAAAGAAATAAAGTAAAATGAAAAATCTCTTAATAATGTTCAAAGTTAAATGCCTTTAGAAATGTCGAAGAGACAGAGAGAACAAATAAGAAATGACTTGCGATCGATTTCGTAGAAAAACCAGCCTCTTGAGTTTTCCTTCTTCATATTGTGGTTATTATTACTTTACTTTGCTTTTTTTTTCTTGCCTTATGCTTTAGTGATGTATTCGTTGAGATAATGATGTCGTTCCTTAACTATTCGAACTACTGTATATTTAAAAATAAGCAGTAATATCTTTTCGTATTGTATATATTCAGGCCCTCACTTTTTACCTTCATTCTTCTTAAAAATATGTTCAGTGCTACTGCTCTCTCATACAGGTATCATTCTTCTCATTTTCTCCTTGTATTGTTGAGTAAAATATTATTATTGTTTGCGTATGATACAGATGAGCTACTTGCTTTTGATTTTCTTCTCTTTCTTCCTCTATTTTATCATCAATTAAGTTCAGTTAAGTGTCTCATGCTGGAAGCTAAAAATTAATTTATAACACCGACTTTTTTTGATTTATTACTCTCATTTTTTTTTTTTTTTGCTTGATTGTCATCTTTAGTATGTATGATATGCATATATGTTGACTTGCATGTGGAATAGCTGAAATATAGAAAATAAAAAGCAACTAAAAAGAATAATTAAAGTTCATTTAACGATTTGCACATAAAAGTCGTCGCGGCAAATTCACAATATGGAATGAAAGAGCACAAAAATTATTTATATATATTTCAATACATGAAATTATAAATGCAATGCATTGTTATGTTAAGTTTCTTCAAAGTTGTAACAGAGAAAATAAGAAGAAAATTTCTTCATAAAAAAAAATATTGAAAGATTTATTTATTTTCACAAAACAAAAAGCGAGCAGCATAAAAGAGGAAAACCGAATGCGAGCAAGAAGGCACGGTTTCTAAGATCCCAAATGAGGAAAGAACATGAGAAAAAATATATATATAAAAGGCAATACAAGTCAATGCCCGTTTACAGTCATCGTGGTTTTTCATTTCATATAAATATTTATTGTATATGCCTTCAATACAACACATCTATCTCTTTTACTTAACTTCAATTCTTTGAAGGAATAAAAAGCACATGATGATGGTGATGTAAAACAAAGGAATGAGCAAAAATTAAAGAGTCAGTGGGTATCTCTTTTGAGGTTTCATGAAATGAGCTTTTTCATATCTATGGGACACCTTTGATCACGTAGCTATATACACAAATATCTAATCTCATGCCATGTAGGACTTTAACACAATATTATTACAGCGTTAATTTTTTCATTCACGTTTGAATGTTAATTAAAATTTATTAGTAAAGATTTATTATTTTTATTTGAGGTGGGAATTTTTAACAATTCAGCCATAACGTTCAACTAGCTTGTTTGCTTAATTTACTGCCATTCATATTAAAAGTGCCAAAATTTTTATTTTTCCCCTTCAACATGTCACATACATTAAATCGAGCAGTTTTTAATTTTTTTGCGAAAAGAACTTCTTGTTTTGTCCATTTATGACTATCAAGTGGAAACAAGCAAAGACAGGTTCAAAAATGAGAAGCATGAACGAGAAAATGTAAAGATGTTAAGTTCGCAGCGTTCAGTTACTGAGTAGCTATTTAATTTATAAACAAAATGTGTAATTCGTTTCATAATTTTGGTATGCTTTATAAATAATGATGAGAAATCTTTTATCTCAGTCTGATCAATTGCAAACAATAAGAATGATTTGTATATCATGTGTATTTCATAAAGCATTGCTTCTCATCAAGCAGCAATCATTAACGCTCGGCAAGAAAGAAAAGAGCAAAAAGGAAAATGCGATCAAGAAATTGAATTTTCTTCTTCAAATTTAATTAGACTTTGAAATGTTAAGTAATTTTGGAAGTTAATGATATTTTATTATTGCTATCACATATTATTTATATGTGAAAGACCAACTTCTAAAATTGTTTCCAGATTTAAACGCCAATCGTGGGAACTAATTTCTTTATATTGTGAAATAGACTACGTTAAAAGTTCTTTAAGCAGATATAACAGTCTATGAAATGTATATCACCATTGATTCTAAGCAACAAATGCTCATTCACCGATGTTTCGTGTTATGGTTTAACAAAAATCCTTTTCGCTCATTTCTTTTATCTTTTGAATTCTTTTTTTTTTTCTCATTTACTCAATTTCAAAGGCAAAGGTTAATGCGGGTCAAGTTGGCTGAAATTTTGTGTATATATCAACATTGCATGTGCAGGGCGATGATATTCTCATCGTCTGAATAATCCTCATGTGGTTCAAACCTATAATAATGATTCTTTTTAATGTAAAAGTAGAGACTTCAACTACTGGTTAGTACATCATGCTTAATTAAGGAACTTATGCTTCTTTTTATTCGCTCCTTCTTTTATTTTTTAGCATGTTCTGTCTGGTTTTTTTTTTTTTTTTTTAAAAAAAAGACTTTGTATATTCTTGTGAATTTTTTATGTGCTTTAATTTATGTACATTTCAGAGAATTATGTTCCAAATTGAGAAAAGAGGAATGAAATAATGTTATGCACATGAAAATCTTACAAGCTCAAATTTCACACAAACCAAGTGTGAGGTCAACATTAAAAAAAATTCTCTTCAAGTACAAAACAAGTTGTAGAATTTATGCACATAATGCCAAAAGTGGTTAACGCAATTATAATAATAATAATAATAAAAAATGTCGTGAAGAACATAACAAAAAGCTTACATGGATATTTCGATAAATTTCAATACGTCGTGAGTGCTGTTTCTTTCTCTTGCAAAATGTTTTGGTAATGCGAAACTGTTGCGGTTTCAAGATATCTTCTATGCGGTTTTCAGTTTCCATTTTATGTTTAATTTTATGACTAACTAAGGAATAAAATTACAGAATATAATTTACATGTGTTCGTAGATTTTGAACAAAAATAAATTTTATTTCTTCAGATTATAATAATTTGATTATGAATTAAAAGTTGAAAACATCATTATCAAAGGAAATAATATCTGTGAAAGTTCCGCTTTGACTCATGCTAAATGACACAACTTACTCATGCGACAAACTCTAATATCATAAATCATTCATTTTTGTTTTAAAATTTGCATCAGTAAGATACTAGTGTAACTACAGTAATTAAATAAATTAGTAATTAAAATTTGAAATATGACGTTTTACGTTAAACTAAATTGTAGAAGGTGAGGTTAACATCTAATGCCATATGATCTATATGAGAACTAGAAAAATAATTGTTCGTAAAATGTACTTTAGCTATTTCTAAGCCATTCAAGTAGGTAGTACTAAATATATTCAAAGTATAATTTAGATGTACATATTTTTATTATAAAGTTAAATGTAGAAACTCAATGATTTCTCACTTAACATCTTTATAACTCTTGGACGTTAACAATATAGGTCATTGCATTTATTTTCTTTTTTTTTATGAATGAATGAGAAAAATCGTATTCATTCCTTTAAATATTACTACTGCTGTTATTTTGTTTGTGGGCTGGTAATGATCATCATTCTCTGAGCATCAGTAGCAAATTTGTATCATTCTTTATTTACCTTTTCTTTTCCTGCCCGCTTTTTCATTATTATTTACCATTGCTGATCATGGAACTTGCCTTTAAGAGAAAATTGGTTTGGACAGTTTATGAACAAGTAAAAGTTGGCATTCACAGTAGTTTTTAAATTTATTGTTGATGCATTGTTGTCAGTTTTTTAAAAGGTACAAATATGCATACGAATTGATACTTGATGAAAGTTATCAAGTGCGATAAGAATTTCTAAGAATTTTGTAGAGTTTAAAGTTTAAAATAAAAAGAAGAGTTTGGAATTTTCGTAGAAATATGTAATATAATTCCATGAATCAAATAAAAAGGAAGAGGAATACAAAGATTACGATCAGTTTCATATGAAAAATGTCGAGCAAGAGACCAACTCTACATGTACGAACATGAGTAAAACTCATCTTTAGCGATGTTAATGGATTATAATGAGTCATGATGGCACATTTTATGAAGATGATGAAGCATAGCAAGTAAGAGAATGAGTGCTACACTCAAAAAATGATTGTGTTCGTTATAACTTGTTGGTTGCTGCCTGCCTGCATTCCAATCTTTCTTTAACTTTGTTGTATGCATACCAATGAAAGAAAAAAATGGAAATCAACGAAAGATTAGCAAAAAAGATTCAATAGTATATACATGGTGATGATTCATACAATCATAGTTGATTTTTTTGGTTTCGAAATTTATGAGACCATTCTGAAATTTGACTTTTATTTTATTCGAAATAAAGTTTCGAATTACAGTATCATGTATAATTTTGTATTAATGTTCTTGCAAATTAAGTTCACTTAAAATTGAATTAATGCTGGTGAAAAATTGTAATGATAAGAGGTCAATCATTGTCTAAAATACTAAAAAAACGTGAAATGTTTTCGACAAATGTCTATCAATAATTTCAACGAGTTTTTATCTCTCCTTTTTGTTAATTCTTCTACTTCTCATTTTTCTACGCCATCACATCAACTTGAATGTCTTAATTTATTAAACGGATTTATTAAACTGATTGGAGTGTTCAGGAGTGCTATAATAAGATACAAGAGTGAAAAAAAAGTTATTAATTGGTATGCCTTCATTGCGGCAGCACAAGTTGAAAAGAAAAAAAAAAGAATTTCTTCACACGTCTTGTAAATTTAAACAAAATAAAAATTGGCTGATGAAGTCAATAAAATTTAGATTCATTCTTTTTGTCTGTTTCTGTGGTTCATGGATGAACTGGTTTTGCCAATGATCATAAGACTCTTTTTAAGAATTGCTGAATTTTGCAAATTGATTCTTATTATTTTCTTTCTCTTCGTTTTGCTATTGTCCTCTGCATCCTTTAAATGTATGTATTTATTTAATATGTATAATATCGGCATAGATGGGAAAAAGAATAAAATAAGAAAATATAGAGTGAGTAAAAAAGAGAGATAGAGGAGAATGTTGATGATTCAAAAGAAGAAAACTGGAAATAATGAAGAAGATGGAAGTAATAAAAGAGATTTTCATGGATGAACAACAGGCGAAAATAATTTATTTGAAGTAAAATAAAAAATAAGAGAGTTAGAAACAGAGAGAAGGAAAAATTATCAGCTCTTCGGCATCTGGTATTTACTTATTTTATTCATCTACCTCGTGGTTATTTTTCTGCAGTCTACTGTTGCTTTTATATATATATTTTTTTTTTGTGTGCTTCTTCTTTAAAACTGCTGATTGGACCATATACACTTGCTTTTTATGGATTCTAACGATACATAAACTTGAGAAGCTTCTCACATGAACTAAAGCATAATCAATTCTTTTTTAATGGAAAAAGAGAATCGAAGCAAAAGGAATGAATAATTTATGAAATTCAAAACTGTTAATATGGTAAACGAGCAATGAATCATCACAAAATAATTTGTTGATGTTGCGAAAAAAGAAGCAAAAATTAGAATTTCGCTGATTCTAGCAACAAAATATTCTGCTGCTGTTGTTTGATTAATTTTAACTTTATTCCGGTAAATAGTGCTTTGTAAAAGAAACTGTCAGAATATAATTTTACTTTTAGAAGTTTTTTATTAATCATCCAAAAATACTTTTGCCAGAAAAAATGAACTAAAATTACCATCATTGAATGCTAAAAAGGTAGAATGACACATGGAATATTTTATGCTAAGTTCATTGTCCATTTTTTTCTTTCTTATTCTATAACGTGTATAATCAAGTAATGGAGTTCTGTAAAAAAAGAGTAGCACGTTTAAGAATCACTCATTATGATTTTTATGGATTACTTTTCTCAATAAATCCGGTTGAAATCAATAAACAGCAAATAATTTGTGTATCGACAATTTCAAATGAATGATCATTACCGTTATATCTCGTGAATAGCTAGTATAAAAGGTAAATTATCAAAAATGCAAGTAATACTTTTCTTCAGCTATGCAAAGAGTAGACCAAACAAAGCAAAGAATCATATTTACACAATCTGTTGCTGCTTGATCACTAAGAGTAAAAGATGAAAGAAAAAAATATAATAAAAATGTATGGAGAGTGAAATAAAAAATTCCAAGAATGGGGATATAAGCTGGAAATAAATTTCTTAATGCCCAATCTGCTACTACTTTTTGCTACTGTTCATTTTATTTCCACGTCTCTCCCAATCGTGCGTCGTCTCTTGGATCAAACAAAAAAGTTTAAGGTCCAGACAGTACAACAACAAACATTTCTTATTAAAAATAATTCTCTCTTTCTCACGTTTAATACACACGAAATATTTACCAATACATGTGAGCATAGAAGCATAGGACTTGAACAAAAATTACAGAAAATGTTTTTATGTCTCAAACTACAAAAATCGCTTCATTTCATGCCACTTTCAATGTACATAGAAAAATAAATGCTGAATGTGTTTACTGTGTGTAGAAATGTTATGCAAAAAGAAAAGGCAAAAAGACACAATGATGAAGATGATGATGTGAAAAGTAAAATAAAGAAAAAAAAAAGTTTAAGAAAGAATTTATTCTGTTCTTCTTTGTGCAAAACTTAATATACGTTAAAAGTATTTCACATAAGTGCTTTTAGCACACATAAGAAAGAGAGTTAAAAGAAATTGTAAAAATCTGTTGAGATTTAATTGAATTTTAATTGGATATGGAATTCGCTTCTGGAATTGATTTTTTTATTCTCTCAATTCAATCATAATGTTAATGGATTGTGTTTTAAGGGAAAACTGACTGAGTTTTTAATTTTCATAATCCATTATTCTTGAGGGGCGTTTATCCATCAATTCAATTTACAAAGATTAACTTCTGAATGATTTATGAGTTTCATATCAGACTTAAATTTATGAATAATTTTTTTTTCTCGTTTCGCAATGTAGAAAACTTGGACTTGATCTGGTTCCTCGAGTCGGACCTTTAGCTGTGAACCCTCCTGAAGTTGGAATTGTTGCACTTCACAATTTTCACACATCGAGTGACGAAAATACGAAAAACACTTCTGTAAGTTAAAGCTTAAAAAAATATCACTAACATTTTCAACTAAAATAATACATTTTAATTTAAATAGAGTCGAGGAACTTTGCGAAAGAAGTCACCTAAAAAAATTCTCACTCATCATTTATATTTATGTATGCGCGATTTTAGTTATCGAGTTTGTGAGGATGCAGAAATATATTTTTATATATATGATGCTCATCCATCACGCCAAAGACAGATAACAGAACGGTTTCTGGTCAGAATAACCAAAGATGGATTTTCAACTTATGACGTTGATATGCCACATAGTAATTGTACAGTCTTTACAGACCTTGGTATGTTGTCAATAGCAATTTTTTGGCACAGACTTCTTATTGTTTTACTTTCTACTTTTTTACTTATATCAATCAAAATTTAGGTGAAACAGAGCTCAATTCCGATTTATATATTGTAGCCAATGTAATGCGAGTTGGCAAAATTCAATTTTCTGACACATCAATGAGAAAAAGTGTTGATAAAAGTGCTATGTATCAATACTATCGACGTCCCTATGGTATCGGTGTTTTACCAATAACTGATTTAAGACAATTTGATTGTACTCTTGAACCTGAAGAACGAGAATCTACATTTAAATTATACACTTGTGATGAAAAAGATTATTATCAATTACATGAATTAATTATTAAGAAAGCAACTGGAAAATTTTCACCTATTACGGCAACTGCTTCAAACTATGGAATCTCTGTATCAATGAAACTTATTTATGGAGGTCTTGGTCAAGCTCAAATAGACCAACCTTTATTATTTCAAGGCACTAATATCACACGAAAAATGGGATTTCCAGATGTGGTTTTACCTGGAGATGTTCGAAATGATTTATTTTTAACACTAGATCATGGCGAGTTTGAGCGAGGTGGAAAATCTACAGCAAAAAATATTGAAGTCAGCGTTCTAGTCTGTGATGCTACTGGTGGAATTTTAAGTGATTGTTTAAGTGGTGGTGCAGGAAGTGAAAACACAATGTATTACCGTTCAATGATCATTTATCACAACAATTCTCCTTCTTGGAATGAAACACTGCGACTGATGGTACCTATTGACAAATTTGCAAACTCACATGTTCGTTTTGAATTTAGACATTGCTCAACTAGGGATAAATCAGAACCTAAAATGTTTGGATTTAGTTTTGCTCGATTAATGGAACATGATGGAGCAACAATTGCTGATGGTGGACATGAGCTCTTTGTCTATAAATGTGAAGATCACTCGAAATTACAAGGAGGGCATTATTTGAAACTCCCATGTTCAGTGTCCGATGAGCAGGCTTCACCAGATGTAATTCCAATGTTTGCAAGAAGTAGTAAAGAATCTGTTTTCATTAAAACATTATTGTGCTCTACAAAGCTAACACAGAATGGAGATTTACTAGCTCTATTACAATGGCGTAATCATCCAGAAAAAATTAAAGATTCATTAGCTCGAGTTTTAAGATTAAAAGATGAAGAACTCGTTAAATTTCTTCAAGATGTTCTTGATGCTCTTTTTGAATTGTTCAGTACTGAAGATGGAAATAGTACTGAACATTCTGGTCTTGTTTTCCATGTTTTAGTAAGCATTTTTAGCTTGCTAAAAAGCAACAAGTTCCAACACTTTAAACCAGTAATGGATGCATATATTGAAAATCATTTTGCAGCTGCACTTGTTTATAAAGGTCTTTTGTCATCCGTTCAACATTGTGCTGAATGGCTAACAACGTCAGATCGCCCAGAACCCATAAAAAAATGCTTCGAATCAATTGAATATGTTTTTAAGCTCATCATTCAATCAAGAAAGCTTTTTTCAGAAGCCACAGGTGGCCAATTTGAAGAATCTTTCCGGCGTGATTTACAAATGGTTTTTGTATCACTTGATAATATGCTGAGCGTACCAAGTTCTGAAACAACTTTGCCCACTCAGGAAGCAATGCTTGATGCAGTTGGAGTAGTTATGGAGCAACTTGAAAATACTCTTTCACCAAATGAAATTGGAATGCTTATAAAAAATCTAATAGATGCTATTCCGAGAGATAGTAATCCAAATTTGGTGAGAGCAAAGCTGAGGGCATTAAAAGATCTCGTCAGCGGGAAATTGTTTCACAGTGATGATACAAGACCAATTATTCTTACGATTGCTTGTGAACATCTTTCTTATCACTTAAGTAAACGTGATGAACTCAAGTTATGCTCAGAAATGCTTGGAGAAATTTTGATTCATCTGAATAATTTGAAGAATCAAAAGCAAGAAAATATCGACATTGAACTATTTGAACTCTGCAGAAATATTTTGGGTGTTTTAACTGAAACAGTAATGTTGATTTTAACCACATCATTAAATGTTCTCAGCTCATTAATTACAGTGTTACTAGGATTGTTAGAACTAATGGAAGAGGATCACTATAAAATGGTTTTTGATGATTTGAGTATCAATGGAGAAACTAAAGATTTTCTTCATCGTTCTTTGCTTGTATTCAAGGAGCTTTTATCTCAAGATATTTTCCCAAGTGATTGGCTTGTTATGAAAATGTCTGCAAATAACATCATAAAGAAAGCTTTAGAAGAATTTGCAAAACCATTGGTTTATCGCTTTTTAGGACCGAATTCTTTTGATTCACAATTATGGTGTTCGTATTTCAGTCTTGCTGTTACATTTTTAACACAGCCCAGTCTTCAACTAGAACAATATCATGAAGCAAAACGACGCAAGATATTAAACACTTATGGTGATATGCGAGTTAGCATGGGTCTTCAAATTCTTTCAATGTGGAGTCAACTAGGAAATCATAAGCTTCATTTTATTCCGTCAATGGTTGGTCCATTTTTGGAAGTAACTTTAGTTCCGGAACCAGCATTGAGAAAAGCTACATTATCAGTGTTTTATGATATGATGCAATGCGAGCAAAGTGCTAGGGGAAGCTTCCGTCTTGTAGAAAGTGAACTCATTGACAAACTTGATTTACTGATTAGCGAGAACAAAGGAGATGACGAGTATAGAGAACTCTTCAGTACGATGTAAGTATATATTTAATTAAATCAAAATTAACGCTTAAAATGCTTAAAAGAATATTATTAGAAAATATGATAAAAATCATTGAAAATTCACACAATTTTAACTCTATTATCTCAATATTCGTTTCTCATCATATCTCAAATTAATCAATAATTATTAGGGAGGATCTCAGTATTGCGTAAGTCTTTTTTAACATTCCCTCAGCATCCACGAGTGTTTTTGTAGATTTTGAAACTTCCTGCACTTTTTCTATTTTACCAAAAATATTTTTGACGTAGTCATTCCATTTTTTTTTGATTCCATTGCATAAGTTGATTTTTTTGAAACATTTTTTGATTATTTATTTTGTTTTTAAAAGTAAGAAGTAATTTGAGATATTAAAGAATAATTTATGCTTATATTTCTAAACAGGCTAAATGAGCATGTTGAAGCTGAAAATCCTCCTTGGAGAGAAACTGGGATTGCATTTATTAATTCAGTTACGCAATTGTTGGAGCGTCTCTTAGATTATCGTAGCGTTATGCAAGGTAATATACTATTGTGATATGTACATTCATTTTCTGATGCTTACTTTTTGCTAATAGGTGATGAAAACCGTGACAAGCGAATGACGTGCACTGTAAATTTGCTCAATTTTTATAAAACTCTTAATAGAAAAGAAATGTATCTGAGGTAAATTAGAATAAAAACGATAAACGATTTAATTATATTTAAGCTTATTAATTTCCTCATCTTCAAATCATTAATTAGGTATATTTACAAACTTCATGAGTTACATGTTTCAAGCAGCAACTATATTGAAGCAGGCTTTACATTGAAATTGTACGCCGACATGTTAAATTGGGAAAATGATACTCTAACATTCTTACCTCATGAAAAACATGATAGTACTGGTCAGCCGGAATGGAAAAGGAAAGAAAAACTTTACCAGCAGATTATTAACTATTTTGATAAAGGCAAATATTGGGAAGGAGGAGTTCCATTATGTAAAGAACTAGCACAATTTTATGAAACTAAGCTTTATGATTATAATAAGTTAAGCGAAATACTCACAACGGAAGCAAAGTTTTTCCAAAATATTTTAACACAAATAAGACCGGAACCTGAATACTTCAGAGTATTTTTCATTGGAAAAGGATTTCCTTTGTTCGTTAGGGTAATAAATCTTCAATAAATTTGTATGATGTATTCAAAAATAATATCAATGTCTTTTTTATAGAATAAACAATTTGTGTACAGAGGATTGGAATATGAAAGAATAGGTGCATTTACACAGCGCTTGCAAACAGAATTCTCATCAGCACAATTATATACTAAAAATTCTCCGCCAGACGTTTCAATAATGAATTCGAACGAGCAGTTATTTCAAATCAGTACAGTTCGGCCAATTAGTGACCGGAATCATCTCAAAAATGCAACAAATGTTGTCCCAGAAAAGATTTCTAGATTTTATGAAGTGAATGATGTCATACGATTTCAGCACGACCGTCCAGTAAGATGATATTAAAATTATGAAACAAAAAACAAATAAATCAAACTTAAAATCGTTTTTTCCTTTGCAGATTCATAAGGGACAATTTGACAAAAATAATGAGTTTAAATCGTTGTGGATTGAACGAACGACAATTGAAGTTGCAGAGCCGCTACCAAATATATTGAGGTGGTTCGAAATTAAAAAGCAAACTCTTCGTGAGTTACCACCAGTTGAAGTCGCATGTGAAACTCTTTCAAATACTCTAAAGGAACTTGAAGATCTGATTAATCAATATAAATTGGATAATAAGAGAAATCTCAATCCATTTACGATGAGATTGAAAGGCACAATTGATGCAAATGTTCAAGGAGGTATTCCAAAATATCAAGAAGCTTTTCTTTCTGAAGCATATTTAACTTCGCCGGAGGGAAAAGATCCAATTGTTCAAAAATTAAGGACTTTAATTGTGAATATAATTCAAATTCTTGATAGTGCACTTGAACTACATGGAAAATTAGCACCAACAGAAGTTCAGCCTCTTCATAAACTTCTTGTTGAACGATTCAATCATTTCCGTGATAATTTAAATTGTTGGGGAAAGGTTAGACGTCAAAAATCAGAGAGTATTATCAATACACCTCTCCCACCTTTACCAACTTCAATTCCTCGAAGTGATTACGATCATGATGATACTTATTCACAAATTAAAAGTAGTAATTACAATGGCTATGGAAGTGTAAACAGAAAATCATTGGAACTTCCTGAAATTGGATCTCAACCACCTCCTCGTCCATCGAAAAGCAGTTTTGAATACGTCAATAGTCCAGAAGTTCCACCAAAATTGGTTTTTAAGCATAATAATGCACCTCCTTTGCCACCACGTTACACTCCTGATAAGAGAATGTCAAATCCACAATTTTTCGATTCACCGGGTGAAGGACCCAATGTTCGAAGATCTCAAAAACTCCCTTACGAAATTGTTGATGTTTATGAAGACTCTTCAGAAATAGATTTTGATGGAGAGTCTGACATGGTACAACGAGATTCCGGAATTTCAACAAATTCACAGGAAGTTCAAAATCCATATTCTGCAAGTACTAACTCACTTCCAATGATAAGTGGATATCATTTACCCTTACGTGGGCATCAAAAAACTAGTTCTAATCCAGAAGATTTTGTACGACAAAAACTTCGACAAGTCAATTCGACCGACTCAATAGAATCGAATCCTGCACCAGCTCTTCCACCAAAGAATTTTATGATTCAAAATTATGAAGATAACGAGAGCTTCACAAATTCAGATTCTACATCTGAAAGTTTACCCCTTCCTCCAATTCCACCAATTAAGCAAATGCATTTATCGAACGGAAACTGTTCTACCGTGCCATGCTGCGATTATGAGATTAATCCAGAAAATTTGCAGCCATGCTGTGTGCCAAATCGTGACGATAATATTGATTGTGAGGAAGTCTGTTATTGTGACAACCCACCACCAAATCAGCCATGTTGTTGAATTTCTAATTCAGCTAATATTTTAGAAAACTTATATTTATCTACTCTAAATATTCCACAAACTACTTTAAATGCTTTTAAATTAAAGACTCTAAATTTTATTATTGCAAAATAATTTTAATTCCATTTTAAAGAGTCGTATAGGTAAGTGAATTTTAAATGTAAAAAGAGGTTTTGAAATGAAATGAAAATGAATTGTAGTAATTGAGAATGAGACAATTAAGACAAGATTTATATGATGTGAAAAAATATTTTAGTCATTTTTATATTCCAAAATATACATCACATAATTCTCTAAAATGATATAATTATAAAGTATTAAACCATTAGTGGTTAATATGGAATTTAATCTCAAATAATATTTTATTACTCTTCCAAATATTATCCAAAAATTTTAAGACAAGGAATGTTGTGTGATTTTCAAGTAATTGTGAAAACTAGAAGAATTAAATTGATGTCTAAGTTTAAAATTAAAATGAAATTAAAGAAAATTTAAAGAAATGAAAACCAAACGTACTTTTTGATAATGAGGTAGCCTACAAATTTTTAAGACCGTTTATAGGTCTAAATATTATTCAACAATTGGAAAAAATGAAATTTTTATTGTATTGTCGAAATTTTCATACTTTAATTGGTAATTGCTAGTCAAAGAGTTTTGAATAAAGATGGACTTTTTAATACCAAATATCAAAAAATTATACACCTTATACTGTTTTTGTCTTTTTAGAATTAAGTTTTTTTTTTTTCAGCATGGAAATCCCCGACTAATTGAGTTTTTTTATTTTATTCAGTTAAAAGTTGTATGTTGACTTAAAAAGACGCAAAATGATGAAAAAAATTATTTTTATAATTTTGTGTAAAGAACTAAACTGCAAAAAAGGAACTAATAATTCAATACCATTCTCTTATGAATTTTAGCTCTTACAATCTTAAGCCTAATTCAAGGACAACAACAACGTCCATGTTTCAAATGTACAACAGATTTTGAACCAATATGTGGACAATCAGTCAAAAGTGGGGAATTAATAACCTTTCAAAACATATGTATTATGAAGTCCAAAGATTGTGGAAAGTATGAAGAACGTAAGTTTAATGCAAATATCAAGTTTTTCTTCTTAATTCAAATTATTTTAATTATTTGTAGAAAATGTTTTCGTTCATAATGGAGAATGTGAAAGCACAAATTGATGTCGTTGATTGTTTTATTAGTATGAGCAATCAAAATATTCACATGTCGTAGAAGATATTTGTGTGAAGTTATTAATTTCATAATCTCTGTGTTTATTTCAGTCGTAGAATGTTAGTAAATTTACTTATTTTTTTTTGAACAGTCTTCTTTTACTCGAAAATAAAACACAAAGTTCCAATAATTAACTCGACATGAAGATTTTGTTTTTATTAGCATTGGGTATAGTTTTGATTTTATATTATTTTGTAATATTAAGTTATATTATTTTTTATTCTAGTATTTTCATTTGGTCTGGCACAACAACTTCTTCCATGCTTCACATGCTCTTCAGATTATGAACCTGTTTGTGGGCAATCAATACATGGTGGTAAACCAAAAACATTCCAAAACTTTTGTGAAATGAGAGCTCAAGATTGTGGATATAGTATAGAACGTAAGGATTAATAACCAGTTAAAAATCGTAATTACTTACATATTTGTTCATTCTTTTTTTTTAGAATACGTTTTACTGTATGAAGGTCATTGCAAGAAAAAATAAAAGTTCCAATATTTAACCGAAATATACTTATATTTTTGATAAGAAACACTACAGGAACTGCAGCTGAATAGTTATTTTGTAATTTTATATTTTTCAACAAAATTTTATTGATAAGAATATTATATAAGGGCAAATCTATGAATGAAGGGAACTGAAAAATTTTCCTAAAAACTTTTAAAACTGTTTTTTCTCAAAGATTACTCAGTTTAGAGCATCATTTTCTTGCTTTTCTTTATGTTTTCAATGATATTTGATAACAAAAAGAAGTTAAAAGTTAAAAAATTGCATTTTTAAGTTGAAAATATGCTGTGTGTTTTGCAATAATCGGCTAAAAAGTTGACTCAGAAACGCTATTTTTGCTTAATTTCTCAATGATTAAGCATTTTTAATTAACATTTTAAGCGTTATTTGAAAGTGTTAGTAGGCGAAAATATATTTTAATGATTCCTATTATTTAAAAAGCTGTATTTTCATGAAAATTTGGATTTAAATTTTTTTTGACTTTTTATAAAATTGACTCAGAAACACTTTAAAATTGAAATAACTTTTTAACAAAGCAACTTACAAAACATATTAAATGTGAAAATTATAGTATTTTGATGACTTTAGTAGGAACAACTTCTAAAAGTTGTTCATAATGCGTCATTTTAACAAATTTTATGAATTTACATTACAACATCAAAAATTTCATTCATAGATTTGCCCATAAATTAAATAAGAAATAAATTAAGATGCTCAGTTTGTTTATACACAGCGGCAAGTAATCATGAAATTTTTGTGCCTGATAATCTCACGTATGTATTTTATGAAAATATTTGTCAACAAATAATTAAAACGAATTATTTTCAGTAATCTTAATTGTGATTGTAAACTCACAAACTTTACCGCCCTATAAACAAAAACATCCTTTACCTTGTGTAGCATGTGCAAATGAAAATAAGCCAATTTGTGCTGAGCCTGCAAAAGGAGGCAGTCCTCAAACTTTTCAAAGTCATTGCTTAATGCAAGCTATGGATTGTGGACACTTTGAACATCGTAATTATTTTTATTCCACATTCGCTGGGGATCGTTTGTAAATGATTTTTGCTAAAATGCTTCAAAAGTATTTTAATAATTTTCAAGTCATTTACTAACGACCTTAAGCAGATAGCATCTAGTTTCCTAATCAGTTTTATTTTCTTACAGAATACAAATTTTTGTACAATGGGAAGTGTCAGTGATTAACGCTAATAATTTCATAATACATTTAAATAATTTAAAGTAAGTAATCTGGTAAAAAAAAAGGTTTGATAACGTAATAAAGATTATAGAACTGGACAACAAAATTTAATTAGATGCCAAAGTTCGATGAACTTATAATTTGTTTTCTAAACTTAATACATAATTAATAAATTTGTCCCATGAAGTCTTAAATACCACTGCTGCATAAGTTCTTTCTTGTTGCGACATAGCACTGTATTTTAAAGAGTTCCATGCAAGTTGCTTCAAAACCTGAAGCCCTGAGTCAGCTGGTGTAAAAGCCATAAAAGCATAATAAAAATCATAACTCAGTCCTCTAGCATTCCAGAATCCCGGATCATCATTGGCAATCTAAAAATACATTCATTTTGAAAAGATTTACTATCAAGCCTTAACTTGAAAGAACTTACAACAATTGGAACATTTTCAGATATATAAAAGGATGCTGGATGGTTACGCAAGTCTTGAACCAAATGAAGGACTTGATTTGAAATTGGACTGATTTCAATGGCAATATCCTTTTCCTTGAATGCTTCCCATAAAACTGGATGCTTGTAAAGTGAATATCCATGTCCTATTCTCTTTGTATTCATCAATATTGCGTCTATTAAGTTTACATCAGCATCAGTGTTGAACCAGTTTGTTTCTAAATTTACAGATCATTAGAACTTTCAAAATAATAAATTATTAAGAAGTACACACCTCCAGCATGGAAAAAGAATCGTCCATTCTGTGAAATTTCCTTCAATTTCTCGACATATGATGCAAGTGGTCTTCCGATATCTTCCTGACCAACTAAATCAAATCCAACGACTAAATTAGGGTACTTTTTACGCAAGTCCAAAAATCTTTCAACTTTTTGTTCAAATGATTTTTGATCAGAGTTTCTTGGAATTGCCAATATGACCTTTACACCCAAAAACAATGGATGATCTTTCTTAAAGTCTTCGACCAATTTTAATATTACTTCAGCCATATCTTGACTATTTAGCTTGTTTCCATTCTCGTCAATTACCTGTTAAATAAAATTTAAACGGTCATGACAAAAATGTTGATGAGTATCACCTATAAACCTATAATTTTACATACCCCACCCATTCCTGTTCTCATTTCTAAGTACATGACATTATCTTCATATAATTCTTCTAAAATTCGTTGATGATAAGCTTTGTATGTTGGCAAGTAATCAAAAATACCTCCGACAACATTAAACATATTTTGAAATTTCTTCCATACCGTGTTAACTGATGAATGAAATAAAGGCAATGGAATCATTTGAAAAATGAAGACTAAACAATTTTCTTACCATCTGGATACTCAATTTCAGGTTGATGTGTATACAGGTTGATCAAACTTTCTAATGATTTATCGAACTCATTCTTATTGGTTGCCTCTGATCTGAGTTTGTTTATTGAAACAGCTTCATTGGAGCAGTGCTTTGATGGACTAGAAAAAAGATAATAAATTAAATTGAAAACAAAATTTTGTACACTGTATTACACTGTAAGGAACATTTTGTATCCATCAACATGAGTACAAATCTTGACTTCATCTCGATAAGTTAAATTTTTGACGACCCATTCGCTTGAAGCTCCAGCTGAATTATGAAGATGAAGAACACCACCTTTTGGAACTTTTTGAATGATTTCAAAAATTGGATCTTGCTCTATTAAAGGCTTAGCATGGAAAAAATGCATTGATGGTGCATAACTTCCTGAATTGATTATTCCTCTTTGAATAGCTTTTTCCTTCATGCTCAAAAGAATTTTATCAGCTTCTTGTTCTTTTGGTGATAAGTAAATATTTCCACCTGTCCTTATGCTTTCTTCAGCAGCTATAATATTGTTTCTAACTTCCTCATAATCTTTTTGGAAGATAAGAAAAGAACACAAAAAAATTAAATAAAAATAAACAAGATTTCTTAAAATAACTTTTTAACTGCCTACTTAGTCAAGGATTTTTTTCTATTTTATCAAATCTATTTTTTCATATCACTCAAATTTAAATAAACTCACTTAACTGATTGTTGAAAAGTGATGCACAATTTACAAAATTCAACCCCAGACACGTTAATGAAATTGTAATTGCATATACAATTTTAATGATCATCTTTGCGAGATTACTTAATGAATTGTTTTTTTTATTTTAGCGTTCGTTCTCTCCACTTAACAACGTGCTGTTTTTGTTGAATTTCCGATAGATACTAAAACAAAAAAAAAAATATAAAAATATGAAAAATTCACCACACTAGAGAAAAAAAAAAATCTTCACAAAAAAAAAAAAAAATGTAAAATCAAGTTTGTTTGCGGAATGAGAATCTCGCATCTATCTATCTTGTATTTCTTTTATTATTAGATGTTTATCAATGTTAAATTCTTGTGTTAAAAAGATTATAAACTGATTCTCTATCATGAAAAAGAAGTTAAGCTTTATGAACTTGTTTCAACACTTGCGTAAATCAAAGCTATCTGAGTTCTGTCAAGCGAGAAAAGTGAAAAATGGAATATAGATTATTATTAAAGCACTTGTCACCTATAATGTTTTTATACTAACTTTGTTGTGGAAATTAACTACATGTGGACAGAGTTGGTATTTTATTAAATTTTATTATAAGTAATAAGTGATTTAAAAAATAAGCTTTGTAGAATTTCATTTCTTCATTGTTCAAATTTTTTAGTCACACAAATTCAAAACTTTTGATAGTCACTATTAAAATCTCACTAAAACATCAACACACAATGGTCTGAAATCGAAAAAAGTGTCCAAAATTTATTTTAAGTCGTGTCTTTTAAACCTCATCATTTAAATGCAGTATTATAAAACATAAACTAACGCATCTTCTGTGAAAATATCAAGCTTCCAATCGTTGTCTAACTCTGTCAATAATTATCCAAAGTCACGAAAAATTTGTTTACAAAAACACCATGAAAAAGTTTTCATAAATTTTTCCACTTTCTCTTGTTTGTTTTATGTTCTAATCACTGTCAATACCTTTATTAATGCTCAAATTTCATGTTAAAGCTTCAAAAACATTAGCCAAATGCTTTATCATTAGGGAAAATACAATTAAAATTTTGAAAATTTCCAAAACTTTAAACGCTAATTACATTATTTTGTCGCCTGAATGAGCCTCTGAAACTCACATGCATCGTAAGATTGAGCATTAATTTACCTTCTAATCATACTCTGGTAAGTCCAAAGTAGGCCAATTTCGAGATATTTGTAATTTAATTTCACTTGTTTTTCAAAATTTTTCCATACAAATTTGATCGTGCGCAAATTTTTTTTGGAACAATTTTAAATTTTTAATGAAAAATCATGTTTATCTTAAATATCATAAGCTCATATTTTCAGAGATGTATAATTAAGGCATGATAAAGCTATTGACACTTTCAAAATAAAGAAAATCAACCAAAACTTTGCGACCTTTAAAGTTTACAACAAAATATAAATTTTGGACACTTTTTTTGATTTCAGACAATTGTTGCAACACTGGAAACGACAAAATAACAAAAACAAAAAAAAAATCGAAACTATTTACCACACGTTTATTGCTTTTTATAGAGGACACTATGTTTCCGAAAAGTTCATTGTTTCCAATCAATATATTTTCATTTCTTCTTGTTAGATGAGAAATTCCATCAATTTGATTTAAATTAATTTAATAATTATTGTTTTTATGGTAACTTAAGTTATTTTTTTATTGTCCAAAAATATTGTCGACAAATGATTTTATTGTTTAATTAAATAATTTTTTAACAAATAAATAAGGTAGAATTTTTTATAGTATAAATTAATTAACAACTTGTTGTGTTTTAGGTTTTATTTACCTTTTTTTGATACAATAGAAGAACTAATCACACAGCTTAGCAAGACCTTCTTCAAAGACGAAACTGCGTGGAATGAAAATGTTCAAAGAAATATTTGAGTTAGATGATATGAATGTCCTTGATATTATCTAAATTTCTATGATGAACAAGCTAGTTCTTTGACTAAAAAATTTTAAAATGCGTAATATTCTATGACTAAAATATCTTCTTGAAAAATAAAGGTTCAAATTTGTTTCTTTAACCTTATAAATGTTAAACATCGGCGAAATGTGCACACTTTAAAAATCTGCGAGAATTATATCTCTCGGAATTTAAATCGATGAATCATTTCTTCTCACGGTGATTTTTTTACCGAATATTTTTTCATAATTTCGTTTGATGAATAAAATTAATTAGTAAATAAATATATAAAGTTTAAGCGTTTGTTTTCTTTTTGCTACTTAATTTATTTACTAAAAGAATAGACTAACTAACATTTATTTGGTGTGAACACAGAGTACATTATTCAAATTTAATTATAGAAAGGATTAATCGTTAATTTTGTTATTCAATTCCTTTGCATTTTGGATAGAAAAACAATTTACTAATATGGAGTCAGGGTCGTTTATTCATTAAGTAACGTCAGGCGTAACTCCGAAAGTCAGAGATCGGATAATCGAGATGAAATCCGGCACCAAGTCCGAGTGTGGCCAGCACCAAGCTGGCATACAATTTAAGCCGGAGCTCATTCAGGCTTGATGGCAGATTTCGTCTCGATTATCCGACTTGTGATTTTCGAGAACGTTCTGAGGGGAAATAGTGTCAAAAAGTTTAACGGTTTATTGTTCTCAAAGCTGATTCTTTTGTAAAAAAAAAACATTATAAAGAATTCTTACTCATCAAAGCCCCAAATTTTAGCGTTATACAATAAGTGAACAGCTACTTTGTCTGTTTTTTTTTTTATTAGTCATTTCAATTATTGTTAATTTATTACAAGTAAAAAGTGCATGTATTTTTGGAGATTACTGAGTTCAATATATTACTCAAGGCGTGGAAACTATCCCAATTTACACAAAAAATTCAAAATATACTGGGCACATACACTAGGAATACGTTGAGATATTACAGTTATCATCTATAGAAGCTCAAGGATATTTTTTAAAATCTTTGGGATAGTTAGGATATTCCAAAAGTTTCCATGCCTTGATATTACCTACGCTTAGTATGCGACTTAACGAACTCAAGTGCTAAATTTGATTTAAAAATTTGAATTATTACTGAAATACTGATTTTGTATTTTAATATCGCATTATTTTCTCTTCAAACAAGTCCTTCCTCTTCTTCTCTTTATGAATTTTAATTGATAATGTAATGAACTCATGTAAAATGTATAACTCTGTATCAAATGATCTCCTACCAGTGTGGTAAATAAAGTTTCAATTCAATTCAATTCAATTCAAAAAAAGGTATTTTAGGTTTGGATATTTCCTTAAATTTCCAAAACTTTTATATCTTAACAATGTATAAGAATTATGAACCTAATATGCATCACGTGTCATAGTCTTTTTCCTACTTCATAAATAATTGTTTAATAATAAATCTCCTGAATAAAAATATAATTTCTGAGAATTATGTATACTTACTTTACTTACCAAATAAATTACTTTCACACTCTTTTTATTAACGGAACAAATGTTTTTAATCACAATGATAAATATTGCTTATTAATACAAAAACTTAATCTTTATTGGGGATTATGATCTTAAAAAAACGTGGTAAAAATATACTTCACATCCAAAGAATCTTTTAAGTTGAAAGAATGAAGATCGCTAAATAATTGAGAGATGATGTATAACTGATTTTTATATACACTAATTAAGCTTTTTAAATTTATTTTGCTAACTTAAGTTATGTAGGCAGGGGCTTAGCCAGGGGGGGGGTGGGTTGGGGGTTTTAACCCCCCTCTTTTTGGAAAATTTCTTCAATTTGCTAGGGATTTTTGAGAAAAAAATCCCAAAACCCCCCTAAATTTTTCGTTCCATACAAAAAAATTTCAAAGCCCCCTCCCTCAAAAAATTTCTGGCTACGCCCCTGTATGTAGGTACTATACTTATAATCTCGCAATTTCTTGGAAATCATAAAGTATTTAGTACTAAAAATAATTAAATTAATTCATTTTTAGTTGCATGAGTAATGTAAAGTATATCATGTTATACTGTAAGTCATTAACAGTATACAAATGATTGACAATGCAAAAAAATTGTATTAAGATTCTAAAGAAAACAGACAGCAGTTAGGTATGTAAAATTTAACTTTCAATGGCTTTTTAAGTCTTTTTTTTTTAAAAAAAAAATATAAATCATTGAATTTACCTGAATCTACCGAACCTTTTACATTCATAACCATTTAGTTAGAATCCCTAATAATATTCATATTCTATTGACAATTTTGGTGTGAATTATTTTATATGAAAGATTTATTAGGGATTTATTTATTTGTAGTGAAATAGAACATACATTAGGCTTTCTTTATACTTTTATTATTAATCATTCATTCTTAAGTACATTTTGGTTATATCAAAGAACGTATGGATTTCCTGCTTGAATTTTCAGTCATTGTTCAAAACGGATACAATCAGAATGGTTGTGTCAAGAGTTTTTCAATGTCTTTTACTTCTTTCCATTTTTGTGATTTTTGTTGATACAAAAATTAATGAAATTAAAGTTCAAGGAAATTATTCAGTGTTAAGTAGAGCAACATTGAACTTCATTTCGTCATTTTTTAAAGGAACCAGCTATTTGTCACTTACAATTAATGTTGCTATGTCCAACATTTCAAAATTCGAAGGATCTGATGTTGGAAATGAAATAATGATGGGAATTGGAATGGATTTTAGAATTATTGTTCGTGGACATCAGAGAAAGTTCAAAGATTTTGATAAAAGACGATCACCAATTGTGCTGATATTAGACTCTTTGGATTCTTTTAATGCAATAAAATTAAAACTAAAGAGAATTTATCCTAAATATTATCTGATTGTACTCGTGAATGGATTATTTAAAGATGTTGATGTAATCGTGAAGGAACTATGGTCAATGTCGATGGATAATGTAAATTTCTTAACAGGCAATTCTACACATGGAATAATTTACACTTACTTCCCATTTGATCATAATAAATGTGGAACTGATTTGTTATTGCATGTCATCAATGTTTTTGATTTGACAACTCAGAAATGGAGCAATTCAGATTTTTATCCTGATAAAGTACAAAATCTTAATAATTGTACCTTAAATATCGGAGTTACTGAAAGCATTCCGATGGTTATACTTAGCAATGGAACTGACGGAACAAAAATTTTTGATGGTATTGAAGTCCTACTGATTCAGAAACTTGCGGTAGAGTTCAACTTTACCGCAAAATTCAATATTTTTGAAAAAGTAGGAGTAGCTCGAGAGATAAATTCGTCTGGTGTATTAGGATCTTTATTTCATCGAAAATGTGATGTAGCAATTGGAAGTTTGTCACTTCAAATTGATCGAACGGAAGTTTTGAGTGCCACCAGCATGTTTGCATCAATTCCCATAGTAGCAGTAATACCACCATCAAGCCAAATCTCAGCATTTGTCAAACTATACTTGCCATTTGATTTTCCAACTTGGATTTTATTATTTGCCACTTTTTTCATCGGCTATGCTGTAATTTTAATTTCTAGGTTAATTTCCAAATCAATGTACAAATTTATCGTTGGACATAAAGTTAACTTTCCATTTACTAACATGCTGATTGCATTTTTTGGAGGATCTCAAACGACACTTCCTAAAACAAACTTTTCAAGATTTTTGTTGGGGAAATTTCTCTTATTTTGTTTAGTGATCAGAGGCTTGTATCAAGGAAAGCTGTTTGACATAATGAAGAAGAATATTTATGAAAAAACTCCAACAACATTCGATGGTTTGATAGCTAAAAATTATATTTTTTATACTTACGAGAGTCTAAGTCGAAGAGTTCAAGGATTTAAATTCGCAAATAAGTAAGCTTAAAGCCAGACATCGAATATAAAATATTAATTCTAATTTATTATTTTCAGAGTAAAAGTCATCAAAAATTCTGAAATTGAACATTATCGACAAAAAACATTGGATAGTTCATTTAATGGTATCGTGTTTAGCTACGAGCCACAAGTTATATATGAAAATCTAATGCATATAAAGGAATACTCTTACCTAATTTTGAAGGAAAGATTTGTCACAAATCAAATGGTTTTTTATCTTCAAGAGAATCATTTCTTGGCTGATCACTTTAGTGAAAAAATTGAATGGTTTCGTGATTTTGGTTTTACCAATTATATTTTTGATGAATTTGTAGATACAGGACATGCTCATTTTTCTTCCAATGAAAACACGAGCAAGCCATTAAGGTTTGCTGAATTATCAGCCATATTTACTATTTGGATCATAGGTTTGATTGCTGCTGCTGTTATATGTCTGATAGAAATAGGAATAGGATATAAAAGTTCTTTCAAAATATTAAAAAGGAATCCAGGAAAAAAATTTAAACCTTCAAAAGTTCTATTAAACATGCAAAAAAAGAAATAATAAACTAGTTTGTTTTTTGCTGCACATTAAAGGTTATAAGTTTTACTAGAAATGTACATAATAAAGCAGTGCTTATTTTGCGTGAATCTATTGAAATTTCAAATACAACTATTGTCTACATTTTTAATTCCTTAGACTTTTCTTTCAGCAAACCATCCATGAAGACATTTTGGAACGGGACCCGGTAAATCTCTAAAATCACATCTTCCTAATTCTGTCATATTTCTAGCGTCAAGAACAAGCAACCCAACATGATTCTCATCACCTTCACCCCAAACCATTGAGGCTAAAATCACACCATCATCTTCTGTTTGTGGATTTGGGCAAGGAACAAAAATCGGTTCACTTGGATAAACATTTTTCTCACTCCAAGTAATTCTAGTTCTATTGTAGACATCAACTTTTATCAAAGTTCCAGGATTATCTGCATCAACATCCGAACTTATAGCATAGAAATATTGATACTCTTTACCAAGATGCTTTTCGTAATGAATTCGAGGTGTCTCACATCCTAAATTGCATAATAATTCAGGTTTACAAAAAATGGATCCATCAGGAAGTGAAAAGGCTGAAGCACTTGAATTTTGAAGCTTAACAAGATTATTGTCAAGAATATTGAATGATTCTGCAGATGATTCACAATTCCATGTGAAAAAGTTTGACAAAGATTTCATTTTTGATGGATAACTTAAAGGTAGAACAAATCGTAAAGGACGGCCACGAAACAGACGTGCATAGTCAGGATTGCTTTGCATATTTTTCATACTATCAATATACATGCAATTTAACATTTCAGGATCCTTATAACAGCTAATATCCAAAATTACGTGATCATCCTTTTCATATTGATTAATGATGTGAAGGAAGAAGAAAGTTTCAGTTTGATATGTATGACGTAACTCTCCAGAGCTTCTATCAACTAAATAAATGAGTGTTGGCTTATCAGGAAACCATTTAAGGCATGTTATCATTGGCTCATTCATCAATTGTGATTTAATTACGGATGGAACAGAAACTGCTAGTGGTTGTTCAACAATAATAAAATAATTTTCAGTTATTCCAAATGTGTGCATGTATGAAGGATGTAACTTCCATCTAGTTGGAATTTCAGCAACAATTTTTGCATCATCAAAAATTCTTTCTCCTTTTGGAAAGCAAAGTATACCATAAGCAGGTCCCGATTTTGTTATAGTTAGTCCAACATTGTAGACTGTTCCATCATTCATAACATGTGGATGCGACGTATGATTAACAATTCCTATACGTTCATGTAAATTCATTCTTTCAATTGTGTCCAATGTCTCAATATCGATTTTGTGAATAACAGGACTTTCAGCAAATGCAAAATATTCATCATTAAACGGATAAATAGAAATCATTGCATTATCCGAATTGGCATCAGCTGGTTTGAAAAGCGTCGCAACTCTATTTGATGAAAATTTATTCAATAAATTAAATTCGATTTTTTTTTTATCTTAATTAATTACCTTTGAAATATACTCTGACATGGGTCCGGCGCACAAGCAGTTCCAAATTCCGATACAACTACACGATTTGCTGCCAAATTTTTCTTATATGAATCAGTTTTGAGGAATCGACATTGATAAGTTACATTTCCATTTTCAATATTAAAGCGATGAAGGAGTGCTGAGCTATCAAAAAGATGATTAAATGTCATTGAACCAACTTTAATGCTTCCAGGACCGTTACGAAGCAAGCATCCATTTATCCAAGTTGGAATAGTGCCTCTTAAAATGCCATTAATTGGTTCAATAATTTCTTGCTCGCACGAACGAAGCCAAACATTCACATCGCAATTTGGATAATAATTGTGTCTAACAGGTAAAGGAGAGTGACTTCTCGAGCAGTTTTTGTACCGTTCATCATCATCGTCATCCAGATCAATTATCTCAATCTCATCATCGTCATTAATAATCTTTGTCACAATAAATTTATTTTCAGAATCAATTTTCAATGAATTTGGTTTGTTATTAAATGCATGCAAGGAATTGAAAGTTATTGCATCATTACTTCCCGTCGAACTACGTCGTTCTTTAATACTTAATTGAATATGGGAAAACTCATCAGAAATTGACTGTTCGTAACATAAATCAGACACTAAACTTTTACGTCTCTTTACATCTTCAGGATTACTTTTAACAGTTTTATATCGAACTGGTGTTGTCGCAATTGATGAATTTTCACTACATGGCGTATTTTGTCCCGAAATCGGATAAATTGTACCTTCAACACTTAATAAATCCAAAGATTTTAATACAGTCGTGGGTGTGTGAGCTGGTGATTTATCAAAATATGAATTTGAACAGGGTACATTTAAGGCTTCTGACATTTTCACTTTTATTTCGGGATATGTTGCCCGCACAAAAGTTGAATGTAAACTAAATAGTGCAGCAGTCAATTTAATGGTATTTATATAGATTCCACGTGCTTTACTGACTTACGAAATATTGTTAATTCTTACATGAAAATGATTGAAGCAAAAATATACTTTTGGGACGGTTACGTGTCCTTTTTCATACACACTGGAAATAACTTTTATTTAGATTATGTGACGAAATAGTACCTTCGGGGCTTCATTGTTTTACAAAAAGAACCACTTGTGTGAAAGTCATGAAATCTATTTCATTAATTAAACTTTTGAATTTGATCAGATTTTATGGTTAGGTAAATAAATTTGATTGAAGTAAGCTAATCTGACATCCGTGCTGTATAGTTTACAAGACAGTGAATAATAATTTATGTATGCATCAATTTTCCTTTCATTGACTAGTTGTGCTTCTTATTCTGATTTGAAACAAAAAACGACAAAAACTACCTGATGCTAATCATAAAGTTATTCAAAAGTGACGTCTTTTTTCGAAAATTTCTAGGATTTGAGACTTGAATTTCTTTTGGATTTAGGAATTTTAATTTTTATTGAAAGATTGAGGACACTCGCTATTTGCTAAGGTACAACGTAATCTATTCTACAGTCGAAATTTACACATCAAATACTGATTAATCTTTGTCCCTTAAATTGGATGATCATTACCTTTTGATATTATACAATACTAGTTACGCTAATTTGTATCAGCTCGTGCTTCCAAAAATATACCTTCATGCTACATGATATGTTTATTTTTACCTTTTCTATCGAACCTGATGCCAAAATATCGTCAATAATATCATTAACGAGTCTAATTGGAAAATCTGCTTCGTCATCGACAAAAATTGTAAGCATGTTTGAGTATTTTTATTACTTCCTTAAATTTTTGAAGATGCAATCTTATTCAATTCAAAGATAAAACGCAACTAATCTGATAGCTGAATTAATATAAAACAATTGTATTTTAAATTTCATTGATTGAACGAGACGAAAATGTTCCCATGCTGTAATATAAATTGATGTGTGAATTGTGACAATTTAATAATTAATATATGAGAACATTTCATAGAAATTTTAAAATCCAATGATTAATATATGAGAACATTTCATAGAAATTTTAAAATCCAATGAAATAAAATTTATTTTGCAAATTTTTTTTTGGATTCCATCAAGCGTGTAGGAATTAATACTAATAAATATTTCTTTTAAATTTCAATTCTCAATCCGATAATTATTCATTAAGAAAATATAAAGTTTAACTTTTGAAAATATTAGAGATTTCAAGCACATTTTGATTCTAATATCGCAAAAGCTCAAAAAATATATCATAAAGCTTTTAAAAAAAAATTCTTAAAAAGAAATAACAGAATAATAATTAAATAACACCAATAACACTACAAAACAATTAAGGAACATAAAAGTTGAATTAAAAATGTCCTAGTGAATATTAATTTATAAAATGTGCGACCAAACTTTTCATTTAATTAGAAATGAAAATATTCACTATATCGATTAAGGTACTTAAAGTAGAATAAAAACAGTAAACAGCAGCAATAAGTATTAAAAATAAAATAAATTTGTTCTTTGGGCTCGTTCACTTATTACGTAACGCAGGGGGGGGGTCGAGAGGAGAACAATAGAATTACTGAGAATTTCATTGTTCTTTTTTGAAATATGACCGTTATTTTGTTACGTAATAAATGAACGATACCTTTTCTCTTGTACGATTAAGTTTTTTTTTTGGTAACTGTGAAGTGCTTAATCACTAATATTTTTTTATGTATGGCAATTATTTGTTATGCAAAATAATTTAAAAATTTTTTGGTATGCGATCTCGAAGATAAGACAGAATAGAAGCTGTTCCCTTTTCAAGGATTTGTATGCGTGGACTTCTGAAGCTATTTCCGTGTAAAAGCAAGCTTGTTATTTGTGTCATGTTTCCTAAAGTTGGTGGCACATGATTTATATTATTATTTGACAAATCTAATGTCGCTAAACGCTTCAGTGCAGCTAGTCCATTTTCTGACGCATCAATCGCTTCAATTTTATTATCGCATGCAATTATAATTTCGACATGAACTAACTCATAAATGCATTTTGGGAATTCTATAAACTTGTTATTGGCAATGTTAATTTCACGTAATGTAATCAATAATCCAACTTCATCAGGTAGCTTATCTAGTTGATTACAGCTTAAATTCAGGTACTTAATATGATCAAATTGCGAAACAAATGGCTGTACTTCAATCAATTGATTTCCATTCATATTTAATTCCGATATTTTTGAGCTTAAATGAGTTAAAGCTTCGGGTAGCTGCTTCAATTTATTTTTTGAAAAATCAATTATGGAAATGTCTGCTTCAACAGCATCCAAAAAGACTTGTTCTGGAATTTCTGTAACTCCTTTTCCACACAATGTAAGACTTCGTGTCTTCTTTAATTGATATTTATCAGGAAATGGATTTTCAGGAATTGTTGGTGAAAAGATGACTTTTGGATAGCCGTTATTATTTAATCCTTTATCACGATCCTTCAATGTCTTTAAAATACGCTGTGTACCGCATGCAATTATATCCCTACGAATTGATTTGATTGGATTCCCTTCAACTTGTAAGCTTACCAAATGAGCTAAAGTACACAAAGACGTTGGCAAGCTTGTCACAGAATTATTAGACAAATCAAGTCTCATTAAGCTTTGTAGCATTGATACTTCATCCGGTAATTTAACAATCTTATTATCTCGAAGATCTAAAACTTTCAAATTAGGTAGCTTCTCGAAAAATCTCTCGGGAATTTCTGTAATGAAATTATTTGAAATATGAAGTTCTTGCAAATGTTCACAACCGTCCAAATCTGGCATTTTATCGATATCATTATGTTGTGCATAAATAAACTCAATTTTACGTAAATCTCCCATATATTCAGGAAGAAATTTCAAGTCATTGTGCATGATGTCCAATTTTTGAAGATCTGCAAAATTATTAGAATTAATTGCTAGATACATGCTAAACATGCTTAAAATTACTTACTTCTCAAATTTGTTATATCATTAGGTAAAATTTGCAACTTGTTGTGATGCACTGATAAATCTGTTAATCGTGTCAAAAATCCTATTCCACCAGGCAATGATTCTAATTTATTGTTAGATAAGTCCTAAGTCATTGAATCATATTAGTATTATTTTTAATTCCTTTATTCCTTTTATTTACACTACTTACAAGGATTTCAAGGTATACCAAATCGCTCAAGTCGGCAGAGATGTCAGTTAATGCGTTATAAGATAAGTTAAGGTATTTTAGTTCGCGTAATCGAAAAAAGTCGTCAGGAAGTTCGTTTATTTTATTACGGCTAAGATTTAACTTAGTTAGTTTTTCCAATTGACCAATTTCTTTAGGAAGAGTTGTTAATGCATTATCTTGAAGCTATATTACATTATTTTAATGATTAATAATAATTTTAATGTTAGAGGCATGGTGGAATTATTGACTTACATTTAAAACCGTTAAGTCTTGAAGGTTCCTAATTTCTGGATTTATTTCTGTCAGAACATTTGAAGAAAAATCTATGTGTGTAATATTCCGTTGATTCCACCACAACTGATCATCATTAGGAGTGTTATTTAAATCGACTACATTTGGATTAACTTTCTTCTCTGCTTCTTGAATGTTGAAAACTTTTTCAGGAACTATAAAATAAAGAGAAATTTTTTTATTAGCTAATTTATTTGACCTTGATGTCTGCTCATTATGAACTTTGGATTTTGGTGTATTTTCGCTCTTTATAAATGTACAATTTATGTCTGAACATGTTGAACTCTTGAATTGCATAATTCAACTGTCTGAAAATTTCATGCACTGTAACATTAACTAAGTTTTGTAAAATAAGTAAGATACAGTCATTTGAGCGTAAAATTGAAAATAGCAATAAGTTCATAACAATTGAATGTCAGCACTATGTGGATGATCAATCAATAATTTATTATCAATATTTCGCTGTTCAACTTGTCAATAGCATTAAATATTAATCGATTTTCCAATAAATTCTTACTGTATTTCAAATTTTTTCCAACAATCTCGATTTTTCCAGTTTTTAATGCTTGCTTGATGATTTGTGGCGTTAATATATTGTCATCTTCTGTTTTATCTTTAAAATGAAACACTGGATTTAAATCTTCCTTCTTTATTCTTGATTTTACATTAATTTTCTTCATTTTCAAGAAAAATTGCAAATTTTCAATAATAAATAAACAAACTTCTTAATAAATGTATTTGTGAATGTGTATTTACACAAATTATTTGAATGTATCTGTTTTGCGCCAAAAAATTTAAAAATAAATAAACCGTTGATTTAAATTAGGTATTTTATTAAGCTTCATTCCCATATAAAACACCTCGAACCCCATTTTCCTCGTAATCTTGTCGTGATATACTTAAATTATCAAAGTCAGGATCATTTGCTAAGAATTGTGAACCGTACCACGCATAAGTCAATGGATCATCATCAGGAATAGAAACACTAACTGTGAATATTTCTGGTGCCATACATCGAATATCCTTCTGTAAACGATTTCTTAAGCCTGGGAATTTAGAAGAACCTCCCATAACAATAATATTGGCATATAAATGCGGTCTTGTTTCTTCTGGACATGCATTTATGGCATCAACTGCTGCTTCCGCAATTCCCATTTGATTAATTCCAAGATCTGAAGGATGAAATAATATTTCCGGAACAGAGAATCGTTCATTATTCAATCGAATGACTTGATAGTCATCTCCTTTTTTGGCAGTTCCAAGCGTTTGCAAATATCCACGTCTAATAGTTGTACAGTCAGGCAACACATACTCTCGAATGATTTTATTTTCAGGATATTTCTTCTTTGCCATATTCATGTCTGCATTAAAATCTTGCGATACAAAGCAACTGTCTTCTTTCATCTGATTAATTACAAATGACTCGTCCATGACATTTAAAAACCTATATGATATGATTTCTTTAAGATGATTTGTAAGTAATTTGCCGCCTATATCAATCCGTCTAACAGCTGATAGGACTTTCTTTCCTTTAACGAATGGAACGATATGACTAAAACTATAGCCAACATCAATGACAACACAGCATAAAGGTGGCTCGTCTGGATCTTGAGTATTTGTGTACTGATATTGGCAAAGATCTGGTGCAGTTGTTAGTCTTAATGAGCAACAATCATACTCCTCGAAGAATATTTCAACCATTGCCTCTTGAATAATTGAAAAATTAAATAATGGCTCAGTAATAATCAGCTTTGTGTCACTAAAGTTTACTGGAAATTCTGTTGTAAATATATAGTCGTAAATATTCTTCTGAACTTCCCAATTTGTAATGTATCCTTTTGTGAATCCAAGAATGTAAAATATGCCAGATATATCTCTACATTCATCAATTTGATTGCCTATAAACGGCCGTCTCTTTTCACTTTTTGCCTTCATTATGCAGTTTGGAATAACTCTAAAAATTAATGAAAACAATTTGTTAAAAGCCGATTAGCTATATTTTTTTTATGAATTTATACTTACAAAGGCTTCTCATCCGTTACGTATCCTATTTTTATGTTACATGCTCCATTATCAATGCAGCAAATCTTTTCCATTTTATAGATTTATGGCTATTTTAATAAATTTAAGAATTTTTCGATTTTTTTTTGTTTATAGTTTTAAACATGGGTTGATGACAATTATAGCAGTTTCAAAATTCAAATTTATAGCACATTTTAGCGATTTTTATAGCAGTTTTCAAGCATGACATTTTGTAACATTTAACTTTCAGTCTCATTAAGAATAAATAAATAAATTATAATTTAAGAAGACCAAGTTATACCAGCAAAAGTAAAAATGGCATAATGGAAAATGAAGTATAAAAAAAATTATTTGTCAAAAATCTTAAAATCATATTCACACCAAATTTTCAGTTTGAGCGAATATGGGCAAATCCATTGAAGAGTGGAAAATGCAAAAAGTGCTTTCTAATTCTTCTTCAACTAGTCGAAAATGAAATATTTTCATTCATTCAATTGTTTTTTTCTTTCTTGTGTGAAATTAAAAAAAAAGCAACCTTTGAAATTTGAAAAAAAGAAAATCTTCAGTGAAAATTTAACAGTGGAGAGAGACGCTCGCGTTTTTTAAATTTTCGTATGGAACCGATAATTAGCAAGACTGGAGAGCAAATTTAACTTTTGGAGAGGATCCTTTCAAGCGACATCAAGCAAGGTTATCAAAAAACGTCAAATAAATTGCATCAAATTAAATCAAAAAAATTATGAAAAGGAAGGATCAAAAATTGTGAATGACTTAAAGGTCATTGTGGAACGATAGCTGAAGGTAAATTGGGAAAAAACATGTTCTGGAATTAAAATCATCATGATCAGTTTAATTGGCCATTTATGAAATTTTTTTTCATGATTTTTTTTTTTTTTCATTTACCAGACATTTTTTCAATGCTTCATTTGATGATTTTTTTAACTTATTTTTTTTTTTTTAATTTCAGGAAATTTGGATGCAAATTTACCAAACATCGCAAATCTTTTAGACGATTTATTTTTATGTTCATCATGAAAAAAGCCAGCAAATAAACTGAATAATCAAGTTCGTCAGGAAATTTGAAGTCATCGATCAAGAAATGAAAAAGGATATCATTAGAAAGGAATCATCAAAAAAGAAGCCCTCAAAAATGAAGCTTGTGTTAGCCAGAGAAATGCAAGAATTAATCAAGTTTTGCATCATTTTGTTGAAATGGTAAATTTCTTTTACAATTGGTTTTTTAATTTGCCAAGTTACGCTTGGTATAAGTGGACATAAGTTTAAACTCAATTGTTTAATGATTAAATTTTTTTTGTGTCGCCTAAGAATTAATTTGCGAAAATAATTCATTCTAAGTCTTGTCATTTGTCCATTTTACCCTCTCGTATTTTTTCTTAAATTGTTCACATTTTGAGTATTAAAGTCTCCAATCAGAATGAAGTTTCGTAGTTGGATTAGATGTCTGAAAAACAATTGCTTTGATCCTTGATTGTTATGCACGTGGCATTGCCATACTCGAAATTTTTCTTAAACGATTTCCCACACATGTGTTATGATTTAAATAGATGCAGTAATCTTAACACGATGCATTCTGGTACTTATTGTTTAATATAAAGGAAGAAACTTTGTGAGATTATTCCGGAGTCCTATGAATTTTCAAAACGAACACGTCTTAATAGTTTTTAAGCTTATCTTGCCGATCTTGTGTTTTCGGATTTCGTTACTGTTTATTTAGCTAATTAGATTCTTTTGTATAAAATTGGTTCGTCTTATCTTGTGTTCATTACAAACTTTTACTCTTTTCCGTTTTTCTTCTCTTTTTATGAGGATTTCTGTCCTTTTTTTTGTATTTATAAAATTGGGTTTGTGGATGTAGTCACCTCTACGAGTTTCGAGTTGCTTTGCAGTCTTGATTCTCTAGGGTTGTCGTCAGTGGTTTGGTCAACTAAAAGTTTTCTAGAATTCTAGAATTTAATCTATCACTTCCAAGTGAATTATAATTAATTTTATGTTTAGCTATAGCAGTTTGGTTGTTTGTGCATTCAAAGATATGTTTGACTATTATTGGTATGGTTGATTGCATGTGCATGTGGGAGGGGAGTTTCTTTCGATTATATGAATGTGTGTAAGATTTGTATGTCCAATTCTAAATTATAAGTGTTAATGTTAGTCCATTTAATAATAGTTTTTTTAAGTTACCTAATTTATTGCCAATTCCGATTTCCTTGCACCATTCCCTTTGCCATTGTTTCATGACGTATTCTTTCGTATGTTTTGTGATGTCTTCAACTAAAATTTGCTTTGTGTCTTCTTTAGCACAAATGCTTCTTCGTTTCCTCTAATTCCTGGATGACTTGGAATCCACATAATTGTTGTTTGAATGTTTGGATCTCTTAATTTATCTTGTATTTGCTGTATCGTATTATTTTTTGGATGTAGACTTTTTAATGCGTTGACGACACTGAGAGAATCAGTGCAAATTAGTGTTTTATTTGATGTTTTAATGCTTTTAAAAGTGCGAACAGTTCAGTACTGTAGACTGTGCAGTATTCGTGACATTTGTATTTATAAGTATTGTCTTTTGTTATTACCGCCACGCCGTATCCATGTTCTGTTTTAGATCCATTGGTGTAAATTACTTCATATACTTTTTTGTGTGTATGTGTTCAAAGTTTCATTGAATTTTTGTTTAATTACTTCATGTGATATTGTCTGCTTGTTAAGTTGTGTCATTGTTAAATTTATTTTAAACTTAGACTTTCTCCAGAATGGAATTTAGTTAAATGTAATTTTCGTTGATATTTTAGAAGAATAATGCCTGATTCAGCGTATATACTTGTGTTTGGTGTCGCTTCGTAAATTTTGTTCGAAATCATCTGCATATGCACAGAACTTTGTTTGCCTATTTATGTCATTCAGAACATTGTCGAACACAATATTGAAAAGAGTGCATGAGAGCACTGAACTTTGCGGAATGCCATTTTCCGTCCCAAGTCAGATTTTATGTTACCTAATTGTATGTTGAATGTTCTATTATGCAGGAAATTGTTAATAAAGTTGATTATTCGTCCTTTAAAGCCCAGCTTGAACATATGTGTTGTAACTTTGTGCGTCCACACTCTGTCATATGCATTTTTTAAATCAATGAAAATAATTGTTTTCTGTTCATGTGCTGCAAATCCTTTTTGAATGTGATCAACTTAATATGTGATATTGTCTATTGTGCTTTTTCCTTTTATGAAATTATTTTTTCCATTAGTTTGCATGTGCAGCTTGTGAGTGATATCGGTCTGTAGCTTGTTGTATGTTGTGGATCTTTTCCGGGTTTTTTTATTGGTATTATGATTGAATGTTTCCAGTTTTGTGGGAGAACTTCATTTAGTGCCTTATTGTAGAGCTGTAATAATATTTGTTTTCCTTTTTGTGTAAGATTTTTAATCATGTCATAGTGTATTTTGTTGTGTCCAGGTGACGAACCTTTTGTCTGATTGATGGCGTCTTCCAGTTCCTTCATTGTTATGTTATCATTGTATGGTTCATTAATTGTGCCTTCAGGGATTGTTGTATTTGTAACTGACTGTTGTTTTAAGTTTTTAAGCTTTGTATTCAAATTGTGTTCACTGTAGACATATTCAAATGTGTCTTTAATGGAATTAGCTATTTCTGTTTGATTTGTTGTGCAAGTACCATCATGTTTTTTATTCTTATTTCTGTGTTCTTGCTCTTGCCATTTAATGTGCGGACTTTTTCGTAAATTTATTTTGTGTTGGCTTTATGATTGATTGATGTAGTGTATTGTCTCCAACTTTCCGTTCTTACTTTGTTTATCAGTTGTCTAATTTCCTTAATAATTTCTGTGATTTTGTTGCGTATTTCAGAATTTAATGTGTTCTTGTACATTCGTATGTTCTTTTTTCGTTGGATTATTTTTTGTTTGATATCATCGTTCCAATATGGCAATTTTCTTTTGGCTTTAAATGGATTTGTGATTGGGATTGAATTGTTAGCTGCGTGTATAATTCTTTGAGTGAAGTCATTTTCCATGCTGTTTATGCTCGATGTGTCAATATTTTCGAAATTGAGATTTTTTTTAAATTCAGACCAATTTGCTTTTTTTATGTTGAATGATGTTCTGTGTGTCTGTACGTGTTTCGTGGATGGAAAGGAAATCAGAATTGGGAAGTGATCACTTCCATGGAGATCATCAAAAACCGTCCAATCTGTAAATGAAACTAGATTTTGTGTGCAAATTGTTAGATCTATGTTTGTTCGTCTACCGTTAGTGGCAATATGTGTTGAAAGTTTTTCATTTAATATGGTTAGTGAATGTGTTTCTGTAATTTCTGTTATTAAAGTTCCTCGTCTGTCTGTTTTATGAGATCCCCACAGTGTATTGTGAGAATTAAAGTCTCCTGTCAATATGAATGAATGTCCTTGTTGATTAACTAAATTTTCAAGTTCGTCTTTGAATGTTTGTATGGGTATATTGTGATCGAGATAAATGTTACAAATTATAAAATCAATTGGGTATGTTAATTGAACTGCTATAGCTTGTAAATTTGTGTTTAATTGAAAAAAGGAAGATTGTATATGTGAGCTAATTAATGTCATAACACCTCCACATACATTACTGCCCTGTGAACATGTTTTCTTTTTAATGTATGAATTATAATTATTCAAATGTGTATCTATATTTAATTTTGTTTCTTGTAATGTGATGAAAAGTGGTTTAAATTCATTGATTAATACCTGTAGTTCGTATTTATTTGTAAAGTATCCTCTAATATTCCAGTTAAGTATAGTTGTGTTGTGGTTCATCATATGATCATGTCTTCCTCGTCTTCTGCATATTCAATGTCTTCATCCGTTGATTCCTCTTGAGGATTGATCTTTGTAGGTCGTGAACGTTTATTTGTGTTAATTGTTGTTGCGTTATTTGTTGTTGAGTTACTTGTATTTACTTGCTGCTCGTTATGATACTGGTAGTGCTGGCACTTGCATAATGTTTCAGTTTGTGTAGTTGTTATTTGTGCATATGTTAATCTGTTAATGTTGGAACGTTTGACCGCTTCTGCCATTGACACATTTTGAGTGACTCTTATTGTTTGGATGTTTAGTTGTCTTTTGTACTCTGAGCAGTTTCTGTTATAACTGTTGTGTCCTGTTTGTTGACAGTTTCCACAAAAAGCTGTTTCTGTGCATTTTTCGTCTTTGTTGTGAATGTGTTTTGTTCCGTTGCAATTGTAGCATGTTGGAGATTCTCTGTTTGGACAAAACTTGGATAAGTTAGTTTAAGAGTGTATCTTTGTCTTCATTCTGTAGCTCATATGCACGCATGACTCCCTTAGAGCTGTTCATTGTTTTGTGTTCCGTTACTTGAATTGTTGCGTCCATAATACCTGTCATTTTAGTCAGGTTTTGTGCTTGTCATAAATTCTCTGTTTTTATGAAGAAATCTCCACTTTTAAGGAACTTACATTCTACATTCCGTTTTGTGTTGCGTTCTTTATTGCTATTTCAAGGAGTGTAGGTGAAGTCTCTCATAGTTTCGTGCTCTCGTCTATTCTGTACATGATAAGAAATTTCTTGGTGTTTTTAATGATATCTAAGCGTTTATTAAACTTTTTGTTTGTCCTTTGATTCTTATTAATGTGTATTTGCGTTAAAAATAGTTTAATGAAATATTTTTGTTGTTTATTTTTTGTGGGGTCAACACTTTTTCTTGTTGATTGTTTCTATTCAATTTGTAAGCTCCTTTGGATTTGATTTTGCTTGTTGTCTTTTTTGTTTTTTCTAATAGATTTGTAATTCATTATTGTAAGCGTTGACCAATCTGGAGGTAATCATTTCTTCACAATCTTGTGGAATCAAGTTGATTTCCTTTTTGGCTGTTTGTAGATTTTTAGTGGTATTTGATATGCTGAGACTCGATAACTGCCAGTCAGTTGCTTTTATCGATATGTCGTTTTTCTTGCTGATGTGAAAGGTTGGAATGAGCTTTGTCATGTCATAAATTTGTAATAATAATAGATTTGAGTCGTGAATCGTCGAAATCTGCTTTTCTGTTATCACTTTTCGTATGCTGTGTTGTTGTCTTGAGTTAAAATCAACTGAGTCTCGTATTTTTAATTTTCTTATTTTATTTCGATGAGTTGGTTTTCTGGAATTAGTCTTCCGGTTTTCGTTGTCACCTGTAGTGTCAAGAGGTTGATGACTTTCACAGTTAATTTTTGCAGTTCTGAGAGTTACTGTATTAACGATTGCTTTTTGAATTTCGAAGTTATTTTGTCGATATTTGTTTTTAGTCTTATATTTTTGATTGCTACTTGCTGCATCTGATAATTCTTGATATTTTACTGTTAGTATCGTTGTTTGTATTTTCTTTGGTTAACGTATCTTTATATTGAATGTTTTGCTAATTGTAGACTTTGCGTTTTATTCAAATACCATTCAGATGGATATATGTCGAAATCCTATAATTTAGCTGAACAAACGTCAAAAATGTTTGCATGGGTAATTTTTCCCTAACTGGAAGTTGATTGCTGGTTGGTAGATTTTGAATCCGTCTTAAAAATTCTAATTGATTTCCTAATTATGTATATTAATGCTTTAATTGATCTTTCGTATTGATTATGTCTATTACACTTCTCTTCGGGCTTTTAGTATGTGTATTTCCGTAGATAATTCTTCGTGGTTGATGTGATTAGTTTTTTGCGTAGATTAAATACTTCTGTCGGATTTCCCTATTTCATTTCTGTGATCTAGTGAATCCTTGTTGATTTGTTAGGGATGTCGAAATTACTGAGATGATTCATCTTTTGAACTTGATTTATTTGATGAGGATGGTATCAATTGTTAATTGTTTTATACGTCTCAAAAGAGTAAGAGCTAAAATAATAGGAATAAAAATGAATTTACTTGTTGATTTGAATGTCAATAATCTTGTTATGATTGTAGCGTTGTATCTGTGATTTATTTCGTCTTTCGCATTTTTGCCCAACGTGATCCATTCTGATGAAATTTCAAATTATATAATATATACGTTTAATAATACGTTTAAGAGACGTAGTGATGAATTGTGCAAATCTTGGGATCGTGCCTTTTGTGGTTGGTTGTGATTGAATTGTCACTCAAAGTATCTGTTTTCATTGTGTTTTGTAGTTCATTAGTTTTAGACCGATTTTAGCTGTTAATTGACTTGTAACTCCAGAATTGTTAATTTTATGTAAAATAATGAGCTTAGTGTTGATGCATTCTTGTAAACACTCCTAATTTTTCTCCGATATGAGAATCAATTACATATTCCCTCAATAATGTTTGTTGAGCAGATTGATACCAATTGATACAGGATTCATGTGTAGTCATTATTGGCGATAAGATTATGCTTAGAAGCTTTAATGATCGTTTTTTTTTTCATCATCTTATTTTCCGAGTTTCTGATTACAATGAATGTCATTTCTTGTTCGCTTGCTTGCAATTTTTCGATAGTCTGCTCTTTTTTACCGATAGTAATAGGGTGGGCTAAATGAAATTGAGTTTGCCATTTTATTTCTCTGATACTAATTTTGCTAAATAAGTTGATTAACGTAAGTTCTGTGTTATTTTGAGATTCTCACAGATTTCTTTGATTAAAAGCGACGGGAGTTGAAGATTTCAATATTCAATTACGATTTTCTTTCGATGATCCTAATCAATCTTTCCAGGGACCTTTCTTTCTGGTGGCACTTTTCTTTGGTGTTATATGAGTTTATTTGAACCATCATTCTGAATTTTCCATTAGTTGCATTTTATGCGAATTTCTCGTTAACTTATCACGTTTATTTTTAAAACAATTTTTGTACAGTTGAAGTCAGACTTTCGTATTCAATCTCGATTGTTGAATTTTCGTTGTCTTTAAATGTAATGGACTTGGTCATCTGCCAGTTTGATAATAGCTTCGATATGCCATTTTCATCGTGAATATAATCAATCCAGTCTGGTTTAAGTGTCTTCTTCTTCTTCTTCTTCTTAATAACTTTATTAAGGTTCTTTATATAATTAATTTTAAGAACATTTAAGATTTTATCTGTGACGTTTTTATAATTTTTTGTGATGATTGATAGTTTATGCTGTAATTCGAAATTGATTTTTCACAATCTGGCCATTCGAAAATGTGTTTGACAGTGAGGGTTTCATTGCATAGACAAATTGGGGAAGAGGTTTTTCTATTAAGTGGACGTGCGTTAGATTTATGTGTCCCATTCTAAATCTGGTTAGTATAGTTTGATCTTTTCTGTTATAAGTGTCAATGTTATTCTATTTGTTAATTGTAAATTTTATGTTACCTAATTTGTTTTCATTGCTAATTTCCTTGTTCCATTCGTCTCGCCATAAACCTGTAACATATTCTTTAATGTGATTTGTCATGTCTTCAATTAGTATTTTGTAATTTATATAATGTTGCTGTAAAGTTGCTTCTTTGGCGTTAAAATTAGCTTCATCGTTTCCTTTTATTCCGATGTGACTTAGTATCCACATTATTGTTGTGTCTGTGTTATTGTCTCTTAATTTATCTTGTATTTGTTTTAGCAGTGAGTTCTTAGTCCTTGAATTTTTTGTAGCTTGTGCATATGATTGTTTTGTTTATAGTTCTTTGTTTTAAACAGGTTTAAGTGTTCCATTCATTTTTGTTGATCTTTAAATTAGTTCATCAGTATCTTCTTGATTTTCGTTTCTTGATGAATGGTGTCGTTCTGACTTGATTCTATCTAAGGTATCTTGCTCTTGTTTTAACGAATTCTCTGAATTCACCTATTTTCTTATCAATGTCTTTTCTGTTCGCTTTGTTGAAACGTTTCTTGTCACTATTTTGTTCGTTTTTATTTTTACTAACAGTTACTAACCTGTTTTAGTCAGATAATTAGGAGTTTTTTGTCGTAAGCAATAATTTTAATAGTATGTTGACTTCAGTTGTAGATTTTTGATTTTCCATCAGTTTCTAAATCATCCGATGTTAACTGTACATTCAACAGCATGATTAAATTTAAATTTTGATATTTTTTGTTGTTGAGATAAGTGTTTTAAAGACTTTCATTCTCTTCATTTCTCTGTATATTTTGAGTATTTGATGAGTCTGTTGTGGGTAATATTATCTTTAACTTTCTTAATCTGAGTTTTTTGATTTTTTCACAATCCAAATTCGTAAATATTTTCGTGTTGAATTTGGATGAGTTTATCTGTCTATCAAAGATTTTATCCATGTGGTGCGTTCTTCTGACGATAAAAATTTTACTTGAATTATTAGGTTTGATTTCAGAATTATGACTTTGGCTGTCAATGATGACTTCAGGAAGGTCGATCGGATCATTTTGTCTTGTTTTGCTTGATACTTTAATGTAAAATGCGATTTGATAAGTTTGCTTGTTTTCTTTTGATTTTCTGGAATATCTACAATAGATCAAAGCTAAAATGATAAGTAAAACCATTAGTTTTGTTGAGGGTACGAAATAGTATGAATCAGATGTGTCTGCTGATCGTTGTTTATTTCCTTCGCGTGCTTTTTTCATTTTTTTATACCATTAATGTATATCAATTGATCAATGGATTTCAGGTCTTTGAGATTCGAGATTTCAAAAAATTTCCATCTGATGATGATATTTGCTCGTTGTGTATTATACATTCATTTTTTTTAAATTTCAGGAAATTTGGATGCAATTTCACCAAACATCGCAAATCTTTTAGACGATTTATTTTTATGTTCATCATGAAAAAAGCCAGCAAATAAACTGAATAATCAAGTTCGTCAGGAAATTTGAAGTCATCGATCAAGAAATGAAAAAGCACGTCATTAGAAAGGAATCATCAAAAAAGAAGCCCTCAAAAATGAAGCTTGTGTTAGCCAGAGAAATGCAAGAATTAATCAAGTTTTGCATCATTTTGTTGAAATGGTAAATTTCTTTTACAATTGGTTTTTTAATTTGCCAAGTTACGCTTGGCATAAGTGGACATAAGTTTAAACTCAATTGTTTAATGATTTAATTTTTTTTTGTGTCGCCTAAGAATTAATTTGCGAAAATAATTCATTCTAAGTCTTGTCATTTGTCCATTTTACCCTCTCGCATTTTTTCTTAAATTGTTCACATTTTGAGTTTCAAAGTCTCCAATCAGAATGAAATTTCGTAGTTGGGTTAGATGTCTGAAAAACAATTGCTTTGATCCTTGATTGTGATGCACGTGGCATTGCCATACTCGAAATTTTTCTTAAACGATTTCCCACACATGTGTTATGATTTAAATAGATGCAGTAATCTTAACACGATGCATTCTGGTGCTTATTGTTTAATATGAAGGAAGAAACTTTGTGAGATTATTCCGGAGTCCTATGAATTTTCAAAACGAACACGTCTTAATAGTTTTTAAGCTTATCTTGCCGATCTTGTGTTTTCGGATTTCGTTACTGTTTATTTAGCTAATTAGATTCTTTTGTATAAAATTGGTTCGTCTTATCTTGTGTTCATTACAAACTTTTACTCTTTTCCGTTTTTCTTCTCTTTTTATGAGGACTTCTTTACTTTTTTTTGTATTGATAAAATTGGGTTTGTGGATGTAGTCACCTCTACGAGTTTCGAGTTGCTTTGCAGTCTTGATTCTCTCGGGTTGTCGTTAGTGGTTTGGTCAACTTAAATTTTTTTAGAATTCTAGAATTTAATCTATAATATTTTTATCATCACTTCCAAGTGAATTATAATTAATTTTATGTTTAGCTATAGCAGTTTGGTTGTTTGTGCATTCAAAGATATGTTTGACTATTATTGGTATGGTTGATTGCATGTGCATGTGGGAGGGGGGTTTCTTTCGATTATATGAATGTGTGTAAGATTTGTATGTCCAATTCTAAGTTATAAGTGTTAATGTTAGTCCATTTAATAATAGTTTTTTTAAGTTACCTAATTTATTGCCAATTCCGATTTCCTTGCACCATTCCCTTTGCCATTGTTTCATGACGTATTCTTTCGTATGTTTTGTGATGTCTTCAAGTAAAATTTGCTTTGTGTCTTCTTTAGCACAAATATCAGCTTCTTCGTTTCCTCTAATTCCTGTATGACTTGGAATCCACATAATTGTTGTTTGAATGTTTGGATCTCTTAATTTATCTTGTATTTGCTGTACCATATTATTTTTTGGATGTAGACTTTTTAATGCATTGACGACACTGAGAGAATCAGTGCAAATTAGTGTTTTATATGATGTTCTATGTTTTAATGCTTTTAAAAGTGCGAACAGTTCAGTACTGTAGACTGTGCAGTATTCGTGACATTTGTATTTATAAGTATTGTCTTTTGTTATTACCGCCACGCCGTATCCATGTTCTGTTTTAGATCCATTGGTGTAAATTACTTCATATACTTTTTTGTGTGTATGTGTTCAAAGTTTCATTGAATTTTTGTTTAATTACTTCATGTGATATTGTTTGCTTGTTAAGTTGTGTCATTGTTAAATTTATTTTAAACTTAGACTTTCTCCAGAATGGAATTTAGTTAAATGTAATTTTCGTTGATATTTTAGAAGAATAATGCCTGATTCAGCGTATATACTTGTGTTTGGTGATGTGACGAAAGCTTCTATTGCGTATTTTGGGCTTCTTGTATGTACAGTATTAAGTTTATGTTCGTCTTTTTTCGTGAGTTTTGTAAAAATTAGAACTGAATAATTGTGGATTGATGTTGTGATCGCTTCGTAAATTTTGTTCGAAATCATCTGCATATGCACAGAACTTTGTTTGCCTATTTATGTCATTCAGAACATCGTCGAACACAATATTGAAAAGAGTGCATGAGAGCACTGAACTTTGCGGAATGCCATTTTCCGTCCCAAGTCAGATTTTATGTTACCTAATTGTATGTTGAATGTTCTATTATGCAGGAAATTGTTAATAAAGTTGATTATTCGTCCTTTAAAGCCCAGCTTGAACATATGTGTTGTAACTTTGTGCGTCCACACTCTGTCATATGCATTTTTTAAATCAATGAAAATAATTGTTGTCTGTTCATGTGCTGCAAATCCTTTTTGAATGTGATCAACTTAATATGTGATATTGTCTATTGTGCTTTTTCCTTTTATAAAATTATTTTTTCCATTAGTTTGCATGTGCAGCTTGTGAGTGATATCGGTCTGTAGCTTGTTGTATGTTGTGGATCTTTTCCGGGTTTTTTTATTGGTATTATGATTGAATGTTTCCAGTTTTGTGGGAGAACTTCATTTAGTGCCTTATTGTAGAGCTGTAATAATATTTGTTTTCCTTTTTGTGTAAGATTTTTAATCATGTCATAGTGTATTTTGTTGTGTCCAGGTGACGAACCTTTTGTCTGATTGATGGCGTCTTCCAGTTCCTTCATTGTTATGTTATCATTGTATGGTTCATTAATTGTGCCTTCAGGGATTGTTGTATTTGTAACTGACTGTTGTTTTAAGTTTTTAAGCTTTGTATTCAAATTGTGTTCACTGTAGACATATTCAAATGTGTCTTTAATGGAATTAGCTATTTCTGTTTGATTTGTTGTGCAAGTACCATCATGTTTTTTATTCTTATTTCTGTGTTCTTGCTCTTGCCATTTAATGTGCGGACTTTTTCGTAAATTTATTTTGTGTTGGCTTTATGATTGATTGATGTAGTGTATTGTCTCCAACTTTCCGTTCTTACTTTGTTTATCAGTTGTCTAATTTCCTTAATAATTTCTGTGATTTTGTTGCGTATTTCAGAATTTAATGTGTTCTTGTACATTCGTATGTTCTTTTTCGTTGGATTATTTTTTGTTTGATATCATCGTTCCAATATGGCAATTTTCTTTTGGCTTTAAATGGATTTGTGATTGGGATTGAATTGTTAGCTGCGTGTATAATTCTTTGAGTGAAGTCATTTTCCATGCTGTTTATGCTCGATGTGTCAATATTTTCGAAATTGAGATTTTTTTTAAATTCAGACCAATTTGCTTTTTTTATGTTGAATGATGTTCTGTGTGTCTGTACGTGTTTCGTGGATGGAAAGGAAATCAGAATTGGGAAGTGATCACTTCCATGGAGATCATCAAAAACCGTCCAATCTGTAAATGAAACTAGATTTTGTGTGCAAATTGTTAGATCTATGTTTGTTCGTCTACCGTTAGTGGCAATATGTGTTGAAAGTTTTTCATTTAATATGGTTAGTGAATGTGTTTCTGCCTGTAATTTCTGTTATTAAAGTTCCTCGTCTGTCTGTTTTATGAGATCCCCACAGTGTATTGTGAGAATTAAAGTCTCCTGTCAATATGAATAAATGTCCTTGTTGATTGAACTAATTTTTCAAGTTCGTCTTTGAATGTTTTTATGGGTATATTGTGATCGAGATAAATGTTACAAATTATAAAATCAATTGGGTATGTTAATTGAACTGCTATAGCTTGTAAATTTGTGTTTAATTGAAAAAAGGAAGATTGTATATGTGAGCTAATTAATGTCATAACACCTCCACATACATTACTGCCCTGTGAACATGTTTTCTTTTTAATGTATGAATTATAATTATTCAAATGTGTATCTATATTTAATTTTGTTTCTTGTAATGTGATGAAAAGTGGTTTAAATTCATTGATTAATACCTGTAGTTCGTATTTATTTGTAAAGTATCCTCTAATATTCCAGTTAAGTATAGTTGTGTTGTGGTTCATCATATGATCATGTCTTCCTCGTCTTCTGCATATTCAATGTCTTCATCCGTTGATTCCTCTTGAGGATTGATCTTTGTAGGTCGTGAACGTTTATTTGTGTTAATTGTTGTTGCGTTATTTGTTGTTGAGTTACTTGTATTTACTTGCTGCTCGTTATGATACTGGTAGTGCTGGCACTTGCATAATGTTTCAGTTTGTGTAGTTGTTATTTGTGCATATGTTAATCTGTTAATGTTGGAACGTTTGACCGCTTCTGCCATTGACACATTTTGAGTGACTCTTATTGTTTGGATGTTTAGTTGTCTTTTGTACTCTGAGCAGTTTCTGTTATAACTGTTGTGTCCTGTTTGTTGACAGTTTCCACAAAAAGCTGTTTCTGTGCATTTTTCGTCTTTGTTGTGAATGTGTTTTGTTCCGTTGCAATTGTAGCATGTTGGAGATTCTCTGTTTGGACAAAACTTGGATAAGTTAGTTTAAGAGTGTATCTTTGTCTTCATTCTGTAGCTCATATGCACGCATGACTCCCTTAGAGCTGTTCATTGTTTTGTGTTCCGTTACTTGAATTGTTGCGTTCATAATACCTGTCATTTTAGTCAGGTTTTGTGCTTGTCATAAATTCTCTGTTTTTATGAAGAAATCTCCACTTTTAAGGAACTTACATTCTACATTCCGTTTTGTGTTGCGTTCTTTATTGCTGTTTCAAGGAGTATAGGTGAAGTCTCTCATAGTTTCGTGCTCTCGTCTATTCTGTGCATGATAAGAAATTTCTTGGTGTTTTTAATGATATCTAAGCATTTATTAAACTTTTTGTTTGTCCTTTGGTTCTTATTAATGTGTATTTGCGTTAAAAATAGTTTGATGAAATATTTTTGTTGTTTATTTTTTGTGGGGTCAACACTTTTTCTTGTTGATTGTTTCTATTCAATTTGAAAGCTCCTTTGGATTTGATTTTGCTTGTTGTCTTTTTTGTTTTTTCTAATAGATTTGTAATTCATTATTGTAAGCGTTGACCAATCTGGAGGTAATCATTTCTTCACGATCTTGTGGAATCAAGTTGATTTCCTTTTTGGTTGTTTGTAGATTTTTAGTGGTATTTGATATGCTGAGACTCGATAACTGCCAGTCAGTTGCTTTTATCGATATGTCGTTTTTTTTGCTGATGTGAATGGTTGGAATGAACTTTGTCATGTCGTAAATTTGTAATAATATTAGATTTGAGTCGTGAATCGTCGAAATCTGCTTTTCTGTTATCACTTTTCGTATGCTGTGTTGTTGTCTTGAGTTAAAATCAACTGAGTCTCGTATTTTTAATTTTCTTATTTTATTTCGATGAGTTGGTTTTCTGGAATTAGTCTTCCGGTTTTCGTTGTCACCTGTAGTGTCAAGAGGTTGATGACTTTCACAGTTAATTTTTGCAGTTCTGAGAGTTACTGTATTAACGATTGCTTTTTGAATTTCGAAGTTATTTTGTCGATATTTGTTTTCAGTCTTATATTTTTGATTGCTACTTGCTGCATCTGATAATTCTTGATATTTTACTGTTAGTATCGTTGTTTGTATTTTCTTTGGTTAACGTATCTTTATATTGAATGTTTTGCTAATTGTAGACTTTGCGTTTTATTCAAATACCATTCAGATGGATATATGTCGAAATCCTATAATTTAGCTGAACAAACGTCAAAAATGTTTGCATGGGTAATTTTTCCCTAACTGGAAGTTGATTGCTGGTTGGTAGATTTTGAATCCGTCTTAAAAATTCTAATTGATTTCCTAAGTATGTATATTAATGCTTTAATTGATCTTTCGTATTGATTATGTCTATTATACTTCTCGACGGGCTTTTAATTATAATTATTTCCGTAGGGGGCCGTTCACAAAGTACGTTACGCAAAAAACTGACTTTTTAGACCCCCTCCCCCCTTGTTACGCATTGTTAAAAATTTTCAACTCCCCCCCCCCCCCCCTGAACGTTCAAAATTTTTTTCATTTCATAAAAAATGTTGGTATAAAATTTTTTTATTTTTTTTTTTAACTAATTTTTTTAAATCCAAAGAATGATAAAGTTTCGGAGCATTTGGACATAACATGCCGTCTTACTTCAGTCACACACTTTATAAGAAATATCTGTTGGAAAAAAAAAATACTATCTAACTTTCTTTAACGTATGTATGAAAACTAAATTCACATGATCAAAATAATACAAAACCTAAATTTTACATTAAATTTTTTATTTGAATACTATAAAATTATTATTGCTGATAGAACGTTACATTTTCAAATACCCCCCCCCCCCTTGTTACAAATGGTTACACTTTTTCGAATCCCCCCCCTCCCCCCTAAAATGCGAACGTACTTTGTGAACAGCCCCTAGATAATTCTTCGTGGTTGATGTGATTAGTTTTTTGCGTAGATTAAAAACTTCTGTCGGATTTCCCTATTTCACTTCTGTGATCTAGTGAATCCTTGTTGATTTGTTAAAAAATTAATTTACTTGTTGATTTGAATGTCAATAATCTTGTTATGATTGTAGCGTTGTATCTGTGATTTATTTTGTCTTTCGCATTTTTGTCCAACGTGATCCATTCTGATGAAATTTCAAATTATATAATATATACGTTTAATAATACGTTTAAGAGTCGTAGTGATGAATTGTGCAAATCTTGGGATCGTGCCTTTTGTGGTTGGTTGTGATTGAATTGTCACTCAAAGTATCTGTTTTCATTGTGTTTTTGTATTTCATTAGTGTTAGACCGATTTTAGCTGTTAAGTGATTTGTAACTCCAGAATTGTTAATTTTATGTAAAATAATGAGCTTAGTGTTGATGCATTCTTGTAAACACTCCTAATTTTTCTCCGATATAAGAATCAATTACATATTCCCTCAATAATGTTTGTTGAGCAGATTGATACCAATTGATACAGGATTCATGTGTAGTCATTATTGGCGATAAGATTATGCTTAGAAGCTTTAATGATCGTTTTTTTTCATCATCTTATTTTCCGAGTTTCTGATTACAATGAATGTCATTTCTTGTTCGCTTGCTTGCAATTTTTCGATAGTCTGCTCTTTTTTACCGATAGTAATAGGGTGGACTAAATGAAATTGAATTTGCCATTTTATTTCTCTGATACTAATTTTGCTAAATAAGTTGATTAACGTAAGTTCTGAGTTATTTTGAGATTCTCATAGATTTCTTTGATTAAAAGCGACGGGAATTGAAGATTTCAATATTCAATTACGATTTTCTTTCGATGATCCTAATCAATCTTTCCAGGACCTTTCTTTCTGGTGGCACTTTTCTTTGGTGTTATATGAGTTTATTTGAACCATCATTCTGAATTTCCCAAAATTCCTCTTTTAGTTTTCCATTAGTTGCATTTTATGCGAATTTCTATAATCTAGATAACACATAATAAGCAAACTTTTTAATGCAAATATTTTTTTTATCAATTCTTTTTTCATTTCATTTAGAGTCAAATTTCTAATTCTTCTTTTTTTTAGTTTACAGGTTTTTGCTCATTATCTTTTCCATCAATAGGCAAATAGGCAGTTAATTTAAGTAACGGAGCACTGTTTTCGATGACTTTCACCTCAAGTCCATTCGTCAAGTTAACAATTGGATCGCTGTTCGACAGGAGTCTGCTGAGTATTTTTGATTCTTCTTAACCAATTAATATCGTTTTTTTTTCAGGTTTCATAATTGGAGTTTGTGGGCCCGCATCAATTCTTTTTTTATTTCATTTAAAACTAATTTCTAATTCTTCTTTTTTTAGTTTATAGGTTTTTTTTTATCTTTTTCATCAATAGGCAAATAGGCAGTTAGTTTGAGTAACGGAGCACTGTTTTCGATGACTTTCACCTCAAGTCCATTCGTCAAGTTAACAATTGGATCGCTGTTCGACAGGAGTTTGCTGAGTATTTTTGATTCTTCTTAACCAATTAATATCGTTTTTTTTCAGGTTTCATAATTGGAGTTTGTGGGCCCGCATCAATTCTTTTTTTATTTCATTTAAAATTAATTTCTAATTTTTCTTTTTTTTAGTTTATAGGTTTTTTTTTTATCTTTTTCATCAATAGGCAAATTGGCAGTTAGTTTGAGTAACGGAGTACTGCTTTCGATGACTTTCGACGATTTCACCTCAAGTCCATCAGTCAAAAACGCTTTTCATACCCTGAAGTTGTTTCAATTTCCACCGTGTTTCATCATTTCATGCTGCCTGATTTAAGTAGTGAGTCCATTTTTTACTTTAATTAATGTGGTGGGCTGGGTGGGTCCATAACTAATTTTTTTTATTTTCAGCTATATTTTGTTTATTTTTTTTTTTGTTGTTTTATTTCGAGTTATTTAATTTTTTTTTCAGGTTTCATAATTAGAGTTTGTGGGCCCGCATCAATTCTTTTTTTATTTCATTTAAAATTAATTTCTAATTCTTCTTTTTTTAAGTTTATAGGTTTTTTTTATCTTTTTCATCAATAGGCAAATAGGCAGTTAGTTTGAGTAACGGAGCACTGTTTTCGATGACTTTCACCTCAAGTCCATTCGTCAAGTTAACAATTGGATCGCTGTTCGACAGGAGTCTGCTGAGTATTTTTGATTCTTCTTAACCAATTAATATCGTTTTTTTTTCAGGTTTCATAATTAGAGTTTGTGGGCCCGCATCAATTCTTTTTTTATTTCATTTAAAATTAATTTCTAATTCTTCTTTTTTTTAGTTTATAGGTTTTTTTTCCTTATCTTTTTCATTAATAGGCAAATTGGCAGTTAGTTTGAATAACGGAGTACTGCTCTCGATGACTTTCGATGATTTCACCTCAAGTCCATCAGTCAAAAACGCTTTTCATACCCTGAAGTTGTTTCAATTTCCACCGTGTTTCATCATGTCATGCTGCCTGATTTAAGTAGTGAGTCCATTTTTTACTTTAATTAATGTGGTGGGCTGGGTGGGTCCATAACTAATTTTTTTTATTTTCAGCTTTATTTTGTTTATTTATTTTTTTTTTTTTGTTGTTTTATTTCGAGTTATTTAATTTTTTTTTCAGGTTTCATAATTAGAGTTTGTGGGCCCGCATCAATTCTTTTTTTATTTCATTTAAAATTAATTTCTAATTCTTCTTTTTTTTAGTTTATAGGTTTTTTTTTCTTTATCTTTTTTATCAATAGGCAAATAGGCAGTTAGTTTGAGTAACGGAGCACTGTTTTCGATGACTTTCACCTCAAGTCCATTCATCAAGTTAACAATTGGATCGCTGTTCGACAGGAGTTTGCTGAGTATTTTTGATTCTTCTTAACCAATTAATATCGTTTTTTTTTTCAGGTTTCATAATTAGAGTTTGTGGGCCCGCATCAATTCTTTTTTTATTTCATTTAAAATTAATTTCTAATTCTTCTTTTTTTAGTTTATAGGTTTTTTTTTTATCTTTTTCATCAATAGGCAAATAGGCAGTTAGTTTGAATAACGGAGCACTGTTTTCGATGACTTTCACCTCAAGTCCATTCGTCAAGTTAACAATTGGATCGCTGTTCGACAGGAGTCTGCTGAGTATTTTTGATTCTTCTTAACCAATTAATATCGTTTTTTTTCAGGTTTCATAATTGGAGTTTGTGGGCCCGCATCAATTCTTTCTTTATTTCATTTAAAATTAATTTCTAATTCTTCTTTTTTTTAGTTTATAGGTTTTTTTTTTATCTTTTTCATCAATAGGCAAATTGGCAGTTAGTTTGAGTAACGGAGTACTGCTTTCGATGACTTTCGACGATTTCACCTCAAGTCCATCAGTCAAAAACGCTTTTCATACCCTGAAGTTGTTTCAATTTCCACCGTGTTTCATCATGTCATGCTGCCTGATTTAAGTAGTGAGTCCATTTTTTACTTTAATTAATGTGGTGGGCTGGGTGGGTCCATAACTATTTTTTTTTATTTTCAGCTATATTTTGTTTATTTTTTTTTTTGTTGTTGTTTTATTTCGAGTTATTTAATTTTTTTTCAGGTTTCATAATTAGAGTTTGTGGGCCCGCATTAATTCTTTTTTTATTTCATTTAAAATTAATTTCTAATTCTTCTTTTTTTAGTTTATAGGTTTTTTTTATCTTTTTCATCAATAGGCAAATAGGCAGTTAGTTTGAGTAACGGAGCACTGTTTTCGATGACTTTCACCTCAAGTCCATTCGTCAAGTTAACAATTGGATCGCTGTTCGACAGGAGTCTGCTGAGTATTTTTGATTCTTCTTAACCAATTAATATCGTTTTTTTTCAGGTTTCATAATTGGAGTTTGTGGGCCCGCATCAATTCTTTTTTTATTTCATTTAAAATTAATTTCTAATTCTTCTTTTTTTTAGTTTATAGGTTTTTTTTTTATCTTTTTCATCAATAGGCAAATTGGCAGTTAGTTTGAGTAACGGAGTACTGCTTTCGATGACTTTCGACGATTTCACCTCAAGTCCATCAGTCAAAAACGCTTTTCATACCCTGAAGTTGTTTCAATTTCCACCGTGTTTCATCATGTCATGCTGCCTGATTTAAGTAGTGAGTCCATTTTTTACTTTAATTAATGTGGTGGGCTGGGTGGGTCCATAACTAATTTTTTTTATTTTCAGCTATATTTTGTTTATTTTTTTTTTTTTGTTGTTTTATTTCGAGTTATTTAATTTTTTTTTCAGGTTTCATAATTAGAGTTTGTGGGCCCGCATCAATTCTTTTTTTATTTCATTTAAAATTAATTTCTAATTCTTCTTTTTTTTAGTTTATAGGTTTTTTTTTCTTTATCTTTTTTATCAATAGGCAAATAGGCAGTAAGTTTGAGTAACGGAGCACTGTTTTCGATGACTTTCACCTCAAGTCCATTCATCAAGTTAACAATTGGATCGCTGTTCGACAGGAGTTTGCTGAGTATTTTTGATTCTTCTTAACCAATTAATATCGTTTTTTTTCAGGTTTCATAATTAGAGTTTGTGGGCCCGCATCAATTCTTTTTTTATTTCATTTAAAATTAATTTCTAATTCTTCTTTTTTTAGTTTATAGGTTTTTTTTTATCTTTTTCATCAATAGGCAAATAGGCAGTTAGTTTGAGTAACGGAGCACTGTTTTCGATGACTTTCACCTCAAGTCCATTCGTCAAGTTAACAATTGGATCGCTGTTCGACAGGAGTTTGCTGAGTATTTTTGATTCTTCTTAACCAATTAATATCGTTTTTTTTCAGGTTTCATAATTGGAGTTTGTGGGCCCGCATCAATTCTTTTTTTATTTCATTTAAAATTAATTTCTAATTCTTCTTTTTTTAGTTTATAGGTTTTTTTTTTCTTTATCTTTTTCATCAATAGGCAAATTGGCAGTTAGTTTGAGTAACGGAGTACTGCTTTCGATGACTTTCGACGATTTCACCTCAAGTCCATCAGTCAAAAACGCTTTTCATACCCTGAAGTTGTTTCAATTTCCACCGTGTTTCATCATGTCATGCTGCCTGATTTAAGTAGTGAGTCCATTTTTTACTTTAATTAATGTGGTGGGCTGGGTGGGTCCATAACTAATTTTTTTTATTTTCAGCTATATTTTGTTTATTTTTTTTTTTTTGTTGTTTTATTTCGAGTTATTTAATTTTTTTTCAGGTTTCATAATTAGAGTTTGTGGGCCCGCATTAATTCTTTTTTTATTTCATTTAAAATTAATTTCTAATTCTTCTTTTTTTTAGTTTATAGGTTTTTTTTTATCTTTTTCATCAATAGGCAAATAGGCAGTTAGTTTGAGTAACGGAGCACTGTTTTCGATGACTTTCACCTCAAGTTCATTCGTCAAGTTAACAATTGGATCGCTGTTCGACAGGAGTCTGCTGAGTATTTTTGATTCTTCTTAACCAATTAATATCGTTTTTTTTCAGGTTTCATAATTGGAGTTTGTGGGCCCGCATCAATTCTTTCTTTATTTCATTTAAAATTAATTTCTAATTCTTCTTTTTTTTAGTTTATAGGTTTTTTTTTTTATCTTTTTCATCAATAGGCAAATTGGCAGTTAGTTTGAGTAACGGAGTACTGCTTTCGATGACTTTCGACGATTTCACCTCAAGTCCATCAGTCAAAAACGCTTTTCATACCCTGAAGTTGTTTCAATTTCCACCGTGTTTCATCATGTCATGCTGCCTGATTTAAGTAGTGAGTCCATTTTTTACTTTAATTAATGTGGTGGGCTGGGTGGGTCCACATTTATTTTTAACTATATTTTGTTTATTTTTTTGTTGTTTTATTACGAGTTATTTAATTTTTTTTTATCTTCGCGTTTTTTTTCTTGTTTTATTTAAATCGTAAAAATTTTTATCAGTCTATTTCATCCATTTTCTTTTCCATATTGATTTATTAAATTTATAACTTTTAAAAATCTTACGGCGCACTTGAATGTAAATTCAAGTTATTAAATTTTTCTTTCCTGTTTTTTTATTATTAATTTTTTTTTTTTGGCTTTTGGATGATCTTATATGCCAATTATTTTCAATTTTTTAGCATTTAGCTTTTTTAGTCGTAAGTAAGAGTGTAAGAGCCACTGCAGGTGAAAATTGGAGATTTTTTTAATGTTTTAAATTTTTTATGCTTTCCTAGAATTTTTAGAAGCAATTTTTTAAAGTAGAAAGTGAGTACTTTGTATATCTCCACTTTGTTTTTTTCCATACTCACTTTAATTAACTGGCCAGATTTTTTTTGAGAAAACACGTACGATTGCCAGCGTTTTTTTAAAGTAGTCTTTCTACCTGCAGTAACACAAATCCCAAAAAAAAAAATATTTTGGGTTTTTTTTTTTGTAATATAGGGAAAACTTTTTCCTGACATTTTGTGGGCTCAAACACTCAAAGTAAGGTTAGGTGGGCCTCTTGTCTGCTCCACCTTCACGTGGTGAGACCCGTAATCTTTTCTAATAGAAAAGAGACCAAGGGAGCAGAAATAGGAATCATTAAATTTTTTAATTAATAAAATAAATTTGGAAATTGAACATTTTGATAGATTTTATTATTATTTATTTATTGATCTTTTCTAAGGAAAAAACATTTTTATAAAGTACTGAAACCTTATAAAAAAGCATAAAAAACCTTTTCAATTTGTTACAAGTACATTAAATAATCATCAAAAGAGTTTCAATGTCAAAGATTTTTTTTTTTATTAAATTATCATTCTATTTAACTTTTATTAAGAAGCAAAGCATTCAGAACAGTCGATAAAAATGCCATCAACATTAGAATCATGCAAAACATTCTTTGGAACAACAGATTTATATGCTATTTTTGATATAGACAAAAAGGCAACTGTCGCTGAAAGTAAGTAATGTCTAAAAAAATATAATTTCACAATTATTTCATAATTTCCTTTATTATAGTCAAGAAAGCATATTATAAACAAGCATTAAAAGTACATCCAGATCGAGTTTCTGAAGATGAAAAAGAAAAAGCAACAGAATCATTCAAGATCTTAGCCAAAATCCATGAAGTTCTAAGTGACGATAATAAGCGAGCTTTATATGATCAGCAAGGAATTATAGACGATGACGATGATGAAAAGTTTGGAAACACATGGTTAGAAGCCTTTAAGAATCTCTTTAAGCCAATCAGCGAGTCTGATATTGATAATTATCGTAAAGAGTATGTAGGATCGGAACTTGAGAGAAATGACTTGAAAAAAGCATATTTAAATGGAAAAGGCTGTATTAATTTCATCATGTCACATGTTCCTTTTATGGGAGTTGAAGATGAGCCAAGATTTCATGATATTGTAAATGAATGGATTAAGAGTAATGAAGTGCCTGAATTTAAGGCATTTACAAATGAGCCAAAAGCTAAACGAGATCGTCGTCATAAGAAATATGCTAGAGAGGCAAAAGAAGCTGAAAAAATTAAGGAAAAGATGGAATTAGACAAGAATGATGAAGATGAATTGACAAAAATTATTGCTAAATGTCAACAAAGCAGACAAGGTGGATTTGATTCCTTCTTAGATCGTCTAGCACAAAAGTATGGTGATGATAATGGCGAAAATGATTCCGATGAACTTGATGAAGAAAGTGTCAAGAAATTTGGCAAAAAGATACAAAAGAAGAAGACTGCAAAACCTGGTAAGGCAAAAAAGGAAACTCCAATTAAAAATGGACGTGTTTCAAAGAAAAAGTAAAAAGTTATTACAACTCTACCTAATTAATTTCCTTAAAGATTTTTGACTCAATAAAATCAACGTATTTCTAAGTTTTGAAAAATAAATTAAGACATTCAGACAGTAAATAACAAAACATTTGTATTACAGGATACTAGTTTTCAAAAATATTTCAAATTTCAATAAATTAAGTAAATTAATCATAAAATGACTATTCACAATCTATATATCTTCGATAAAGCTGGAACATTACTCTATTATGGTGAATGGAATCGAATTAAACAGTCAGGAATAACGAGAGATGAGGTAAAATTGATAAAACATAAAGTAACAAAAATTGTTTTTAAAAACTATTATTTCATTATTTAGGAAGCAAAGTTAATGTATGGATCTCTTTATTCAATAAAATCATTCGTTAATAAAATATCACCAATCGATTCCAAAGAAGGATTCCTATTTTATAAGACCGATAAATATTCATTGCATTATTATGAAACTGCTTCTGGATTGAAATTTGTCATTACAACAGATACGTTATCAACAGGCGTTAAGGAACTTCTACAACAATTATATGCAAAAATATTTGTTGAATATGCCGTTAGAAATCCACTATGGTCTCCAGGAACGCTGATAACAAGCTTATTGTTTAAAACAAAATTAGATGAATTTATCAAGAATGCACCAATCTTTGGATTAAAAAATATTTAATAAAGCATCATTTAATCAATTTATTTAAGAATTATTAAAATGAGCAAAAAAGTGAATTAAAGTGGCTCATCTTCGTTTGTCTGCCTTAATATTAATATATAGATGTTTCTAGAGTCTCAATTTTAATCATCAAAAGATTATCACAATTACTCTCAACGTCAGATAAGTATTTCCTATGTATTTATTCCATTAATTTTTGCCAATTAAGTCTCACTAGAGCATATTCTTCTCTTTTCAGCTGCTACTTTGTGTATTTTTCCAGAATACTGCCATCAAAACACAATTTTATAACACTTACCTGTCTACAGTATTGATTTATTGAATTTTTGAATTCGGAGGAACTTCTGCAGCACTGGATCTCTTTTGGCAAGGAATTAAACATTCTTGGAGCTATTGCTGTGACACTCCTTGATACGATGTTCTCGATATAGATGGACGAATATATTCTTTCTTTCTGTCTGTTCTGGATGTTGCTTTATTAAATGAATTGACGACTTTTTAATGTTTCGTATACAAATGTTGTGGATGTTTTCATGAATAAAGCACGTATTGGTAAGTTTTCCTGTGAATGCTAAAGACGTTTCTCAGTGCTCGATTCTGTACAATTTGCAATGATTTTATAACTTCATAATTTGCACTTCTAATATGACTAATATGTGTCTCAAACAGTGCCTTGTATATCCTTTTCCTAATTTCTAATGATAAAACGTTTTTTAATTTCCATAGGATACCTGAGACATTTGCTACTTTTGCTTCCACATGCTTATGCTCTTACACGTTCAATAATATACGTCTTATAAATACCCAATTCATCATCTTCATTTGATTCAATTATTATTTGATTTATATCTTCTACTTTCATATATGATGAGTGGACGATCATGAATTTTGTCTTCTTCTCATTCATTATCAGTCTTTTTGCATTTAAGTATTTAATAATTTTCTTCATTTGATTACAGATCTTCTCTTTGATGTCCTCATTCTCTTTATGGATATTCAGCAATACACAATCGTCAGCAAAAAGGAAGACTTTACCTTCAATTTCTAGTTCAGCAATTGAGTTAAAGAACAAAATAAATAACCAGCTTCCCAACACGGATCCTTGAACAACTCCTTGTGTGAATGAAATTTCGGAACTCATTACAGGGCGTTTCCACAGATAGAATTTTGTAAAAATTTTGTCTTTAAAGGGAATTTTCTCTTAATTAAGCTATGTAGACAATTAAATAACCAACTAAGATTATGAACGACGATGAATTCTCCATTTATGTTCTTTTATCTTATTCCTACATGCCTTAATTAACAAAATATTTGACTTTTTCTGAGCGTCGCCCTATTTCAAAATGTGGAATTGTAAACTTTTAATCAAAAAATTTTCACTTTTTAATAATCCAGACACTTACTTAACATTGTTTTCACGTACATTTCACTATCCTTTTTAATCGTGTTTACTCCAATCTGCTCAAATTGTAGTCATTAAAAAGAAAAATGTCAAATTCTCTTGCTATATTTGAAATAGGGCGACGCAAAAGTGCTTTTTACCTAATCCATGAAAAAATCATTGTTTTTAAAAGCAAATTTTGCTTTAATTAGAAACAATTACTGCTATCATAATATTGTTTACATCAGTTTAACGCATAATTAATATGTAAATTTGGTAAACATAATGATTTAACAATTCTAAATTGATTTTTTCAAATGATGAATTTTCTAAAGAACAAGGATTACAAAAGCGCTTTTTACAAAACTCCATCAATCTGTGGAAACGCCCTACACCATTGATTCTGACAACATCATCTCGGTTCAAAATTTCACCTCAATTCACCACTGAGATGCTAAATTCACCTCTTCCTTTTTGCGCGCGTGTTAGTTAGTTTTTATTCGAGCTTCAGTTTTTACTTTATAACTATTAAATTAAGCAATGGATTGACTTTATATTGCTTTTCACTCATTAATTAAACAAAAAACTATAATGAAAACTTAGTTCAAAATCTCAACGGGCCTTTCTTGGCATACAGAATCAATTTTAATTTCTTCTTTTGTTCTTGACTATTGTTAATTATATTTCATCGATTAATAATTAAAATCAGCACTGACAAGTGCATTCTTGATATTTTTTGTATAGTATGATGATCTGTCAATCTCACAACTTCACATTTATTCACTCCAGACTGTCACAATTTAGTTAAATTTAATTTTATTTTTACGTATTAAAATCACGTCCTTTCGTCTCAGTTTTTCGGACAAGAAAAATTCTTAGCTTGATTTCGATGATGATTTTGCATTTCAGTGATTCTTTATTACAGTTTAAGAAGGAGTCCAAGAATTAAAAACATTGATAAAAAAAAATACTTAATGATTTTTTTTATTATAATTTTTTTTGAATTCTTTTTTCAGACTTCTATTTCAAAATTTATTTGATTTTTTTTTTCATTTTTTTTTTATTTCAAAATTTTTCTTCAAAGTTTTTTTCCAAAATTTTTTCTACAATTTTTTTTTTAACTATTGTATTTTTACAATTTTGTTTCAGAACTTTTTTTACAATTTTTTTTTCAATTTTTTTCTCTCAAAATTTTTTTTTCTTAAATTTTTTTCCCAAAATTTTTCTAAATTTTTTTTCCTCAAAATTTTTTCTAATTTTTTTTTTTTTTTTCTCAAAATTTTTTCTAAAAGTTTTTTCTCAAAATTTTTTCTAATTTTTTTCAGAATTTTTTTTTATTTTTTTTTTTTTTTTTTGAAATTTTTTTAATTTTATTTTTCAAATTTTTTTTTTCTCAAAATTTTTTCAAAAATTTTTTTTTTCCGAAAGTTTTTTCTAATTTTTTTTGTGCGTGATCCGCTTCATTACTAGTTTTATATAATATTTGCAAAGTCCATTAATTTAATTAAAGCATACAATTTTCGGCATGAATAAATCGCATTTTGTTTATTTATTTATTTAATTAATTAATTTGTGCGATTTTCCGCTCATTTAAGAATGAATGAAATTCTTAAATTGATCTTAATTGCTGCTCATTCATTGTGGCTCATTGATTCATTTATATGACATCGGTAAGTAAGCGTAATCATTGATGCGTGTAAGCCGCATGTTTTATGTGATGTTTACAAAGCATTACAATAATAAAAGCATTTTATATAGCTATAAATAAATAGTGAATAAATGTTGCATTAATGACCTAAAATAAAAAAGTATTTTAAATATTATACCGCATTGTCGGCAATAGAACAGTAAGAGGTGTGTAACCCAAGTCATGTTAGAAGCAGATGCTTCCTTATCTTGTCAGGCATCACGTCTTTATACATCTTTATATTACATTAGCTCACTTATTAGAATAAAGCTTATGATTTATTGAATGTTAAATCTCAGCAGGCAATTAATTTTTCCTTTAAATAATGACTTGACTTGAACCATCTATGACTTCAACTATCCAAAGTTCAATTAGAAAAATGTATTACATAAGCGGATATGGAAGGTCAGAACTGTAATTCATTGCAAAAATAAAAAATAAACAGGTAACAGGTACTGAAATGATTAAATCATACAAATAAAAAAGTGTTTTGATTCCAACATTTCTAACATTCCGAAAGCGACAGTTCAAATTGCATAAAAATTTTCACATCAATATTATCAGTATCGTCTCTGTGTGTATATAATGTATGAATACGTCGTCTATTGTTCTCTCGACTTTTAATTTCTGCGGTTTAACATTACATGCAATTTAAATTAATTTTTATCATAGTGGATTGACTGAAAGTGATGTTTCTAACTATTTTGATGAGTATTCTTATTAGAATGAGATTCAAGTTTCTTTTTTTCTTTTTTTTTTGCCAAACTGTTAAAATTTTCATAACGTTTATTTAATATTTGAATTTTATTTGCAAATAATTTAGTTGATTTCCCCTTCTTAGTAAAATTTATTCTCTCTTTCAATTAACATCTCATTAAGTTTCCTGATCAGCATTTCATCAGGAACAAATTTTGTCTACCTTAAAATCTAATAAACAGCAATAATTCAGCAATTTATCTAAAGATTCAATGATGTTTTGCTATTTTTGACAAACATGAAGTACATTTCCTCCAACATCTCATAGCATCGATAATTACGCTCGGTCATAATATTGTTGTTGAGCTTAACGTAGTGTGTTTAACATTACGCGAGTCTTATTTTCTCAGTCGTGCGCGCTACAACTGTCTGAATAGAATTCCAAAAAAAAAAAAAAATCATCATCATCAAAATCATTATTCCGCATTTAAGTTTTAATTTACCAACAGACAACACGGCTATCAAATTTAATAAAAGAATATTTAAGCTTAAAATTAATTTTGTTAGTGAAAATAATCGGGAATTGTGCAAACACGTGATTAATTATTAAGTGTTCAGCCTTGACTTTGTTAGATGTTAAAAGCAAAAGTGATTGTGGCAAAGTCATAAAAGTGAATCAATCACACCAAACTTTACATGATAAAGGAACATGCCACTAATTTAAAATATGACAGTGACAATTTTTAAAACTTGTTATCTAGTTGTAATAATTCTTGTTGAGCTTACAAATGCCAATTCTATTAAACAATGTCCAGACTATCAAATTCAGTTTGAAAAAATTCTTGGATATCGTCCACCACAAATAGTTCTTTCGAATAGTTATGGGCCATCTAATGGTGAAAAAATACTCTTTAAGTACCATCATCAAGTGCCGTCTGTGATAAATTTATCGTGTATGGAATTGTGCAAAAATGATCATAATTGTGAGAGTTATGTCCTTAACTTCAACAAGTCAGAGTGTTATGGCTATACAAGCAATGAGAGACAATTGGAGACACACAATTTTCGGCGATTTGACGATCATGAACTTGTGGAAGATATCAATGTTATTTATTTTGTTAAAACATGTCTTAATAGTGAGTAAATTCCCATGCAAACAAGCTGATTTGGTCATCAAAAATTTATTTTGGGTTTTACATTAGAATAAAGACAATCATGAATTTTTATTATTCTTCTCTTTGACTCTTGGCTCAACGTCCTTGTTTAAACGAATCGTTAATCGTACGTGAATATTATTTTAAGTAATTTTTATATTTTTTCGTGATTGTGCAGTTCTTTACGATCATACATAAAAATGCTTCATTGTGGGAAAAAAGCTGAAATAAATTTTTGTTCTTCCATTGTATTTTTCAACATTTGTTGCCGTGATAGATTTTTAGATTTAAATAAATTTTTGATGCTAGAATATAATCAAATAAAGAATAATTAAACGCAGTTTAGGGAAGCTTTTTGATTTTTGAGTAAGGTCGCTAAGTTCGAAAAGAATTGAAAGTAACGAGACTGAATTTTTCTCAATACCTACTTAATTTATAAATGGAAATGCTTTGTATCTGTAACTAATTAATAACTTACATGGTAGTCTAATACATTGTTTATATTTCAGTTCCTCTAAATTGTAAAAACACACTCTATCCAATTTTGAGAATCCCTGGAAGTATATTAATTGGAAAAGGATATTTGACCATAAATAAGCTTTTAACAAGGCGAGAATGCATAGAACGATGCCTTTTTGAAACAACCTTTAAGTGTCGATCAGTATCATTTCAAATATCTCAACGTAACAACATTGTTCGGATGGGTTTATCAAATATATTAAATAAAGAAATTATGGGAAGATGCATAATGAGTAGGGATGATAAGAATCTTGAGCCTGATTCATTTCGAGTTGCACCAATCAATGATGAGTATATAGAAAATAATTGCCAAGTAGTAATGAATGGAGCAAATGAACAATTTTTGGATGACTTTTGTTCATATGAACATTTCCCAGATAGTGCATTGACATATGCTGAACATCAGTATATTGGACTTACTGATCATGAATGTCAAGAAAAATGTTATAAGGAGAAAAAGTTTTTCTGTAAAGGAATTACATACCAGCATACAGATAGAGTGGATGATTCAAGATGCTTCATACATTCCGAAGATTTAATCTCTTTAGGACCACGAGCAGTAATTCCAATGATGCGGTCATATTACCTAAAAAGAGTTCAGTGTCTAAATCGTAAGTGCTACTTGAACTATCAAACGCTAATGATCTCTAATGAGTAATAAAATTTATTATTCTTATTCTGTTTTTTTTTTATGATTATTTTAGTAAATGTTAGATGTACACATGATCAGATGATTATTCGTTACAATCCACGTCAGTTCTTTCAAGGACGAATGTACACAGAAAATCATCCAGAAGAATGTGGGGTCTCGGGAACAAATTACGGACCCACTTTTTTAACAATCCCTATTGGAACTGAATTAAAAGAAAACCGTTGTGGTGTGGCACGTGCTTTTGACTATGAATCATTAAATCGTACTTTAATCTATGTCTATGTTATAATACAAAATAATCCTTTAGTTATGATGCAAAGTGATCGATACATCAAAGTTGGATGCATTTCAAAATTTAATAGGCACAGTAATGAAGATGGTGTGCCTGATTATGTTTCGTTAGAGACATCAATGGAATTTAATGGAAAGGATTATGATGGAAGTGGATCTTTAGTTATTGATAGTGGAGGTGACATACCAAAATTACGAGTGTACATCGTTGATCCTATAGATAATGTAAAGATTAAGGAAGCAAAAATTGGACAATTGCTTAAGTTTGTAATATCGATGGATTCACATTATGAAAATTATGACTTAAGAGCAGTGAACCTTACTGCCACATCCGGTATTGATAAGCTCGAATTAATATCAACTAGTGGATGTTCAACAAATGCTGCTATATTTCCAGCACTTCAACATGAAATCACCGACCGTTCGCGACGATTGTATTCTAAATTTAAGGCATTCAAATTTGCATCATCTGCTCAGATTAAATTTAGCTTGTCTATACAATTTTGTCACAAATCTTGTAAGCCTGTAAATTGTGGATATGGCGTTGTGTCACATGGTCGAAAGAGAAGAGATACAAGTGTTGGAATCGTAAATAATCCAACAACACCATTGAGTAGAATCATTTTTCCAGACGAGACAACCTCATCTAAAGCTTTAGATCCAATAAAATTTTCCTCAACAACAACTGCTTCTCCAATGAAACCAGTTATATTCCCAAAACCAATGCAAGAAAAATTAGTTGATGGAACGATATCAGTTGATAATATTTACAAGGGTTTTAGACAAGATTCATACGGCTATCCTCAAGGAATACAAAACTATTTTGGTGGTTTAAAAGATCAAGAAAATGAAGTTGAAGATGACGACATTAAAGCTAAAATTCAAACGAAAGTAATTACAATTCCACTTGACATAACGTTAAATGTAATTGAAAATGGGGTGAATGGAACTGATCGGCTTGTTATTGGAGACAATGATCAAATCATAGTTGCTGGACTAGGTAGTTTAATATTTGGCAATATTTAATAAACAATAATAATTTTTTCTTTGTAGCTAATAATTCGGGTGGATTTTGTTTAGATGAATCTTTAGTCATAGCCATTTTTATTTTCTGGTTGATTTTTCAAATTCTTATTCTGCTCGGATGCTGCTTAATGGTACAAAGATACAAGAAAATGACATCATTTGATGATGACCGATCATTCAACAATTCTGGATATTATCCTGATTCGTTAGAAAATCGACATGTGAGATGGGCGGACAATACGATAAATTATCCACGTGAAACTTATTATCAATAATTAGAAATAATCTAATCAAAACCAAATTAATTGTTAATGTAGATATTAGATTTTTATTGGTTTTTTAATAACGTTACAAAATAGTCAAATGATCAAAGTTACCAAATAAATTTAATTAAACTCACAAAAGTGTTTATTTTAATTTGTTTTAAAAACGTGGAAAAAAGTTTAACGGATAAAATTCAAATTTAATTCAATTTTATTTCAGGTTGATTTTCCCCTACAAATTATGTATAATTTTGTTTGTTTGTGTGTCATTTATGCATTTATTGACGAACAATTTTGCTAGTGGAGAAAAATAAAAACAAAGAAAGTTGGAATTTTTTTACTCTCGCAAAGATTTCTTTAATTTATCAAAATGGGTCGTATATTTCTGGAGCATATTAATGGAACTCAAAAGTTATATAGTTGTTCACAATGTGACACAAATTTGACAAATAAAAGTCAATTGATTTCGACAAGGTAAGCAAAAAAATATAAAAGAAAATTATAAAAGTTCTTGTTGGTTCTTGCGTTCAAATAATCCTTGTTTCCTTAATCCATTTAAAAATTAAAAGTGTATGATTAATGCTCATCCTTAAATTTATCATCAGTTTTGGCTTTGAAAGTCTATTTTCTACGCACTATGAGTGTTAGACATTAGAAAATTGTGTATATTTAATTTTTCTATTTTCTTTTATATATAGGTTTACTGGATCAACAGGAAGAGCCTATCTGTTCAAAAAAGTAGTGAATCTCACATTCAGCAATGTACAAGATAGAGTTATGCTTACAGGACGTCATATGGTTCGAGATGTAATGTGCAAAAACTGCAAAACAAAGTTAGGCTGGATGTACGAATTCGCCACAGAAGAGAGCCAACGGTACAAAGAAGGTCGTGTAATTTTAGAGCATGCATTAATAACAGAGTCAGAAGGATTCAGTGAGTTCCCTAGACCACGAAATTACGAAGAAAATTAAAGTATGTGTAGTTAAGATTTATTTGTGTGTGGCTACATTTCAGAACCTTTAGTGATCCATGTTAAATTCGGTTAAAATTACTCGTTAGATACCCTTTCATTAAAATTAAAAAGCTTGTAATAAAAAATAAGGCACTTTATTAAAATTATCTTTTTGCATACATATAGTACATAAATTTTGTTACTTGACTTTTCTTCCGTCTACAAATACACCAACTATGTTTCTGTCATCGCCTGTATAAATGAATTTTTGTAAAAGTTTTTCAAATTTATCAAGTGCTGTCAAATGTTCTGTTAAGGATTTTGGAAGCTCAAATTCATCTACTGCTCCAACATATGCATCAATTACGAGAGCATCAAAAGATTTTTCAATTTGGAAATTGCCAGTTTTATTATCCAATGATAAAGCTTGAGCACCACCAAGCGTAGCTAAATATATAGCTTGCTTGTAATCAATTGGTTCATATTTAGAATTATCTTCATTTGGAGCAACCTGTCCAGTTCCTAGAACATGCTGTTTCTTCATAAAATTCAAATGATGTGAAACATCAAGAGCTGCTCTAATTGAATCAAGTATACTAATTCTATTTCCACCAGAAATGTCAGTTCCAAGACCTACTTTCAATCCTCCATTTATTAAACGTTTGACATCACACAGGCCAGATCTCAAATTCGTATTAGAATGTGGACAATGAGCAACTGATGTTTTTCGTTTAGCAAAAAGTTCAATTTCACTGTCCTCAAGATGTACACAATGTGCCATGATACATTTATTCGTCAACAGTCCAGCAGTATCATAAACTTCAGCATAGTTTTTATGTCCAGGAAATAGTTCCAGAGTAAATTTGATCTCATCAAGATTTTCTGAAATGTGTGACTGAATAGGAAGATCGTAAGTGGAAGCAAGTTTAGCTAACTTTTTCATCATTTCCATGCTGCAAGTGATTGCAAATCTAGGCGTTAAAATCGGTGTGACTAGATCAGATCCAAGACTTTTGACATATTTAATGAAATCTTCGTTATCTTTAATTGAGTCTTCTAGCTGCTCACTAAAAGATGAGTTTATAAAAATAATCATTACAGATAGAATACTTAAGGCTACTAAAAATGTCTTACATGTAGTGATCTGGACTATTTTGATTCATAGCGACTTTTCCAATAAAAGCCCTTTGTCCTTGCGAATGTGCTTCATCTGCCAAAATTGCTGAAGAATTTTTATGAATAGTCGCAAAATAGCAAGCTGTTGTTGTTCCACAACTCAATGTTCTATTCTGTTATTTGATACAAATAGATTAAAAATAACATACAAATAAAGAAATTAATCATTGTTTATGCTTACAACTACTTTTTCATATACACTCTTAGCAAATGCTTTATCTTTGAATTCAGTTTCAGTTGGAAAAGTGTAAGCATTAAGCCATTCCATGAGAGGTTTGTCTAATCCCAATCCAATATTTGGAACTTGAGGTGCATGAATGTGGGTGTCAATAAATCCCGGCATTAAGAATTGATTTTCAGAAAGTTGAACTTCCACAAAATCTTTTTTAAATTCATAATTCCACAATGTATAGTCAGCCTTGCTGCCAATCGCTATAATCTGTTGTTGATATTCTTATTATTAATAATAATATGCAAATCAAATCGAGTTTAGGTGTTAGAAAAAAATGTTAAATTCTTTACCTTTCCATTTTCGACTGCAATAAATCCATTAAGAATTGTTTGAGACTCAGTAAACGAAAGTGAATGAAAGATGTTTCCAAAGTATACAACACGATTCATACTGTCTATTTCCTAGTTAATGAAAAAATATAATTTTTCAATTGTCTATTCTTGCGAAATAAGAAAAAAATAAAGTATAGATGTGTACAGCAGCAGTATTGGAGTGCGACTGACGTATGTTTTTTTTTTTCATTCTTGAATTTCTATTTATACGTAATAATCAATACGTAAAATGTATGTGCGCGTATGACCACATGTTGATTGTTATGTATACAAATTATTTTGTTTACCGAATATTGCCTATTAAGGATTAATGAAAACATTTTGGAAACTTTTTTTTTTGGTACTTTCTCGTCTAAAATCTATAATTTACTAATTACAATAACATTTTACGCTATTGGCATGTCTATATCTTATCTTATCGATTTCGTGAAAAAATCTTATCTCAAAGCTATTATTTCTTAAGCTTAATACCAACAGAGAAAATCCATAAAAAATTACAAAACTGTGCCATCTCTTCCGAAAATTAATATTCTTGTTCCTGACCTATGCCAACGAAAGAAAATGAATTTTTTATTAATTAATACAGAACGGCTATAAACCCATTAGCATACAAATGAATTAGTAATGCAGACGACGAAAAGAAACATGTTGTAGCTTTTGCGGACTTTTTTGGCTACAATTCTTAATTGGATCGAATAAATTTTTAGAGGTCTTTGACTTATTATGTCTTGGATTTGTTTATATTAATTGATTAGGAGTCAAATAGAATAGTCAAAATTTAAATCTTTTGTACCTATGGAGTTGCTTAAAATTGATTCCAATTTTCATACTCTACAAAATTTGTTCAGAAAATAAACATCCATAAAAGCCACCAACATGAAAAATAGATACGCTTCTGGTTAATTTAAAATCATGCGAATGGAAACAATTCAATTACACGACAACAAACTCTTACCCCTTTATGTCCTCCATCCTTTTGAGTGAATTGAGAAAGCCGAGTGAAAATTTGAGAAGCAACAAAATTGGGAGAGACGCATAGAAATGTATCATTTTATGTATGTAAGCAGCACATTGTTAAAAACTTTATGTCATCTTTTATAGACGAAAAATAGATAAAGAGAGTCAGTTGACGAGCAACTCCGCAAGAGAATGATTTTCCACATCGTTTATTGTGAAAAACAGCAAGTAAGGAAGAAGTTTTTCATCTCATTGAATGGATGCTGGATATAAAAGCACATTGTGAGACTCAATTTCCACATCATTCTCATTTTGATTTCAGTCCTGTTCACTTGTTGAATGTAGACGATTGTAGTGTTAAAGTTTACAATAATTGTTTAGTGTGTGGTACAGCTAGACAGGACTGATAAAAATAAACATTTTATTGATAATTTTTTTTTTCCTTCATATCATCTTCATCATCAATGTACATTTTCTCATTAATAATGGACATTTAAAATAAAGAAACTGTTAAAAGATAGTTGATTCTAGTGACATTTAAGTTTCAATATGGATAGTGAATTTAAGAAAAATCGGTTTGCATTGACTGCAATTATCTATGCTACATTCTTACTGGATAACATATTACTGACAGTTATTGGTAATTAGCATCAACTTATTTAAAATGAAAAATGATTAATCATAAAAAATTACTTAGTTCCAATTTTGCCTGATTATCTTGCATCATTTAAAAATACTACTGTGACACAAAACATTCCGCCAAGTGTTTTGTATAAAAATTTTGATCTTCATTACATCCCAAACACAATGTTGAACAAGCATCCTGTTGCTGGAAATACGATGAAAAATGTGACCAAGGAAATTCAACATCAGCATTTAATTCAAGGACATGAATTTAATGTTGAAATGGAAAATGAAAGAGTTGGGCTACTGCTTGCTATAAAAGCATTTGTCCAATTATTCTTTAATCCAATTGTTGGCAATGTATTGGCTACAAGATTTGGCTATAAAAGTACAATTTTCTTTGGCACAATTAGCCTGCTGATGGCATCATTATGTAAGTATTAGATTAAATCCAAAACATAAAGGAAGTAATTAGTTATTCGTATGCAGTTTTCGCAATGGGTGATTCCTTCATAATTCTATTAATTGCGCGTGCAATTGAAGGAATCGGATCAAGCTGTGTCAACGTATGTGGCATGAGTTTGATAGCACATTTGTATCCTGAAGACCATCAACGCTCGAAAATTATGGGAATAATTCTAGGCTCAATAGCACTTGGTGTACTTGTTGGTTACCCTCTAGGTGGATTTTTGTATGATTTTGTTAGTGAATCTGCACCATTTATCATCATTTGTGGTTTCCTATTCACTGATCTCGCTTTTCAGCTAACATTCTTTGACTTAACACGAAACGAGGTGATGATGTCCCTTTCTTTATTTTTTTTTTTTTGCTGCCACATGCATGCTAAAGAAAAAGAAATCGATATTATTTTTCTCTTTTGGAATTTTAGAATGAAATCAATGACGAGGAAAATCGAGTAAAGCATGGATCCTCACAATGGATTCAATTATTATCAAACAAATTGATTTTCTGCATTGCGCTTGCGATATGGATGTCAACATCAGCTATGGCCATTTTAGAGCCTTTACTTCCTATATGGTTGATTGCAAATTTGCATCCGAAAAAATGGCAACTTGGAACTGTCTTTATTCCTGACAGCATGGGATATTTTTTGGGTACCAACTTTTTCGGAACTTTATCATACAAAGTTGGGCAGATAAAGATGTCAGTTTTGGCTATAATGATAGTAGGAATCTCATGCGTAATTATACCAGAAGCTAAAACTGTTTCAAGTTTGATTATCCCGCATTTCTGTTTGGGTCTTGGTATTGGTGTTTTGGACACATCTTTAGTACCATATTTAGCACGACTTACGGATGCGATCACACAAGATGAAACCAACGAAAATTTAGACATTGATTCAGCTTCTAACTACGGTAGTGTTTATGCTATTCAACAAACTGCTGTCAGCTTGGCTTACTCAGTCGGTAATAATCAAAGCATATAATATGACAAATTTAAAGAAAATTGATAAAAATTTTATCGCATTTTAGTTCCTTTTTTGGCTGGTGAAATGGTTCATACTATAGGGTTCCCAACCATAATGAGGTCATTGGGTGTATGTAATTTTATTTATGGACCAATTTTGTTAATCGTAACAATAAGACATAATTTGACTGTAAGTATTCGCAGTTTAAGATAATATCTGTTAATAGTAACTGACAATTTTTTATTCACAGAATGTATCCACTAAGCAACCTGATCTACTCTTGAAAGAAACTAATCCTTCCAATTATAGACGTTTTTATGACTCAATAGAATGAGAATTTAATTTTTCTAACTGTAATCTTAAAGATGTATTGTTAAGTTAAATCCATCAAGATATTATACAGATTATTGAAGCATATATATAAATAAAGTAACAGCATTCTAACGTATGGAGTGAAAAACCAAGCAGCAATAAAAGTAGATAAAGGTATTTAATTTTTGATAACTTTATTATTTTTCTTAGTTTTTATAGACATTAATGCGCACACAAAATACGTTAAAAATACAAAAATACATTAAATATTTTTAAGTATTTACCAACAGTTCAAAAAAAGCATGAACTGTAGCTTTTAAGCTTATGTAAAACAATTTCAGCAATAAAAACACAAAAACATGATCCAATCGAAATTAAGTAGACATAAAAAACAGAGTAGAGTTGCTGTAAAGAAATGCTTTTGAGACCATTATTTGGTACCTTTCCTTCCTTCACACGTTTTATATAAATCAAATCATTATCAGTCAGTGCCATGTTTAATTGATATTTTGAAATGCCCGCCTCAAAAATTTTCATTAAAATTTCATTGAATCGTTGGACAAAAGGTGATGTCTTTGGTACGGATGTGGCATAATAATATTCATAAGGGGTTGTCTCAATATGTGTAAGGATGTTATTTCCATTCTTGTCATAATAAACTTTTTCTACATGATCTATCAAGTTTTCCAAAAACAGAAGTGCAAATTTTTTGGATCTAATCAAGTCTCCCATATTCCCAATATCAATAAATGCCCACTTGTCTCCAACTCTTTCTGATTCTCGAGATCTTGTAACGACTTGATTGATAAATTGATGAGATTTGGAAGTGTTTTTAAAATTTCCTTCAAACAAAATTGCCATTGGATATGGAACCTTAACAGATAGGCCACTTTCCATTATCTCGTCAATGCTTTCAATTTGCTTTAATCCTGAACTTGTATTAAGGAATTCAATCATTTTACTTGAGTACATATTACCAATAATAAGCCAGATGATTATCACACCTCCAACAATCCACCTTGATGTCCAATTTTTAGGCAATTTGACAGATACAAATGTCATTATGGAATAAAACATTAGGTAATTTGAAGTTAATGACTCAATTATGCTGTACTTTTTTATCCCTTGAATACGATCAAAAATGAGTATTACTGTAGGGGATACAATAAAAATTGTAAATATAGCAATTTTCAAATCAACATCTAGGAAGTTGTAAATGCTAGCCAAAATGTTTACTTCATCCCAATATTTTTTTGGAACCGAGAATTTTAATTTTGTTGTTGTTGTTGGAAATAAGCATAGTGAATTTGTTGTATTATATTCTGCAACAAGTCTTGCGTTTGCAGCTAAATCTGCATACTCATATTCTACCATACCCAAGCTTCCAGTAAATGTTTGATTGCTAGTCTGATATCCATGATTTATTCCATCTCTTGACTTAACAAACTTCACACTAAAGTTCATGTATCTTGATAGTATTTTTAAGGCTTCACCATCTTGAAATTTTAAGGTTTCCAATATGAAATTTCCTGTAGAATCTGTGTCTCCTTTGCAGACCATTAAGAACTGAAATATCACAACTTTTAATGAATATCCATTTAAATTACTAAATCTTGTCAATTTAAATGATTCCAGCTGCTCTAAACCGTCACCAAACATGAACGGAAAATCGATTTTAATTAATTGACTGTCTGCATTTTCATTAGAGAACAGATTGTACGAATACACGCTGAACGTTTGAAAAAACTTTTTGAATTCTTCGTCAATTATTATAAAAATGTCATGAATCCGATGTTGATTCCATCCTTTTAGAAAAATCTCTTGCATCATTTCTTCAGTTATTTCTCCTGTTAAGAATATAAGGAACCTAGTCTTGGGATTATATTTTCCAATTTTTGGAAAGACTTTTTGAAGTAAGGTATGGATGGATCCATGAAATATTAGTCCTCGTGTTGTATCGAAGTCCATCATTATACTTTTTTCAACGACTTTATGTTCTGTAGGAACACTCCTGGAAAATATAAAATTAGGTTAGGAAAATTTATTGAGAGTAACTTACTCTATATCTTTGAAGTGCATCAAGGGGAGCGTAGACATGCAATGAACATCTAAATGAGATAAAACGTCAGAAGTTGCAAGAGTCACTATAGTTTGCTTCTCCTTTTAAAAATCATGAAAATCTATGAAAATATTCAAAACAACAAATTTGTCGATTGATCGTACCTTAAAAATCTCAACAATGACTTTTTCACGAATCACATCACATTTTCGACTCTCAATAAATTCAATCTCACAGTCAGCTGACTTAAAAATTAGCAGAATTGGAATAGAAATGAAAGCAACTGAATACATGACGAGGTATGTACTTTATGATCAAGCTTGTTTGCATGCATTTTTATTTTATACCTCAAAGGATTAATTTTTTTAAGTGAAAATGGAAATATCATGTCATTAGACGAGAATTGTAGCTTTGATGTCATTTGGTGATAAAATATCACTTCTATTAAAGAACCTACCTATGGCTATTTGTTATGGATACGAAAATTAGTTAATGATAAAATTATGTAAAATTTTAAAAAGGCAATGAATTGTTGCACAAGAATAATAATAAAAAAAAAATGCATAAGGTGAAGTACAATAGACGATATTAAGCACCGACCGAAGCTCATGATAATAATGAGAAATTAAAAAAAAAAATCGTGTTTATTATGCAAACAATGCGTTAGATGATAAGATAAATGGAGATGAAAACATTTACCGACTTTATATTAATTTAGTTTAAAGTGAGATTTCGGAGATGAAGTACGATTGGAAGCGCCCTTTTGATGATGCTAAGCATTATCCACTTATTTATTCAGTTTTTGAGTCAATTAATGTGCCAGAAGAAGAAAATTCTAATAACATTTTTAGAATTGAAGATTTACATTCTGATCGATTTTCGGAAGCAATAGAACTACTAAAGACTAATTACCTGAAAGAGAATCAAATGATGAAATCAAAAAATATATTAGATGATAAAATATCTGTTGATGAAATTGAGGAATATTGGAAAAATATTTTGGATCAAAAAGTCTCAATTGCATGCTTTAAGGACGGATCAAATGAAATAATTGGATTAATTTTATTAAATGTAACAAACGAGTCAGAGTTTGATTTTAAACCAAAAGGAGAAGTTTGGTCAGAAATTAGAAGAGTCTTTAGGTTCATTAAAGACATTTTTCTTAATCCATTTGAAAATTATGGAGTCGAAAATATTTTAACGAGTGGAGGTTATTATGTAAATCAAAATTATCAGCATTGCGGAATAGAATCTGAGCTAGTTAAGGCCATATCAGATGTGGGAAAATTATTTGATATACGTGTTTCAGCGGAATTATTTTGTTCTACAGTTTGGCAACAAGCATTAATTAATAATGAGTATGATGAGAAATTTTCAACAAGTTTCAAAAAATTACCAAAACTTGTGGCTGAAGGATATTTTCCAGGAATTCAAGAAGAAAATCTCAAATTATTTTGCAAAAAGTTTTATTAGATTACCTAATTATCTACTTACATACCTACCTGAAATTTCATAACGGCCTTTTTAGATTTAAATAAACAGTATTTACGTTAAAAAATCTCAAAATGTTTTTCAATAATGCGCTAACTTATTTTGTTTATTTTTAATAAATTGCAATTATTAATTCTCATTTTAATTAAGGAATTATTTAGTTTTATCAAACTTCTGTTACTTTTGTGTCAGGTAATAATTAAATAAATGCATATATAACAATAATTGTTACTCTAATCTTCATTCATAATCGACAACGAATAGAATAAAAACAATTTTATTAAAACGGTTTTAACAAATATATTAAACAACGGTAATACTATTATTCTTGCTAACACTGTTATAATAGTTCATAAATTAAAATATCGATTTAAAAAAGCCACAAAAATAATATTAAAAAAAAACGGAAAAATTTGAATTTTTTGCATTAAATTTAAAAAATAACAAACAATTTTAATTGTTTTGCAGCATAGTTGCAAATTCATTAGTTTTAAAATCATCAAGAAAAATTAATATTTTAGTTAATTCTTTTAAAAACCATAAAAATCTGTATATTTAAAATAAGTGGTCGAAAAATTAATCTCGGTATTAGACGAGAAGGAAGATAAATAACAAGTGTAAGCGAGATAAAAGCGTGAAAAACACTAAAAAATAAATAATACGAAAAAGATATTTTCACGAATATTTTGGCTTATTTGATAGTTTAATCAAATTTAAAGATAGTATTTTTGTGCCAGATAGCAGAAAAAGTTAGTTTTTATGCTGTGATCTTATTTTTGGTTCATTTAAACGTAAATAAAAGGAATAAAAACAAAAATCAATAAAAAGTATAAATGAATTAATTTTGCACAGTATAGCAAATTTAAATCAGAGAAATGGAGACTAGAACATTCAGTTCAATAGAAGAAGAATGCCATTATTGGAAGGAACTATCAAAATTATACAGAAAAGAGTAAGAAATTTGAGATTTATGCTCGTCATATAAAAAAAATATGCTAATGTACTGTTAATTCTTTCTATTCAATCCACTTCAGAAAACTAGATTGTCAAAAAGAATTTGAAGATTTTACAGAAGAATCGAGACAATTAGAGCAGGAACTTGAAACGACATTAATACAGAATGAAAAACAACTTCGGGATGCAAATCAAACAATCGATAGTTTAAGGGATGAAAATCAATCATTAAGAGTAAGTACAGAATTCTTTCAAGGATTTTTCATGAACTAATAATTTATAAATAAACATTTAGCAAAGACTCACATCATATGAACGAGATACAACAGCATATGAGACAAAATTAAATCAAATCCTTGCAGAGCGTGACTCATTAAAAAATTACATCCGTGAACTTGAACAGAAAAATGACGACCTCGAAAGAACTAATCGTGTTGTAAGCGAAAGTGTTGCAGGTTTTGAAGCAATGCTGAATCAAGCTTATGAAAAAAATGCAATGCTTGAAATGGAGATTGATGAAAAGGAACAATTACAAATAAATTTGCAACGATTAATGGATGAAGCAAGAGGTAAGATTAACTGTGCAGCAATAAGCTATGATGAAAAACTAATATTTTAATGAATAAAAAATAATAAAAAAAAAAAATTCACAGATCTCAAACAAGAGCTTAAAATACGAAATATTTCATTACCGACAAAACTTAACAATGAAGTAATTGACAAAAATAAAAGTACGACAGCTTCAAAGAGTAATTTGACAGTGGAGACAAGTGTTAGTAAAATGAACGACATAAATGATAGTAGAAATAATAATAGTTTATCATTAAATGCATCAATGGATAAAACTACATCAACATTTAACAACACTAGCTTGATGGACACAACGATTCATAATATGAGCTGTGGACAAACAACGATGACAGCTGAATCAATATCACCGAAATCTCAAAATGAATCAGGAATCAATAAAACAACACAGAATTCAGTTCTGAAGTGTAAGTTTCAAAAGCTATTAAAATGTTGGAAATGCTGACTGCTTTACTGCTCAATCTCGCTTGAGAACAATAAATTGTGCTTTATGCTTATTAAATTAATGTTTAATGTGTAATTTTAACGATAAAATAATTTTAAACCAATTTTTAAATTTCTTCTCATTTCCTTACTTCCTCTGATCTCTTTGTGTCCCGAAATTCTCAAACTTAATCTTGCGTTTACAATAATTTAGATGACTGTACAATAAACAACAATCCAATAGCAGCCAGCACGAGAGTATCAGCTCTTAACATTGTGGCAGATCTTTTGAAAAAGTTGGACGTAAGTTCATTCATTAAACATTTTATTCCAACTAAACCTAATCACTCATATACTTATTTCCTTCATAATAGAATCTCGAAGCAAAATTAAAGTCATGGAAGACACAAAAATCACCATCACAGAGATTTATTGAAGCAACAGCATCTTTTAACAACAATGAGAATTCATGTTCAATAGAGAATCTTGATAGGAAATAATATATGCTTTAAGAATAAGAAACAGCTCGCCTTTAAAAAAATAAAATTGTTTAATAACGCTTTCTATGGACATTGGATATAAAAAAGAGCATGAAGCAATTTTTATTTTTTTGTTCTTCATTTTTCTCTCGATTATTATGAAATAATGAATCAGAAATAAAGATGGCAAGTTAATTTACCTGATTATTGTAAAAAAAAAATATATATACATTACTTCCAACATATTAATGCTCTTTAAGATGAAAACTTTTTGTAAAAAAAAAAAAATAACGAAGAAGTAAGACAAATAGATTTTTGAATGATAAAAAAAAATAATTTTAAATTAATAATACAGAAAGCTGCTTATGCTTTTATGGAGGAAAATAGCTTTTCAAATTAAAAATAATTTCTTTTGCTGATAGTTAAAAAATGGACATAAATCATAACAAACGTGTATAACAAAAGAAAAAGATGATTAAAAATGATTTTGAGACAAGAATTTTGCATTTTGAGTTTTATTTGTGGATTAATTGTCAATGACTTCTTTACAGTTCATCTGTTGTGACCTAAAGTGACACAAATTAAACGATATAAAGTGAATGACCTTTAATAAATTTGAACTGATATTTTTTAAATCGTCACAGAAAACATTGGGGTTATTGGTTATTAAACAATGTATAGAAAGTAATGTTTCAACAGGTTAAGACATTGTTGCTTTCTAAATGTTTTTGGTAGTTTTCATCAATAAAATAATGTAAACAATGAAAACATTGAAGACATTTTTCAAAAAAAAAATTAACTTTAAAGAATTTTATTAATATTTTACTAATACCTAATTTATTGATGTTTTATAAAAACAAGCAATTGATTTAAATACAAATTTTGACGATTAGTTGGGAATTTAAACTAAAAAAGAAATTGAAAAAAAAAACATTAAATTTTATTCAATGTTTTTGTTTTTAAACATTCAAATCCTTCAATGTTTTCGAATGCTTTCCAATGTTTTGATTGTTTTTTTTTTTTTTTTCAATAATTTTTTTTAATCGAAATATAGTCTGATCAAATTGGAATCATATTTATTGTTGGAATCATTTTTTGTTCCATACTGTTGGCACATCCAACAGATTCAAAGGTAAATGAACCTGTAAAAAATAAAATTCCTCGACATTTTTATTCCATTTACGCATATTTTTCTCTCGCTATGGATATGGTAAAAAGGTTGCATGCAATTATACAATACCATTTTTGGTGACCTCATTCTTGTTATCTGACGGAGGGTTTTTCATTCATGAATTACTTCCTGCCTTACTTTTCAGTCATCATTTATGTGTTTAGGATGCAAATTTTAGTTGTAAAAAAATAAGAATGGAATTTATCGGATTTTTTTTTATGGTTTCATACTGTTCATAGTCTTGATAATGAAGAGGTGTGTATAATTTAATTCAGGCATACGAATAGCTTTGCTTAAACTTGATCTTTTAATTTTGACAAAAACCATCCAGTCGATTTCTCTATAAAATAAAGAAATTAGAATTTGTATTTGATGTGTAATACTTGGTAAATGTAGAGAACGACTGATAATTTATGATTAATCTACATCAGTTATTGAAAGGTTGAGGATAGAAAGCAAAAACACTGTGAGGATGGAAGTGGAAAAATTGCAATTTCCTTCGATGAAACATAAATTGGAATTTTTCTTCTTCTTTTATATTCGATTACACTCATATAAAGTCGCAAATAGTAAGTATGAAGGTACTATTATCTATCTGTATGTTACTACTATTCACAATGAATGAATGCACGAATGAATGTGATAGGAAATAGGGAATAAGTCATCATTCATAGTATGAGAAATTCCATTTTTTATCATTTATTCAGCATGCTCTGCAATTTATCATTATTATTTATTTATTATCCCTTCCCTTCACATTATGTGAGTCACCTGAAAAGAAAAATTCTGATAGGGAGAGCAGCAGGTAAATTATTGTGAAAAGAAATGCGATAATGAATCAATTGACAAAAATCCAAATTTCATGACGTCAAAATTCAAGAATTTTGTAAGCAACTCTAGTTCAGATAAAGAACTGGGATGCTTAGAAATAGCAAGAAATTCTTTTGAGGTCGTTCACTTATGACGTCCATCAAAAATATGGATTTTAGACCTCCATTCCTCCTCTGTCACAAAATCTTCATTACACACTGCCTCAGACCCCCTCCTCCCTAAAAATTAAACGTAATAACGACCCCTTAGGGGCCGTTCGCTTTTTAGGGGGAGGGGGGAGGGTCTAAGATTTTGTAGCAGATTAAACAAAACAAAAGAATTTTTATACAAAAAGCCAGGGGTTGACACGTTCATCCAGAACAAAAGGATTTTTCATCCGATTTCATCCTCTTTCATCCGAAACAATAGAAAATTTCATCCGGAACAATAGGATTTTTCATCCGGATGAAATCGTATCACCTCCTGGACAAAAAGCGTAACATGAGTTTAATAAATAAATTAAGATGTTTTTTTTTTGGTAAATATGACATGGTCTTAGAAGTCTTGCACTAGTTGCATGCAAGAAAAAAATTGGAGAAATTTTTTTGAGCTTTTCTCAAGATTGAAAAAAAGTGTAGGCAACCAGAGAAAAAAATCTTATACTCAGTTTCTCTTCAAAAAATTTTCCTGACTACGCCCCTATCCACATTTGTAAAATCCAGCAGAGATAACGCTCAATAAATCTGAAAGAAGTCTAATAAATTCAACTAAAATCAATTAAGTTTCTGTTCAGCTTCATGATGATTATTCGAATTTATTTGAAGAGCTTTAAAATGCATTACAGCTTACACTCAAATCTGACTGACGAGAAAAATTTCAATGAATAAGAAGACGATGGAAATTTCAATAATTGCAACAGACGAAGATGGTAAAAAAAAGAAATCCTCACAATTTTCAATTGCATTTTACGGCAAGAACAGTTTTATGCTACTATAAAAGAAATGTAAATGAAAAGTAGATGAAAGAGGAATCAAGTGATTTCAATTTGAATTCATTTCTCTTTGTTGCTCGGTTGCTAGCTGGCATAATAGTATAAATGAGTAGAATTGAGAAAAGTGTAAGATGTAATGAGATAAAAAGTCATTCATGCAGCAGTTGAAGATTTTAAAATAAAAAACTAAGAAAATATGAAAATTTGCTTTCTCAAGTTTTATCCATTTAGAATACAGTACAAAATGGAAATAAAAAGAGTACAGGCAAGAAAATCTCATTTATTTAATAAACCCTGAAGAAGCATTCTAGCTTGTTTGCTGTACAACTTGCTTGCTTGTTGTGCACAATTACTGTTCCGAGCATTTCATTATTTCATAATGAAGGTAGATAAAGAAAGGAATGGAAATTTAATATAAAAAATGCAATAAATGCAGGAAAATAAAGGAACGACATTTATGCAATGAGTTTTTGCTCTTATCCAAATCAATTTCCTTCATCCTAGCTGGCTGGACATTAAGCAATCTGCAACCATAAGCGGATTATTATTAAAAAAAAAATGAAATTGTCTCGACGACAAATGATAAGATGCAGTTTTTATCTACATGTATAGGATAAGAGACTAAGGAAACTGTTGTCATCGCTTCATGCACGAATGCTCTGCAATATTGTCATCTTCTTAGTTGGTACCTGAAGTGAATTTTCTTCACTTTTTCATTATTCGCGCTCTTGCAGAATATTAAAGAAATTGATTTTGCATAGCAATTTCTGTTTATGCTCTTGAGCGCCTCAAGTGCTTCTTAATAATACTTGAGCACAAAGCGTTTTGTGAACATTCTTTGAATATTTTATGTCGTACAGATGATACAAAAATACACAAGATTTCCATCCAGCAACACAAAAAGTGAGAAAATTATATTCAAAATTTTCAATTTTCCGTATTTAATAATGCAGCTGTGCGACTGCATGCAATCTCTTTTGACAATAAAAATCTTTCAAATGAGTTTAACAATCCTATATTAAGGAACGAAACAGGATATATATTTTTTTTTTCTCAAGGCATGACAAGAGAAATTTTCATTGCAACATTCCCGTTCAACAGTCAAATACATACTGAATATCCTTAATCATCCCTTACACATTTCATGATATCCCTTCGTGTACTAAAGGAAATTTCCAATAAAATGGAATTTGAGAGAATTTTACTTCTCAAGCACATGCATTTCCAATTGGAATGTTAAGGGATATTTTAAATTTTTGGAAAGGGATCAATTTTCTTCTTTTTACGATACGTTTACTGTTGTTGCTGCTTCTTTTATTATATCTTTAAGAGAAAATTTCAAGGTAAATCCAGTGTACATATTCTATGTTCCGTTCATAAAATGGGAAAAAGGAAGAAATGGTAAGTTTATTTTATGAAAGGAAAATTTAAAAAAATTCTTTTAATATTATTTCCTTTATTGTGTTTGGAGAAAGTTTTATGAAAATTGGGATATTTTCATTTATTTTACTTCTTCCTTTGTTGTCATACGCAGTTTTAAAAGCATGTCAATATTGGCGTGAATATTTTTTAAATAGAAAATTTTCACACTTTGCTTTATAAATTTAAATTTTTCAGCTTAATAGGAATAAAAAGAGTTTTCAAATCCAATCATTTGGTTGAATAAGCAAGTTTAGTCGTATGGTACTATAGGATTTACAGAGGGGTCTCGATTTAAATAATTGTTTGATCCTGGAAAAATTTACTCAAATCGAGGATCCTCAGAATTTTGGTAGGAAGGAAATCATTGAAATTAAAAAAAAAATATTGAATTCCTTGAATCTACGTTCAATAGATGTAAAATTTAATTCCAAGTTCTTTTTTGCCATGCTTGAACGTAAAAGAATATACTTTCTTATGGAGTTTTGTAGTCGAGAGGACTATTTTTATTTCTAATAATGCAGTATCTTAAACAAAACTGATCATTTTGAAAGAAGCAAAAGGTAATGCACACAAATAGTTTTTTTCAGACTTTAAATATATAAATAAATCTTAGCATACATTGGGTGACGCAAATATGCTCATTGTTGCTCTGTTGTTTCATCTAGATTTCTTGATACTTTATACTTACAATGAAAAAAAAAATTCCAATATATATTTATCTTCACAATATCCATACATGTATACATACTACTCAAGTACATATATGTATGCTAGATGTATCAGGAAAAAAAAGATATGGTAAGAGCCTCTCGAAGCCATGAAATCATTGAAGCATTTTTGTGAAAAGTGTCAAAGTGCTTTAATGCTTTTTCCCAACATTCGTAATGTCTCGCCTCTTTTCCTTTTCTCGACTATTCTTTCTCCTACAATCCATACGAATTCAAATATAAAACTGTACATTTTTCCATCTTTTGATGGTTTGCTTGCATAAAAGCGATTTTCCTCTCTTTTTTTCTGTTCATTCCGTATCTCTATTCACAAATCTCTGTCGAATCCTTTTTTCCCTTTCTTTCGCATTTTAACTTTGTATAAATACAAAGCTACTTTCTGCTACTTTCTATGAGAATATTCCAATGAAGAATATGAAAGAAAAAAGTGTAATAAAAAACCGAAACAAAAAAGATTTTTTTTTACTTCTTTCTTTAGCCTTTTTTTGGTCTTATCAGGAAAATACTTTAATAATAACATTTGAAAGGAGCTGCTTTGCCTCTCTTGTAAGCTTTATTTTATACTTATTCAAATAAAAACATTTTTTTTTTCATTTTCTGAGTGAGATATCAACCAAATCTCTCTTTGGATATTTTACACTTCTTTTTTACTATTTTATAAAACATTTTTCAATTTGCTTTCACATGAAACTATAAGTTTTACATTCATATATCGGATAAGAGTATATCCTCTGTTATGAATTTTTGAGTGTATTTAAGGCTTATGATGAAATCGTTCGTATGAATTTTCAAGTATTTTTATGTTAATTCTCAATTTTGCACTTTTAGTTAGTAAATCTTATGTATCGATGAATAAGTAGGATATTAGTATCGTATTGAAATATCAGACTTTAAAACTCTTACAGGATTTAACATTATACAGTTATTAATCAAAATGAAACAATGATTACTTCAGATTACTTGTTGACGGTCAAAACTAAACTGAAAATTTATTTTCAAGGGGTAAACAACTATGTTACATTTAAATACAATTCAAATTAAAAGTGATCGTTATGACATCAGAAAGTTTGAAAAAAATGTATGCTTAAACTTCAGTTTAATTTAGAAATCCAATTGCTTTCAGTCTTTTACTCAATTACACAAAGGCGTAGACCAGCATAAACATGTTATACAATAGAATCTAAACAAATGTAAATTAATTAATTAAGAAATGAAAATCAAAATTTATGCAATATTCCAGTATTACTCATGCATATAAAGCAGCAAAACAAACAATTAGTCAATAATTGACACTGATGGATGAGATGCTTTTAATATGCAGAAGTGTAGCGATAACAAAGAAATTGACTTTAAGGCAATAAAGTTACTGTTTATCTTAATTTAAAAATATCATGATTGCATGACAACAACAGAATTATTCAATCAACATACATAAAGCTTGCTTGACTCAAACATAAACGTAGGTAGATAGAATGTGATGTACAAAAAAACAAGGTATATTTGAGCGATAAGTTGATTGTCAAAGTTTTTATCTATTTTCACCTTTTCTTGCTTCTTTCCTATTTCTTTTTTTCTGTCACTGCTCATGATATCATTTTATGTATCGAGAAACTTTAATTGAATGACGAAATAATTTCAAATTCGACAGCACGAGGAGACACGAAATGCTGATTAAAACCAAATAAAATTGCTGATGAAATCTAATCGAATTACGAAATGACACAAATTTTGTAGCTTTTTCATGATATAATTGGAAAAACTTTTTTTTCCTCTAGTTTTTCATTGTTTGCCGCTCCTCGAAAATTTATTCACAACATTCACTTTGGATGTCTTCTTTCACTTCTTAACATGTTTTTTTAGCTCATTTAATTGATTTTGTGTTTGTTTTGGTACGTTCGATTTTTGGTTTTGATGCTTTAAGGACTTTCATAAGTGAGAAAAATAATTTTGAAATCAGTTCCATTTTTGAAGTGTCGAATTTTAACTTAATTTATCACTCTTTAAAAAAGTTTTGATAAAAATTTATTTTTTTTTCAAATTCGATTTGTTTTTTCAAAGCCTACTTGTATTTTTAAATAAAAAAAAATTTTTGATGAAATTTGAAACTAAAAAGTTCTCAAATTGAATAAAAAATTTAACTGCTGACACAGTTTCTGTATTAATGAACACCAATTTAATTGATCTCCAATGAATGACGCCTTTGTCATAGAATAATAAAACCATTCCTTACCACTTTGGTAAAATTATTTTTCACTGATTGAGAAGAAAGCGGGAACGAATAGAGAATGGAATCAATTGAAATGCATGTATACACATAGTTTGCATCAAACAAAAGTGATTGATTCATAGCCAAGCAGGTGTGATGATGAATAAATTTCATTTCACATGCAATGTGTGCATACAAACAATCTCTACAACTTTCACCTACATGAATTGGACGGAAATGAAATATCAGCATTAAATTTTTATTTTATGATTTAATTGTGATGTGAATTCCTTTCAACGGCTTTTTATTATATCAAAGTTAAAATTTCTTTTTATTGGATTGACTTTTTTTTCAATGTTGGATGGAACAATGAGTATGAATTCATAGTTGTGAAAAGGGAGCTTTGCAACTTTGATTTTAAATTTAATATGTATTTAAAGCAGCAATTGAAATTTAATACTGTTTTAAATTTTTACAAAAATATTGTATTCTCAGGTACTTTTCATTTTCGATGCAATTGGTTTAAAAAAAAAAAAAAAAAAAAAAAATGTAACTTCATATGTCAGTGTAATTTGAAACTGAAATTTTGTGCAAACATGTTTACTTCCTGAAAATAATAAAATTTGTAATGAAAATTTAATTTAAAGTTTAATTTAAGCGCTGCGTGATTAAAATACCTGTCTAAAAAATTTAAATTCAAATTTTGTCGTTGTAAATTCAATTGTACAAAAAAATCTTTAAGATGGAGGGGAGTGTATTATTATCTTGTATAAAACTTGCGAATTGAGGGGTATTGGTCCAGGTTGTTGAATTGATCAAATCGATTTTGATCAATTTCATCCTTTTTGATAATTTTTTACACCTTAGGTTTCGGTTCCATCTTTCTAATTTAGAATATGGTTTAACAAATTTCTTTATTTTCATATTCTTACCTGGATGAGATCAATCCAATCAAAAGTTTTTTTTTTTTATTTTTTTTTTAATTGTTTTTAAACTAGGTACATCAAAATTGTAAACCCCCCCATTTCAGCATGATGCTGAAATGAAAAAAATATTCTCATTAATTGAAAATTGAATTAATACTTTTATAGATATAAATATTTCAGAGTATGTATTATGTTCAGATTTCAATGGGATTATGCAAGTGATTCCTTTTTAAATACCACACACGAATGATTGAATTTTTTTAATTAATATCAATCTATTGGATTCTTTGTATCAGATAAGAAGAAAATTAATAATATCTGTACATATATATTCTATTTACACGGATAATTGAAATGTGAATGTGTCGTATGATGAAAGGAATCATTTTGAAGAAACGTGTGAAACATTCATGCCTTTCTATACTGTAAATTGAATAAGCAAAGCATTCAACATAAATAGGATAAAGCATACATTGACATATTGAAATTTTCCATAATAACTGAAATATGAATTTTTTCTCTTTCACACAAGAGCTAGCAAGCATTTTGAAATGCCTACACATGTAAAGTCACACTAGATATTCGCATATATATATATTTATATGTACATCTATCTATGGAATGGATGAAAAGAGAGAAAAATATATGAATGGCATTTTATTTTTTTCTATCAGTCGCATATGGTGCTAAGAGGCACTCACGAGCTTTTTACATTGTACATACATATATGTACATATATTGTTGTGATATATTCAAAAGCTTTTTATTTTATGCTTTGTGTTTATTCCTCTTTTGTTGTTTAGTTATGCGAGAAAATCCATGCAACATAAAAGTCTGAAAAATGAGAGAGATATAAAAAATTTCCAACACTCAACAGTTTTTTTGTAGTTTCATTAAAGCAGTTATACATAGTTTGAACGCTAAAGTGGATGCATAAGCAAATAAATTTTTCTGGTTTAGATCAGTGATTTTGATCATTTGAGAGTTCTCGTGGCTGTTTCATTGTTAGTAAAATATTATACATAACAGTTCAATAAATTTGTTGATTTTGTAAAAAAAAAATTGTAGCTCCTTAAAATTACTGGATGATTATTTTAATATGTAAGATGCTAGCAACAACTTCCACCCTGAATTAGTCAATAGGCAAAATTCTGTTCAGGCTATTTTTGAAATAAATAGCTACCTAATTAAAATTTTAAATGTTTGCGTCGGTTAAAATGGTATTTCACTTCCTTACCTAATTAATGCATCACCAGCACTACCAGCGATAAACGTTTCTATTTAACGCCTCAGCACATCATGAATGAATGCTTTCAAGAATTTTGTGCGTTCTTTAAAGTAAATATTCAATTAATTTTTTCTTTATTGAGGATAAAAAACAGACTAAATATTTTATTACAGGAGTAACACGCTGGTACGTTGTGACCAGTAATAATTTATGTGCAGATAATTTTATGTTATATTGCAACAGATTTTATATGCGTCAAAAAAGCCTTTAGGAGAGATGATTGAAAAAAAAATACGTAAGGATCGTTTACTTGTGATGTTCGAATTTTAGCGGGGGGTGGGGAGGAATCTAAGTCTATGTGACAGTTTTAAACAATAGGAGCTTTTTGAACTAAGATTTTGTGACAAAAGGGGAAGGGGTCTAAAAATCCATAATTTTAATGTACACCCCTCTTTCCCTTAAAAGCAAACGTACTAAGTAAACGAACCCTAACAGAAAACAATTTAAATCATGATTCAATAAAACACTAGATTCTACCTTTGTATTCATTACTTTATTTTATTAATTTTTATTTTATTACGATTCGTTCTATTTTTAATCATCTACAATTCATAAATTCACAAGAAAATTTTTAAAATATATTTTACACTTATTTTAATGTTAATTTAGGTATTGAAGCATATCCATTTATAATCTAAGTTATCACACTGAGTAAGAATGCTGCAAGGAATTGACAACAAGTAATCATGATGATGAACTTTTCTCTGTAAACATCGGTTCCGCTACTCGTCATTGAAATTGAATTTATGATAAAGTCCATATTCTCATTCACGTATCCATAACTTCTTGTATGAAATTGATGTATGTCACTGACCTATTGTCGATAGTATTAGTAGTGGTATTAGTGATGTAATTTTCATTTTTATCATGATGGGAAGAAAAACGGGAAATGGAAATTTTTCCGATAAGGATTGTGAATAAGAGGAAATGGTTTATGAAAGGAATTATCAAGATTGGCATGGATGGTTGAAATGGAGGAGAAAAATAATTAAAAATTCATAGGGAAAAATTCTAGGATCATGAAACTACTTAGAAAGTCATTTATGTAGTCTAGTATAGAAATAATAACAACATGAGGAAAGAATTTGCAACTTTAAGGAGAAAATTCCTTTTTGAATTATTTATGCTGTTAATAAATTCGCTTGACAATATAATAAATCGCGCGCTTGCATATCACACGAGAAACTTTCTTGCTTTTTTCTTCTTTCATGCTTTTAGAACATTCTCCTACTGTTTTATTCTGTTCTGTTCTCTCTACCCCAAGAGTTAGTGAGTTAATTGCAACGAGGAGATGGAAAACAGGAGGAAAGAATAAAGTAAGAAGAGAACATAAATTTACCTCATTCCATCCATAACGATTTTTTGCTTGCACCATCACCTCATATACGGAATTATGTTCCAACTTTGTTATAATATATGACATAACAAAGTGACGTGAATCATATCGCGAAACAGATGGATATAATACCAGTTCATTCCAATTTCCAGGACGTTGATATGTTTCATTAATCTACATAAATATATCAATAGAATGTCATGAAAAAAGAGAAAAAGAGACATACATAAATTGATTGTGAGTGCCAAAAGTTGTCAATTTGATGGAGGAAATTTATGTTCATTTAATTGATTAATTATTTAAAATAGATTTTTTTAATAGTGAGCAAAAGAAATGCTTAATTGTCATAATTTAGCATGAAATTTTCACTCTCATTGCCATTTTCATCAATTAAATACATTTCCTCACGTCAACTTGTGTATATGCTAAAATGGAAAAATTTCATATCGCCATCAGCAATACTAATGAATGTACCATCAATTTTCTGTATAGCAATTTAATCTCATCTAAATCGGGCAGCGATTCAATTTTAAATGTCAAATTGTATCGATCCAAATGACTGCTATATTGCGATGATAGAAACTCCGTTGGACCCGGCCGGCCTGATACCTCAATATATTTTTTTGTTCTCCCCAATGAATTGTCAGCGACACAACTATTTCGAGATTGGATTGAAAAATAAAAAAAAAAAATGATAAAAAATGAGTGCATCAATAAATAAAATAAAATATATATTTGTATGTGTACTGTATGTGTGCTTTTCCATTGTAGGCTAAAGCATTGAAAGCAAGTCATGAATTAATATGAAAACAAACCATGTTGAATGAGACAGAAAGAATGAATGGACACAATATTGTGCAAAGAAGATGAATAAATATATAAAAATAGTTAATCAAACTGATTAATGGACCAAATCCCAGTCCGTCATCCAGCCAACCAACTCTTTTCGTATTTTTCTTTCATTCATCGACAATTAATTATACGGAATCAGATAATTTATCTTAAATAAAAAAAAATCACACAAAAATGAATTTAATTTCCCATTTTTTTTTATTTATGATGAAGATGGATATTTTATAGATACAGTGTGAAAAATCGAGATTATAATTAATATTGATATGGTGATGTGTATACTTGTAGGTACTATTTTAAGAGTTCTATCAAGATATACAGATGTGTTCATTCAAAAATGTTACCGTTTTTAACGGATAAAAATTTAAAATTCTCAAATTTTTTGTAAACACTAACACAACGAAAGAAATCTGTAAAATTTTGTTCCTCAAATTTTTTGACTTTTAATTTTGTTTTCGTGATCAAAAAGCATTAGAAATGATAATTTACAATATAATGTTGATATTGTGAACACAAAAATAAGATCCAGTGAACAAATTTAAGTCAAAAATCAAAATTTAATTTTAACTTTTTAGATTTTTTTTTTCATAAAATTTTTTCATTTGTTTGTTTACAAACAGAAAAAAAGCGTATGGTCAAGTATGGTCGAGTATACTTTGTATGAACACATCTATATATCTTGAGTTCTATGATGATTAATGTTTTTTTTAGCAAGTGCTTAATATTAAAACAATAAAATAGAACGAACCTGTAGTTACCAAAATCTGTTGTGCGAAAATTTACTATACTAAGAATGTACTTATTTCCTCGTGAATACATTGTACGACGATCTGTTGGCTCTAGTATGAATGAGTTTTGATACCATGAAACCTGCATGTGAATAGAAAAAATATACACATAAACATTGTTTTCACTGTTAGGTAGCATAAAAAAAAGAGTTGGGATTGTTTAAAAGTTGAAGCCACTTTAACTTTTTCCCCATCTCATGTTTTCCCGTTTGGCGTATTTTTTTATGTGTTTGTGCTTCTTTTGGAGATACTCAAACATGAAAAAAATTCCCTTTCTGCATTTTGATAATAAATTACAAAGTTTTTCGGGTGAAACATTGTTGGTAACATATATATTGTTTAAAAAATTCTCTTCTAGATCTTTTAAACATAGATACACCTTTTAAAAATTATTTGTATGTAAATAGAATGGATGGGTTTGAGGGATGTTGCTACATGCTTTCTTCTAACATCTTAATAATGTTCTTTATTATAATCTTATTTTTGAAAAATTTGCTTGTATTTTTGTATTTGAGCTATTATTTGATTATGTTTGGCTAGACCCCTCATAGAAGCCTTCAGAAGCCACTAAAACAGTAACATAAAATTTAATGAATTCAAATAAATTAAAAATACAAAAAAACTTTAAGTCAGCTATTCAAGTTAAGCAAGGTAAACTTTAAAACACAGCATCAACATTTTAAAAAAATTTCACATTAAAAGTTGAAAACTTTCAAGAGAGAATATTTAGCAACATATTGCAATTTATATGCTGTGTATACATAAACTGATTAGATCATGTCGAACATGATAAAGTTTTAATAGTGTATCGAAATTTTATGCAGCATAAAATATTGATTATGATATATTGGAAAAGTTTTGCCTTAATTGCGATTTTATTGAGCTGGAAAATTTTAAACTTCAATTTTTACACTTCCATTGAGTAAATCAAGTAGTAATTACATCTGTATTCATGTCACTCTGTAAAGTACACACGATCTCAATCTCACAACCCTCTGAAGCATGTATCCATTGCCGTTCTGTGCTTATTTCTGGTGGAGCTGTAAAAAAAGAAGAAGAAAATGTTTTTTAATGACAAAAAAAAAAATTACTTATGTATGTTGAAAAAAGAAGCCCAAACATAGTTTTCTAATTTATTCATGTCATCAAAAAAAAAAAAAAAAAAAAATAGCAGTAGGAAAAAGTTCAATATGAAAAAGGAGTCGGTAGTCAAGTAGAATGATGAAAAAAGAGGCAAAAGTTTTTATATGTTTGACCACATCATCAAACGAAAGAGTTGCCTTTAGAGTGCCTTGCTGACCGCACTTTATACTGACACAACAGGAGAGTAGGTAAAACTTAAAGTGATGGGTATGAGGTAAAAAAATTTTATTAGTTTCGGTTGGTCAATATAAAAGATGGGAGTCGAAAAAGGGATGGAAAAGATGTGGAAATCTACATGAAAAAAAAACTTTTACTTTGTGTCTGGGCTTGAGCATATATTATATGAGAATTGCATGGAATAGGAGAAAAATTGTTCTGCAGCTTCCCAGTAAAATGGTAGAATTGTATGCTCGATGATGCATTAAAATTAGAAAAAAGTTTTATTCCAGAGTTTTTTGCTACAAATTAAATTATTCATACTGGATTTTAAATGCAATTTTTAACAAGCTCAACAAGCTCAATGTAGAAAAAAAGAAAGAAACTTACACAAAACTTTTAAATTTACATCCGCATAAGCAGCTTCCCGAACACCATTTTCCGCTTTACATTGGTATGTGCCTGAATGTTGTCTACCCACTTGTTCTAATATCAAAACGGGTCCCTCGCCAAGCGGCATTGATGAATGCTTTGCCGTCTGTTATGAAAAAAGAAGGAACACAAAAAAAGAACACCATGAACATGTGCATAGCATAAAAGAAAAATTGTTTTTGTGCATGATGTTGTATTGCATAAGAGATTTTTAATTAATGCTGAAAAAACATTTTTTTTTTTTCGATTCAACAAAAGCTTTGACTGTAGATTCAGCGTTAACAAAAAAAATGTAATTTGAATACTAATTTTTATGCTCGAAATTAATAAGGACCAATTGATGTTAATGAAAAAAAGCTTTTCAGCTTATTCGATCAATAATTAATCACATACCTTTCGAAACCAGTAAATATGAGGTGTCGGATTGCCACTGGCTTTACATTCGAGCGTTGCAGTTCCACCTTGACGTGCTGATATAATTCCGTGGTCAGGAACAGCTCGAACTGATGGTGGTACAAGTATTTCTAATGTATGAACTTGATCACGTGGTTCAACATCGCCTATCTGACAAACATAATCACCAGCATCAGTTATTCTAACGTTAGATATTTGCAAATTGTAGCCATCGATTATTTTAAAACGAGCATCCCTAGTGACCATTAAATTTTGTGCAGTCAACACCGCTGGACCACGTCGCCAAAGCAGAACATATGATCCTAAATTTTTTACTTTGCATGGCAAAACGATTGTGTCTCCAACCACTGCTCTGTATAAATGGCCCTTCGTTATAAATTGTGGTTCATCTGTTCCGATATCTCCATAGTGATGTTGTTGTTGATGCTCTTCTTGTTGTGGATGTGAGTGGAAGCTTTCAGCGAAATTCTGACACAGTCCTGAGTCATTTTAGATGATGAAATGAAAATAAGATGAGAGAAAAATGTCAGAACATTTTTGTGAAGAGAATTGATGGACTCATATTCCCATTTGAGTGTTTACAGAGAAGTATTAAATAGAACAGTCTTTTCGCGCTTACATTTATAGAATGAAGTGAGCATGAGAATATTAATTTACTTTCCAACACTTATGATTGAATGTAGCCAGAGCTGCTAACGAATAAACGCGCTCATTCGAAAAGGTTTTTAATATTTGTATACCTAAAAGTTCAAATACTATTGTTTTTTCAGCACTTAGATGATCTATTTCACGAGGCATTCGCATCGAATTTTATGTTATAGCCTTTTTTTTACTCATGCTCGTTTAATATTGATAGCATTTAAATGAATTTCAACATTGAATTTAAATTTTCTATTCCCTATGAATATTTTACTTTAATTCAGAGTAGGTCTGTTGACACATAAATAAATAGAAGTAATTGTCAGTAGCGCTAATAAATTTTCTGAAATGTCAATTATTTATTATGAAAATAAGTGAACATCCTGATTAATTATTATATTGAGCTAAAGATTGATTATCAACTCTGGTTTAAATTTTGCGCATTGCTGATACAAAATTTGAATTATTTAATCTATCAAACATTAGTTTAAAAAAACAATTAAAAAATTAAGAGATGAGAATGATCTCATTCATGAATTGACCTCCCGAAAAATTCATTAAAATTTCTTTTGTTAATTTTTAATGCAATGGGATCTACTACGCATAGGTCTGTCTTCTCATAAAGTACAAACGTCAGAGAGAAGTATAAAATATGTTGATGCAGTAACACTTGGTCTCACGAGAGTTCTTTGAAACTCAAAAAGTTTATTTGCTGGAAAATTTAGGCATTTTCTGGCCTGTAAAATATGCTTTTACTGTTTTTAAGAGAATCTTTCAACTGGATGTAAAAAATTAATCAAAATTTTCTAAAAAAGTTATTTTAGCTTTGATTGTGAATAAACTTTGTTGATGTTAAGAGTCGGAATGCTTAATAAGAAGAAATAAATCATATCACCACATATCACAAGTTACTAATGACTAGTAAATAGAAAGATTGTGATGTTAGTTGACAGAGAAATAAAATCAAACTATTTTTTTTTGCGAGGGGAAAAAATTTGTTTACATTTATATAAAGGGAAAATCAACTAAGTAAAGAACAAATAAAATTCAAATATATTGTGACAGTTAGTGAATTCTTAATAAAGTTAATTACTGTTAATTACAATTCAACAAAATTATTGTGATCGAACATTCTCTATACTTCAAAATTTAAAGTTATTTGCAGTATAAACAGAAACCTTTTCCTGAATCCTTACAAAATTATACTTTAAAATTAAAGTATTAATAATAATAGAAAATAAAATGAAACTTCCAATCCCATAACACAACACTTTGGACATTTTCACACACATAGAGATTTACTTCATTGTATGGCCATAAACATTGTGACAACATACAGAAGAGAATGAAGTAGAACAATGAATTGAGTGAATAAAGCGATGAAAGGCATGAGAACCCGGAAAAAGTATTTCTATTGTTATTAAAACTTCTTTATTACATATACTTTTCTCTCCCTTAATGTGTAGAAGGTGGGGAGTATAAATATACTTTTACTATGGATATTACAGATGGAAAGGCGACATTTAATAGATTTATGTTGTTGTCTTACTGCATCTTACATTCAATTAAATTTATTTCGTGTTTATTGTGTTTAGCTTTCCTTTAGAAACACATGACTGAATGAATGTTACTTTTGCATAATATTTTCTCTTTTATTGTTTGACGAATTTCATTGTAAAGCTACAAAATGTTGGCATAAAATAATGGGCAAAAGAATAGTGTAATTAAATATAACACACAATGAAAAAAAAAGAATGTTAAAAAGGAGAGAAAAACTCAAAGTATAGGAACTAAAAGAGAAAGGAAATTTTAGGTATCCAACAAATTGCATTCAGTCACGCAAATAATCAATTTATGATTTTTCACTATTCATTTGCGTTTCACACTTGATTCTGTTTTGTGGTTTATGCGGTATATGTTTGCATGAATATTTTAAAAGGAGAACATGTTATAAATTAATTGTATACATCAGTATGTATAGGACTCATTGTTTAGAAGTTAAATGAATGGAACTATCTTTAAATCAATTAGATCATAAGCTAAGAATATTTCATTGCTAAAGATATAGAAATGCGAATTATATAAAATAAAAAATAGTCAAAAATAGGGTGCAGTAAAAGTGGTAACACATGGCGGAAGTTGACTAAATAACAAAATAATGGAAAGCGTCATTCTTTTGTTCTTATGGCGTTATAAAAATTACGGAAATAATAGCTAGAAAAAATTAATGGTTGGAGAGAAAAAAGGATGCCAGCCTGCTGTTGTTGATACTATTAATACCAGTTGGATAGAAGTGAGAGGGGGGATTTGAATAATTACTATTGGGTTTTAACATAATATTTACTTTATTTTGTAATAATTACAGAGACCCTACGGGACATAATTCTTTCTGTGCTTTCTCATTGTTACAATGTCTATACATTTGTAAAGATCCCATTGCGTAGAAATTGAGAAAAAAAGTTGGAATGAGAATTACGGAAATCTCTAAAGTTCTAGATGAATGGGCAAAAGAATCTGGGGAAAAAAGGGATAAGGAATTTATGGATTATTGTTTTGTAATTATAGAATAAGGACAAAAGGGAAAAATTATTCAAATTTGTTTCCATTTTATAAATTAAGTCGAGGACTTCTTATTTTTTATTTTATTTGCTTCCATTGATAAAAGGTCACATTGAATAATGGCTAAATTGCCTCTTGTTCAATATTCTTTCATTCTTTCTCTTTAGCTCTTAATGCTGTTGGAAAATAATCAAGAGAAGCGATAGAAATTTATTGACATAATGGATTTCTTCTAAATCATTGAACCTTAATTTAATAAATACCAAGCCGAGATTTTTTACTTAAGGCTGTATAGCATTATTGTTGTTGTTTGAGGATTAACAGAATTGTCGGGCAAAGGATTTTCTCTTTATAACATGTTCACACCTTTAAGACTAATCAAAATTTTGTTACAGCTTCTTTTTATGTTTGTGGATCTCAGTAGCATTTTATTTTAAAGAACAGAGTAACAAAAACAATTTTAAGGATGCTGTATCGGATAATTTGGGTTTTAGAACTACAAAACCTTTAAAACCTTCCAAGAATATCACTGCTAACTATATTCCTTCTTTCTCGACAAGGACGTTTGAATTTGAATTTTAAATTATGGTTTCAAGTATTTTTTTTGTGATTCATTCCAGCACAAGAACACTTCTTCTATATTAAATCGACTTCTTGAGGCGTTTGACAAGCAAGAAAAATTTGCAAGATAAGATTAAATTTACATTAAAAGAGAAACAGAAGAATGAAAACTTGTGCTTTAAGGCATATTCTGTGTATGTATATAGATTCTCAAATATTGCTCAATGGTATAAAATGATAAAAAATGTTCAAAGTTCCGTGTTGTTAATCGAGGGACTTGAGCGCATTTTTGTCGCAGCGATCAGTAATCGATTAAATAGAAATTATCAACTGTCAAAAAAAATTCAAATTTTTATCGAGGGGTTTTCAACAATTTTTTTTCCTTATATAATGTTAAATCGTTGATTACAGGAATAGTAGATCGTTTAACGATTTTTTAATAAGCGATAACGGAATAACTCGATAGTAGAAAGATAATTCATCATAACAGAACTCTTAACTATGCCTGGTTTCTGAGATCTCAGAGCTCATCCAGCCAGCCAGCCGAACAAAGTGAAACTATAAGCGTCATTTTTGCAAAAATGCGCTAAAAAGAAACAAGATTTCTGTATCCAACAGTCAGATACCGATTACGACTTTCGAATACGCGCATTCATGCGTCAAAGTATTATAGGGGCGAAAAATGAATATCAATGATAAGGAGCTTTCAATCAATCTTTTTGAACGGAAATTGTCATGTGAAATGGGATTTTTTCCTCAACCTATATGTAATTTTTATGTTCAGTTTGCTCTGTTAGGCTTCACAAGGAACGACAGTTTATTATTACATATCTCATTTTGACTTTTTATTTTATTTTATTTACGGAAAACAAAATCTTTCATTTTACATGCAATAAAATTTGTTCTCGATTCGTTCCTCTTCCATTTCATCCCTTTTCTTTTACTTATTGACGATTCAAATGTTTTATTCAAAAGCCTTTTCGAGAGCGCTCTCAAGAAGCTTTCACATTAAGCTTCTAAATTGATTTTTAAAACGACAATTCCTTTCCTAAGGCCTCCTCCAAAAATAAATTTAAAGATTAAATTGAAAGTTCAAGAAAATCCTTCCTTTATTCAGTTTTATGGGAGTTTAATTTCATGTGACTTTACTCGTTCCTCTCAATTTTCAAAATGCGTATATTCATCCAAAATGATGAAAAAAGAAAATTGTGTCAATATTTGAATATATGTGGTATATTTGAGGGAAATAAAATGTTGCATTAAGAAGGAATTTTTTAATATATCAAACATGCTTTCAGATTGAATTTAATTGAAGATTGATTTTTTATATCATTTTTAAAATTTTATAAATTTATGAGATATTTCTTTCATTTCATTCTAGCATTTCTTTAATTTCATCAATGTTATTATATTTTTATTAAATAAATCAAAGTCTTTATCATTTAGTAGAGTTTGTATTTATACAGCTTTTACATTTAATGCTGTACCAAAAAAGAAAAAATTCCAAAAAAAATTTATTAAATTAATTTACGTCCGTATCCATCAATTATAAAATTAAAATAAACCAGAATAAAAAATGCGCTGATACCCAATAATCCTCGAGAGAGACAGAGCTTTTTTATTTGGTTAACTCATTAAATTTAATTAAAAGTTAAAATTATGTACCAACATTGTGGTGAAAGAAATTCTATTCTTCTTAATCTCCCTTCATTGTACTTGATAATAAGGAAATATTCTCGTAGATAAACAAGGTTTAAGGCATAACGGAAAAAGTTTTTTTTTTCAGCCTTGAGTTCTCTAAATGTAGCCTTTGGCTGCGTAAAAACCACAACAACCTTGAAAGTTGATTAACAAAAGTAATTATTTATTTCTGATAATCCAGTCGAACTGTTGTTCATTTAATAGAAAACGGAAGCAAAAAAACGATGTGAAAGAAGCAGCGGCAAAAGGAATAAAAACATACGAAGAAGAAAAAGTTATAGTAATGAATAGATTAATGAATAGATAGATACATTGAGAAAAATAAAGAGTCTGTTTCGAAGTAAATGTTGTAGAAATAATGATAACCAATTAACTAAAATCTCATTCTCATTCAATCATATTTCATTTCTTATATGGGCAAATCTACGAATAAGCGGAACTTTCAAAATCGACTAACAATTTTTCTCAACTTGCAAAATTCAAAAAAAACCGTTGGAAACAAAATTTTTCTAAGTTTAATTTATTATTTATAATACGTAGGTTAATATTTTTATCTTAAAATCATTAATCATTGCAGAAATGATAACTTAAGTTGAGAAATATTAGTTAAAAAGCTTAAAATAGTTGATTTGCATATCGATTTTAACGGAATATTCCATTTCAAACTAGGATTGTGTTTTGCAATAATGAGTTGAAAAGTTGACAGTCTAACGCTATTTTTTACAAATATCTCTTTAATGAACCATTTAAACAAAATAAAAAGAACACATATTGAAAAGTTATAAAAAACGTAATCTAATGTGTATCAATATTTTAATATAAGGTAATTAATTAATGAGAAAAATGATAATTTATGAATTTTGATTTTGGTAAAGTTGACAGTCTAACGCTCTTTAAACTTAAATAACTCATTAATTAGACAGTTTACAGTACTTTTATTGTATAATTATTGTGTCATTCATTATTCTTAACAATCCTAGATGCAAAAGAATCGGATAAAACAAGCTGCTTCTGAGAAATTTACAAAAAATGTATATTTTAAGCAAAAAATTCTTTCGTAGATTTGCCCATATCCATAGAGCAAATAGAAAAAGAGACTGATAACGCATTTTGGCAATAATAAATCTTCTTAATATCATACTTCATTTCTCTTGTATCATTTCATTATTATTTCTCCTTCCTCTTCATTTTCATTTATTTTGTTCTTTTTTATTCTTCGTAAAGTCACGAGAGAAAGAAAGAATATGAAGTAAAGGATCATAAGCAGAATTATCATAATAAAAAGAAGGATTTTTGTATGCCAAAAAACAAAGGAAAAGGGTAGATTAATTATGTTAATTGAATGTCAAAAATCCGTTCTTACCATTGCGTCTTATGATCAGCAATAAAAACATCAGAATTGAGCTCCATAGCTTCTCCATTGTGCTTCTGAGTTCTTCCTTGTTTTGTCTCTGCTAATCTTCTTCTCCTTGCTGGCAATGTTACTGCGACAATTTTATGGCACTGATGAGCAAAACAAAATAAATTTTATTAAAATAATAAGAAAAGGCATTGGAGGATGTTTTTGTGTTTACGCATCGGATAAGGAATGACATGTAAATAATTAATTATAATTAATGTGAATAAGCTGCTCTTAAAGATATTATGGCACATAATATTATGCATTGGATTGAAAAGATCTTTTTGACAAACGCCTTAAAGCAAAAATTCAGGCTGTGACTTTAATTATTCCATCTGTGTTTTTTTCCTATATTTATGTGGCATTAAGTCTGTTTTTTTTTTAAGTTTCCACACCTAAAAAAGTCTTAATGGGAGTTTTTACCACAAAATCCCAAAAATAAAGATTTCCCTTCTAATTTTCATGAAATCAAAAAAGACTTGAACTTGTTTATTTTTCCTATTTTTTCTTTTATTTGCGGCTTCTGATTAAATTCTTTCTTTCATGTTTCCTTTTGTGTAGATTTATTTATAGCTATTGAAAAGAGATATCGAGAAAAATCCTTTAGATGTATGCATGAATGTATGTTAAAGATTAAAAGTAATTTTACGGTAGAATTAGCAGAAAATTAATTTAATTGAAAACTTTTTCTTCTTATATCTTATTAATCGATCTTTCACGAGAATTTAGAAAAAGATTCACATGTAGCATGCTTCAAATTGATTAGTTTGTGAACCTGTAATTGTGAATTATGTAATGGAGATAAATATTTGATATCGATTATTAAAAATGTAAAAATTTTTAAATGCAATAAAACTTTCCGCACTTTTGTACTAGATGCTTTCTAATAAAAATAATGTTTAATATGAATTTATTTAATTCATATGAATTGAGATGCTTTGTGTTAGAGAGTTGAAACCAAACTAAATATTTCATTTAAGAAAAACAACAACTATAAAAGGGGTAATCAACTAATTGAAGTTGCAAATATGATTTAAATATGAAATGACGGTTGATTCATTTTAAATTGTGTATCAAAAGTAATTTCTTTTAGAAATAATAAGATCCATGATAATAGAATTCCTTCCTCAACCTTAATAATATTAATGAAAACGGATCTTAATTCAAACAACGATACAAAAATCCAACATCATACAAAACCCTAAAAGTGATTAATATCTACTTTTGTGGTTTAATTAAAATTTTAGGTGTGAATAAATTTAATTGTGGAATTTTTATTCTCAGAAAATGTTGTTATTTCTGTAACTTGAAAGAAACCAACAAAGGAGGGAGAATGAAGGGAGAAAAAATATTTTAATTGCTCCTCTATCTCTGTCCTACGCGTAGCATTTGCTATAAAAATATCTTCCTGCCTTTTGGCATTACAATCATTTAATTTGATGAAAAAATTTATTCTCATATTCTTGAAAATTGAAAATTTCGTCAATTCGTACTTTTCCTTGATTGTGAATCCTTTTATATTCCTTAAGGCGAGGAATGGGAAAAAAGGACATAGAAAAAGTTTGCATTAACTTAGCTTTCTGCTCATTTCTATGTTCACTGCTTGTCTCATTTTATTCCCATTAGTTGAATATAAATTTTTGTGAAATAAAATTTAATGAACAATGCAAAATCAGTTTGGTACTAATTAAAAAGTTCCACATAATTGCTACCTTATGGATTTTTTTTTTGCTTCTTTTCGACTATGAATATGAATAGATACAAAAATACATTAATTAATATGCCCTTTCAGGCAAATGAATAATTTCGTTGAACAATTAAGTACAGAATATACATTTAGATACACACATTGATGGCACTGAAGAAAAAGGGGTTAAGGAGTATAGAAGATGAGAATTTTCCGTCTTTTGATGATGAATATTGAATTTAAATACTTTTATGATATGAAAATTTTCACAGTAATTATGTACATATTAGATAAAGAAAATTATGCGGCGTCTTTATGCCTTGAAGGAATAAGAAATAAAAGTAATATGAAAAAAAGGAAATAAGGGAAAAGATGACGATGATGACGAGGAAATAGAAAGAGAGAAAATGTCACGAACGTATACATTTTGCGAGTGATTACTTCACAATTACGTTTTGCAATCAAAAAGTGATAAAAATCTATGTGAATGAGGCACACAATGCATTGTTCAGGAAAAAGTTTTTGTGAGGATAATAAAATTAGAAGCAGAACGCTACTTTTAATGCAAGGGAGGTCATCAAGCATATCGCGATTTAAAGCAAGACGAGAGGAAAAAGTTTGACAATGTTTTTTGACTCCCCAAGAGCTCATAAAGTTACTCACAGAGCAATTGATAGAAGCCTATTGGTACATCCTTAAAGCATACAAAATTGAGGGAAAAAGTCAAATGAAGCATAAAATAATTTTTCGCTCTTTATCACCTTGCTTCTTATTTTAAATACCACCCTCGTTACCCTCTTGAACATTCATTCATTTCATTTGTTGTCGCTGTACACCTTAATGCAGTCTCTCATTCCACCTTCTATACATTATATTATTCTCATAAAAACATTGTCCTTTCCATTTTCATTTTCGGCAATTTTCGTTTTGCTGTGCTAACAAATTTAAATAAAATTAGAGAACGAGATAATTTTCTATGCGGGTGGTGTACATTGCAAATAATACCGACATACAAAATTGTACACGCTATAGGAATATGAAAAAAAAAAAAAAATATTATATATGTTGATGGTGATAAGAGCTCATGAACTATTTTTATTTTCTTTTTTTTTCATTTCTCATTCTGTGCGTTCTGATATTTGCACTTACGAAGCTTTTTTTTTGTGTTCGTCTGAAGGAAAATCTAATCGAGAGAAATTGAAATAAAAAGTTAATTAGGGCATGTGAAAGCACTTACTTTTTTACTTTAAACATTCTCGACTACGCAAATAAAATGTTATGAAAAATGGACTGAAAAAAGCTGTTAAATAGCTGTGAACAAATAAATTTTTTAGGCATTTTCCTACACGTTTGGAAATGCAAACTTTCAACACATAATAATTAAAAAAGGTTCCAAATTATAATGACACTTTCATTGAGTATAAAAGCATACTAATTACTTAGGATTTGTTGCCATTTTATAAATAAAGTTTTTTGAGAAACTTTTAGAGCAGGAGGAATATTAAGTGGAATATTGGATCCTCGATATTGCACATAAAGTTTTAATAGAGTTTGGTCTTTGAGGAATTTTTGAATGATTGTGAATCAAAGCGAAAACTTTTTAATATGTTTACCTTCATCACAATTAAATGGATTTAGCATTCAGCCACACAAAAAATTTCAGATCGATGAAAGAATCTCAAATAGAAGCGATTAACACCTTTCAATGATTCTTATTCCATTTGCTGACTATAAATGGTCATCAAATTGATATTGATAGAATGAAGATGATCAATCAAGAGCACTTGAAATCGGGTTTAATACCCACTTCAACTTTAATAATGAGATGTTTCGACACGAAGATATTTTGGAAGCTGAATGGGAATTTAAGGATTAAAATAGCTTTTTATAACAAATAATTTGAAATTGTGCATTTTAAAGAGCTTTAAAACGTAAGCGAAAATTATATTAAAATTGTCAAAATCTTCATTCAAATATTATTCAAGATATACGGATGTGTTCATTCAAAAATGTTACCGTTTTTAACGGTTAAAAATTTAAAATTCTCAAATTTTTTGTAAACACTAACACAACGAAAGAAATCTGTAAAATTTTGTTCCTCAAATTTTTGGACTTTTAATTTTGTTTTCGTGATCAAAAAGCATTAGAAATGATAATTTACAATATAATGTTGCTATTGTAAACACAAAATAAGATCCAGTGAACAAATTTGAGTCAAAAATCAAAATTTAATTTTTAGAATTTTTTTTCATAAAATTTTTTCATTTGTTTGTTTACAAACAGAAAAAAAGCGTATGGTCAAGTATGGTCGAGTAAAGTTTGTATGAACACATCTATATATCTTGATATTATTCAAGATATATCTTGATATTATTTATAAGAAACTGAATTATTTGACTCTATATTCAGTATGTAGCAACTCTTGAACAAAAAAAAATCAGAATTGACAGAAAAAAATCCATTTTAAAGCAATGCAGTGTCGAATTGAAAGTCATTTAACAAAATCATTGCGAATCTTTCAAAATTCCACTTCAATCTTTTGTAACTTCATCAAAAATTAATCAATTTAGATTTCACGGGCTTCATGAATAATAAGAAAGAAGGTTCATTACACAAAGGTAAGTAAAACTTTCCAAGTGTTTGAATAGCGAAAGCATACAGTAATTGTGTACATAGAAAATTTCGTGTTTCCTTTAAAAGAATAAAGAAATACACCGAAAAGTATGTTTTTTTCATCATCATCACAAATTTCATTTCACAGCATGTATAGAGCATATATAAGAATCACGAAAATCACTCGCAGCATGAAATTTTAAATCTCACATTCTACACACATACACGCGTGCTCCCCTTTTTATTCCTTTTTGTGTATCTTAAATTTCACATCAAGTTTATCAGACAAACGAGAGGTCTGATAAAGCTTAGGAAAAGAAAGGAAATCTTCCTATCATACATACATATGCATATACATACGATATTAAATTGCCTCAATCCAATTGTTACACAATAATAGACATGAATCCATGTTTGATCTAAACCACAAGACAATGAGGATGTAAATGGATGGAATACGAAGAAGTAAAAAGATTTGTGTGTATTTAGGCTTTTCAGGCTTCACCATAAATAAGAATAATTCACATACAATCGATTATTGATTGATTTATTGAATAATACATTTGTAACATTTTACCAAAATTTAATAAAATGCACACATAGATTTCATGTTGTATTTATGTGAGAATGAGTGTGATGTACATGTATGTATGCTTAAGTTAAAGATATAACAATGTGTCTGCTTAATTTTCACAATGTGAATGAAATAATGAATGATGGCTGTATAAATGGATAGATGGATGGATGGGTAGATGGATGGATATATGGAAGTATAAAATTAATATTGATGATATTGATCATAATACCAATAGTCATCCGTATGGGAAATAAGTCGAATAAATCAGAATTATATTAGCAAGCAAAGCAAGTTCTGAATCACAATAGAATGTAAATTAGCAGATTGAATAAATTTTAAATTTTTCGTTACAACTTGAGCTTACAGTAACGCGAAATCGAGTTTTAATTTATTTTCCTCTCTACTTTCTTTCTATGCATGGCATGTATGAAAAGCCATTTTTCACTCAAACGAGCTTAGCATTAAAAGATTTATTGATTTTTTTTTTTATATTCAAAAAAATTTCAGATTGTAAATTTTTCACGAATTACCGCGAAAAATTTTTTCATTTCCATTTTATTTTTTTGTAGCTTTTGACAATGCCACACCAACATCTGTGTCCGAATTCTAACAAATAATATGCAAGATTTTTAAGCTATAAGCTTAAATGAAATCTAACATAAAATAAACAAAACCTAGCCCAAAGAAATGTGTTGATTCATGCATAAAAAATCTGTTACTTGACACATTCTATAATTTATTTCTGAGGAAATCGTTAGGCTGTTATCAAAATTTTTTTGAGGCAATATTTAGACTAGGTATAAATAACATTTTGATATCAAAATGAGATTCTTTGAAATTATTTTACATTTTTTTTATATTTTGATTCTGTTTTGACTTTCCTTAGTTTGATTTATTAAAATGTTTTAAAAGGTAGGAAAGCTGCTTTTTAAATATTAATGGGCAAATCCATAAAATTATGAAACTGAAAAAAATCGACTTGTAATATTTCTCTACTTGTTTCCGTTCAAAAAATAAAAAACCGTTAAATTTGAAACTAAATAATTGGTTTCAGTAATTTTTAAAAATGTTCATTTATCTTGTTGTATTATACAATTTGTTGTGAATCTTCCTTTAAAATTTCAAATCAATCAACTTCTTCTTTAATAATGTAATCGAAGAAACAATTTCGCAAAAAATTTGTAAACAAAAAAAATTAAATTTTTCCTCGAAATATTCAAAATTTGTTTTGCCGTTTTATGAATTTGTAGGATCTGGTAGGATCGATTGACGCTATTTTTTTTTGCAAATTTCTACTTATTAAATGAGTTAAACTGCTTATTAAAGACAAATAGTGGTAAAAAAGAACATTTTACATCTTATTGGATGTTTATATATCTGTCTAGATGTCTAATCAGCTAGTTTTTTGAGATTTACAAAAAATATTTTTCTTCCGCAGGATCGATTGACGCATTAAAAACAAAAATATCTCCTTAAATACTGATTCTTCAAGTGATTTAAACACTCAGAAATGTCCATTTGATGAAAATACATCTTATTGATTAGCAAAACATTGCTGAAATAGTAAATTTAAAGAGAAATTTTTGAGCTTTTTCAATTCAATTCCATGGATTTGCCCTAATGCATTTATTGAAATTTATAAAATTTCAAAATTTTCAAATAATTTTTTTAAATTTTAAAGATTGTAAGAAAATTTTATAAATATTTTCAGTTTCTCTAATTTTTCAAAAAATTATTTAAATACTTCTTAAAATTAGCGACGTTTTTTTTGCAAAAGATTAATTCATGACATTTAAAGTTTTAAATTTTAATTTGTTGTAAAAATATTTTACAGTTTAAAAGATTCTTATTTCATATTCATCTATAGTTCTACATTAATATGACATGAGTTAGACAGAAAAGTTTAGTCACACGAGTCTTATGTAAATTCCTTCAACGTTCACAAAATTAATTAAATTTAAAAGATTTTCTCAAAGACTGAACAAATTAGACCAAAAATGATTTTGTTGAAACAAAAGTTCACTTCTGCAGCCCTTTTCACGATTTAATCTTTCACATACAGAATTAAGAAAGGTTTAAAAGCAAACAGTACAAAAAGCCACACGTTTATTGGAGTTAATTTGCCACTTGTGCCGCACGTGAATATCTACCATAAAAATATTTTTTTACCCATTGAAAACACAAAAGAACAGAAGAGAAAGGAACAAAAAAAAATGTAAGGGAAACAAAAAGAAAATTATGCAAGTGTATTTTGGGTTAAAAGTGGAAAAACCTCACATAGAAAAACAGATAATTATAATATGTATGTACACACACAGAGAGATGAGAATTTTTCTGGCAACTTTAATTTTCCTTCTGCTAATTTTATAATGGTTTTTGGGAACGAGTTCACATGTTCGTTAATTAAGGGTATTTTTCTTTATCTCTGTTTACTTTTTTCCGCCACTTTTCAAAGCACATCAAAATATTTTTTTTTGCAGAATTTTTTATGCGTCTTATTATCACATTAACATTTTTAAAAATAATTTTGCTTTAGGTCACTAAATCTGGATTTGTTTACTTAAGTCTTGATTTAAATTTGCCTATAAATTTTTTTAAATTGCTGCTTCATATCATGATTAAAAACTGTCAACATCTTTACTTCAAAAAGTGCTTCGTTAAATAAAATTAACATCACATCTTTCAACATTTATAGTACCACACTCATTCCTTCTATTCCATTATATCCACTATGCTCTACTTATTTCGAACTTGAATACCGGACAGCTGAAACGAGACTAATTTTTGGCGCATAGTGAAGTTGATAAAATAACACAGAATAAGGAAAAAAAGAAACTTTTCCTGCCGTTCGCCTCTTGACGTTCCTCTCTGGTTTCATATTAAGGCGAAAAAAATGCGAGATTCAGGCAAAATTTTCTCCCGGAGCAGAGAATAACATGTCAAAATATTTTCCGATAGCATTCAAACATGTAGGGATAAAAAAAAAAAACTTGTGATTCAATCACAAGCTATAAAGTTTTTCTCAAACAATTTTTTTCTCTTGTTGCTCTTATCAGCCTCACACTCAGTTATGGCTGTTGCATTTTCTTTCATTTCACTCTCTCGGATTAGAATTGAGAGTGAAAAAAATCTGGCACAGACACTGACTGATTATAATGATGTCACGGATGAGTAAGAAAGAAATTTGTAACATTTTCATTCATAAGAAAAAAATAAACTCAAATAGAATTTCCAAAGAATTGAGCTTAACTTATGGAGCTAATTTTACGGACATTGATGATTAAATTTCTAAATCAATAAATAAAAAAATATTTTTTTTCTTCTATTTGAGGAATATATATAAAGGAAAGAGAGGAAAATTGGATAGGAAATTGCAACATTTCTACTTCATAAAACTCAATTTCCGTTAAAAGTTTCCGAACTATCAATTGAGGTAAAGCATTACTATTGATATTGAATAAAATAAATTGACTCATATTTACCGTTCTCCTTTTAGTATGCCTTCCACGTATTATTAAAAGCATATATGATGTATTCATGAACCTACATATTCATACATGAAATGACATTTATACACAAAATGTGTAAAACCAAAGAACATGAATCACATCACGTGTGAGTTTTCAATTAGCCTAATAGTTATGTACTTATGAAATCTTTATGACTGAACGGTAAAATTGTTTCTTTTTTTCTTTACACTTCTTCTTTGACGTCCTGGTTTAGCAATTATTTCAGCAACTCATATTGTTTTTACTTAATTTACCCCAAGGGATGGGCAGTTATTATGCATACCAAAATTGTTTTTGGGTAAGGTTTTATAATTTTGGGGATGATGGGAATTTATTTCATCAATTTTTATTCATTGTATGAAAAGTTTGCAACAGAGAATTGAGGAATATAACTGTAAAAAAATTTAATCTCCTAAAATGTTAATTATAATCTCCAGTTTTTAATTTGTGCTGAGTCTTGATAAAATTATTCAAAAAAATATTAGAAAACCTTAAAATACGAATCCTTGGATTATGTCCCATTTCCATAACGAAGGATAATTTGCTATCAAAATTTACTCGACAACGTCAACAATAGCTCAGAAACGAAGGCGTTTGATGATCATAAAAATATGTTTGCATGTTGTATGTAAACTCACACGTTATGGATTAGTTTATTTTTAGTTGTAAACTAAGTAAAGGGAATAAGGCTAAGTGAAATTGAAAAAAAAAATGGGAAAATTGAAATTGAAAATGAAATTGAAGCAACTATAATTAATATACATAAAAAGGTACGAGAAGGAGGAATGACTGAGGTCATAAATGACTGAAAATGGTGAAATTGAATAAAATCACGCAAATAATCAATTAAATATTCGCACTCATGTTATGTTGAGGAAGTCGAGTGAAAATATTGAGAGAAGAAAGGAAAAGAAAAAAATACAGTCGGAAGGTAGGTAATGATATGGTATTGTGAAAATAAACCATGTTTACTAGCTTTTCCGATAATTAAAGGATATTTTTCTTATGATCACAAATATACAATAAACCACGACATGCATTTCTTATTGTAATTAACGTTTACATTGCGTCTCATGTTTTAATGTTCACTCCTTTCGTGCTCGTTTGATTCATTAAGTGTCGTTAAATTATAGACCGTAAATACATTGGTCAGACTTTACTCATAATTTACTATTTCTGCATCCTATTAATGCTTGATATAAATGGATTTGTGATTTCTTTACCGCCTCACCTCACTCATCAATTCTCCATTTTATTCGACATTCATCATAAAAAAAACAGGAAAATTGTTATTTTTTTTTTACATTTTATATTAGATTATCTGATAAGCACTTTTTCTATAACAATATGCAAATGGACACAACTCAACCCGTTAATTAATTCGGCCAAAGGGTGTTTTAATGAATTTTAGTCATGTGGTGTGCTATACGCTTTCCATTAACTTTCTACTCGGTATGTCGTTTGACGTTACGGTTTTGGAATTCTTTTCTCTCTCATCTACATGCTGTTTGTGAGTCTTTATCAACTCATTCTAATAATGTTTAAATATCGTCACATTCCATGTGTTTTAATGTTATCACTTGGTTGAACGTTCATATCATCCTGAATGTGTATGTTTGTGTGTGGTTTCTCATTTTAGGGACAAGTTTTGACAAATTTAGTAACTCTTTGTGGTTGGAGCAATGAAAATTTCATTTTACTGATACTTTCATCACATTCCATTCTATCTATTTGATGAAGGTTTCATTTACCCTGAAACATGTGTACTTCAGTGTACTTAAAAATGAAATATTTTTATTACTTAGGGGCCGTTCACTTAGTACGTTCGCTTTTTACGAGGGAGGGAGGTTTAGGATTTTGTAAAAGGTTAATCGAAAGAGAAAAAGTTCATTGAAAAAACGTAACAAGAGGGGAGGGGGGGAGGTTGGTCTAATTTTTTTTTGCATAACGTATTAGGGAACGGCCCTTTGCAGAATAGTGAACTTCTCGATCATAAAATTTCAATTTTTGCCATTAAATTAAAAGTTTATGTCAAAATTTGGAATTTTAATTTTACTAACCAAAAAATTCATCTCAAACCTAAACATAGAATGCAATTTTTACTTTCAGTTAGAGTCACACTTTTTCCAAAAGTAAACTTTGCAAAAATTTTAAAAGTCTGAAAAACAACGTCTTAAATTACAACAACTCAAATCATTTATCTTATAATTGAATACAATACCATGCCTAATCTATTTTATTTCTTTATTAAATCTTTAGAATGGAATCAAAGGCTCATCAGGGATCTGATTGTAGCTGACATATTGAAGTCGCATAAAAAGTCAAATAAATCAAGAACGAATGAAAAAAAAAATAAATAAATGAAAATCAATCTCAACAGAAGTTAAGAAAGAGGATAGGATGAGGAGAAAGGAATGTTATGTGCTTGAGAATGAAGAAGAATGAAAATTCGATAATAAAAAAAAATCTGAGAAAGTAAATAAATTCAGTCAGTAAGAATGAGAGATATGAAATGAAGTGGATAAAAAGTTTTTCTAAAGAAACTTGTCAAGCGTGTGGATGATTGAAGGGTCGTCCCCGAAAATCTAGTTAAAATACAATTTAAAATAGAAGAAAAAAATTCCTTTCAGGCAGATTTTTTCCTTCCCTTACTGCTCTATATCTATAATAATATTTGATTGTACTGATGATAGGCAAAGAGCAAATATTGATCTGGGGAAATGAGAAAAATAAGGAAGCTATTTATTAATGTTGAAATAACATTTGCCTTTCTCTCCTACTTTCTTCCCTCTCTCTCTTCATCTTCACATCATTTCGTTTTCATTTTAAACATATTTATATATATGCATCGTGCCGCAATAAAAAATCAATTTTTAAAGTTTTCCCTTTCGCATTTTTTTATTATTATTTATTTTCGATTTAAATCTCATTCCAAGATGAAAAGATGTGGGAAATTATTTTTTAATTTGAAATGAGAAAGAAATGTCAAGGAGCATAAAGGTTAAGACTTTTTACACATTGATATTAGAGACTATAAGAATTTTGACATAAAGAAGTAATTGAGAGTGAAACGTGATAAGTCGACAATTCATAGTAAGTTAATGACAATTAAGGATAGAATCGAACATGCTATTAAATAAATACCATGTTTACGAAGATTATTAGAATGAATGTAAAAAAATAAGAAAATGAAGCAGTAAAATAATTTATTGCTCATGAACAAATCAATTTTATGGCGCAAAAACAATATAATTTATATTTGCTCAAAGAGCAGAACTTATAAGCCAATCAAAACACTTGAGTTTGATCAACAAATTTGGTAAAATTATGATGTTAAAAAAGTTTATTGATTTTGAAGCAGTTAGTTGGTCTGTAATTGATTTTAAAAAATTTTATCACTTAAAATATTAAGTTTCTAATTTGAAGCAATAAAACTCTTTAAAATGGAAAATTCAAGTCCACGTTCCAAAAATAAATTCTCTTTTTTCACTTTCAGACTTTAATGTCATTGCCAATTAGCAAAGTTTTAATGAAAAGATAACATTCTTATTGATTTTTATGACTCCGCATGTCTATTTTAAGTTCTTTAAAAATTAAAATTTAATTATTTTCATTTCAAAGGCTCAATTTAGCTTCAAGATATTTCGTAAATTGCTTTGATCTTTTTAATATTTTTCTTATTTTCTTGCTGGAACTAAATCTTTACTAATATCTAAAAATCACTTTGACTTTTTTATACTTGTATTCACTTTTTAATATTTTCCAGCAAAAGTTAATTTGATTCAATTTCCTTCCTTTTTACTGCGTTTCCTCATAAAAAAATTGAATTTTTTTTCATTCCCTTTTCCTACCCTCTGCATCCTCACATCACTTTACCCACTTATATTTTTTTATCAAGTGAAAACATTTTTTTTTCTTCAAATCTAATAAAAAAAAAATTGAATAGAATTAAATTTCATAAAAATGCCCGATCAGAAAATTTGAAGAACCTTGAGATAATTTCCATTTTAATATACATAAAGAAAAAAATATTGGGGTGATGGAAGGGAAAAAAGAAAGAGAAAAATCCTTTTTATACAACCTTCATATACATTCATCCCCTTATCTTTGACTTTGATGGCCTATTAATATACATTATTATTGCTACGCATTTTTCAACTTTTTTTTTTATTATATAAGTGACGATTTTCTTCCTTTTTGTATCTTTAAATTGTACAAATTTTCTTGATTCTTTTTTTTCACATAAATCGATTCGTTTCTTTATTAGAAGATGTTTTTCATATCAATAAATTTATCTTTGTTTCCAACTTTTTTTCAAACTTTTCATCTTGCTGAAAATTATTATAAAAATAAACTTTTTTACAATATATATATATATGTCTTCATATAAGAAAAGTGGCCGTTATTTTTTTTCAAATTTTTGAAAAATTCACTAACACTATCAAATTTTCAGTACAAAAAACTGAGCAACTCAACTGAGCTATGGTCGGCGTTTGGTCGATGCTCAGTTGTATGAAGACATATAAATATATTGCTTTTTTAGACTTTGTCGTGCTACAAGATTGGAAAAGGTTTAAATGAGATAGACAATGTAATTAAAAATCTAGAAACATTTTTTTATACTCAAATTTATTTTATGACTTGATTTGTTGATTTAGTAATGGGAAGTCTCGATTTGAATAGACTTGGTTTGTATAGTTTCAATTTGAGTAGATTTCTTTCGGAATTAAACAATTACTCAGATTGAGGCCACCAGTATCGATTACTAAGTGAAAAAAATTAAGAAATATAATTTTTTTTAAAAAATACTTTTAAATCTAAACATTTTATGTCAGAATTGAATCGAACTTAAGCATAATCTAAGAACAGTCAAATCAAAATCAAATTTCAAAAAAAAAAAAAAAAAAAAAATCTAGTGAATTTCTCTTGTGATCAAGATTGAAAGAATTTAATCGAAAAACGTTGCTCCTTTCTACGAAAAAGAAAATGATGTTAATAATGAAATCCTCATTTTCCAATCGACTGGAACTGAAAAGAAAGGAAGAAAAAATTATATAAAAGAGATGTGGAACTTATTACAAGTTTATTGAAAGTTTGCTCGTTTATTGTAACAATTTCATGAAAAGTTTTAAAAAGAAATTTCCAAACTGTAACTGTATATTGCTGAAACTTTGTAAACGACTTCTAAGAATCTACTTTTCTTATTTCTTCATCAAAAACTTTAAGCAGCTTAAAAGGAACACGAGAAAATATTTTATTTTCGTACAACATGATTTTGTCTCGAAGCTTTTCACAAAAAAATATTTTTCAGTCGTAACTCGATCCTTTTTTGGTGTCTTGAGGCGTTTCGATGCCATATCATCATCGTTTCTGCTGTCAATACAAGAGAAAGGAAGACAGTAACATAAAAGAAAAAGAAAAGATACAGTCGCCTGTTGCCTCATACGGTATAAGCAATTTTCTTAATTTCTTTTTTCATTTTTCTTTAATTAAATTTAATTTTGTAATTTATAATAATTTTCCCGTCATCATATCATGCGAGACAAGATATAATGACGGTAATGAGGATCAGAAAATACACACATCGTGATGACATATATTCATTACATGCGATTAAATTTTACTGTTCCACAGATTAATGTTATCGCTTCTTTTCCTTTTTGGTATCAAAAAAAATTTTTGTCTCTGCCTGCGTGGGAATCTCAGCACGACTCAAAATTAAAATCCTTACTCTCTTTTAGTCCCTCTCACGCTCTTGAATGTAGAATCACTCTCTTCAAAATCTGGCGTTGAATATGCGCACAGCATAAAGAGCGTAAGAAAATCTTTTAATCCTTTGCAATAAACATAATATAAAATGAGAATTTTTGTCAAAATTTTCTTCAGTCATATCTTGTCGCTTACAAAGTGAAAATGTCGAGACACATTTTTCGTTCGGGCGCGATACCTCGAAGACTTCATTTACTTAATTGTCACAACCATTGATTTCCTGGATTATAATTCTTCTCTTCTTCTTATCACCTTAAAAAAATTATATAATTCAAAACATTTAATGGTGTAGCGCGTCATGCAAAAATAACATTATATCCAAACAAACAAAGGAAAGGAACTGTGAAAAGAAGTAGAAAACGAGCTAAAAAAATTAAAGTGATACGTGCGTATGTCGTGAATAAAAAACATTTTCTTCCTTTTTGCTTCTTTTTCTCACGTTATATTCGTCTTTAAAGGCCTTATTTCATGCTGAAAAATTTTCAAAAAGAAGAAAAAATAAATAAGCAAAAGAATAAGAACAAGAATAAAAAGAAAAGAAGAGAAAAAGGCATTTCCGTACATACATTTATGTTTCATTGAGTGAAAAGAAAAAAAGATACATTTACAGCCATAATATTTATTCAAGGTTATTTGCTTATCGGCTTAAATGAAAAATGGCTTGTTTATAGATAAATAAAGAGTGCTTGACTCGCTTTTCACCCTCTAAACATTTCATTCTGTGGTTACATTTGCAGTAAACAATGTAAGTTTCAGTCATCGGAAAGTTATGGTGTTGAGAATAATTTGTTTAATTAGCGCATATTTTACTCCATCCTTGTGAAGAAATTGTTTGCATTTTTTCGAGGAATCGAAGCTAATTTGACAAAGCAAATGATAAATGATTTAAGCTTCATATATGGGGGAATGTAATGACAAATTCGTAAAGCAATAATTAATTATTTTTCTTTCATTAATGAAGCTATATATCAATTTCGTTTGGAAAGGAAATTCAAATATGAATTTTTTAATTAAATTAATAGGTTTTTCTAGTAATTAATGGAAGAAGAGTACGTATTTTTAAGCAATTAATAAGTATTTAAATACTGATGAGATGTTAAATCGGTTATTCTGTTTAGAATCTTTCTACGTCTCGAATTTAAAACTTGTTTCTGACGTTTGTAATTCAAGAAATTTGACCTTAAAAATTTCTTTAATTAGCATGTAAAAATTTCCTTTTTGTCTGTCTGACAAAAAAAAAATCAAACTTTGACTCCCTTCAATTTTTGATCATTCATAACGTGACACCCCCAAACCTTTGACAAGTCAAAAATTTTATCAATATTTTATCAAATCTTTGAATTCTCATTAAACTTAATAGTTCATGTCAATGCACGAAAAAAAGCATGAAAAATTTATTCCATTACGAAAATATGCGCTAATGCTTAACGAAGATTCAATTGTGAATAGCAAAGTGAAAACAAACAACATTTTAACTGTGTCAACTCTTGTGGAAGAACAACGAATATAAAAAAAGTAAAATAGATGTGAAAGGCAGGAAAGAAGAAAGGAAGGGAAAAAGAAGTGGAAGCGAGAACGGAAAATTAATTTACGGGAAAAAGTGTAATTATTTACTCTTTGTGTGTATCATAAGAACCCACCAACGACATTGGTAAAGTGAAACAGAAAGGACGAGAGTAACAAAAACTGTTCGAAAAGAAACTCCTTCTGTTGAACATTTTTTATCATAAGTTTCTCCTACGTACCCTTCAGCCTACTCAATTTGGGTTGAAACAACAAGAAGCAACAAAAAAAAATATTATAAACAGCATAACATACCTAAGAAGAAACATACATTTATGATAAGCGAAGCGAGACCTCATCTCATAGTTTTGTGGGAGAAAAAATGCCATTAAAACCACATCAAATATAATAATTTATAGCACATTTGCCTTTTTCTGTTGTATTCTGGCAGAGAGCAAAAGCAAAAAAAAAGACGGAAAAAACGGAAAAATTTAATGTGGCAGAAAGGAAGTGTATCGAGAGGCAAGAAACAAAAATCTTTTTATGTGTTTGATTCCGCTTATAGTGCTACAAATGTACTTTATACTTTAGTAGATCTATTATTATATACATGAACAAGTTAAGGAAGAAAAGGAGAGAAAGAGAATACAGTGAATGTACGATTGTATATATACATACTAATTGAGGCATAGAGGAAGCCTTAATGCGAGGAAAATTGTGATTAGTCTGCAAGAAAATTATAATATACATAATAAACAAATTATTATTATAATAATACACATATAAATACGTAAATAAGGAGAAATTGAGTTGTAGAACAAAACATTAAGTGCTGAAAGCATATAGACATTTAGTTTGTTTAAAAAAGGAACCGGTGAAAGAACAATATTCTGTTAATTAACGCTTTTAAATGGCAATTTTCATGTTACCAGTTCATATTTCATGAATAAAACGCTTTTTCACATTCTCTTCTTTATGTCTCTATCGTTAGTGCTGCTATTCATGTGGTGCTAAGTGAAAAATTAAAATCTCATTGTTTGTGCAAGTTGATACACAAAAAATATTTACGAAAGTATGAAAATCCTGAACAATTACTATAGTGGATATTTGTGAATGACCGTGCTGGATTTTCTAATTCGATATAATAAATTCTCCAAGAGACTAAAAACTCTGTAAATAAAAGAGAGAATTTCATCGTACATAACAAACATTTTATCCTTTTATCATCTCATCAACAATAGTTCTCATTTGACTGTTGGTAAGTATTATCATGCGATAACAACGAAATTGTCTCTAAGCAGCTAAAAACACGATGATTTAATATTCCCAAATTTGCAATCCTGAATTTAATTTTAAGTTTTAAATATTCATCAAAATTTGATGATTAAAGTCAGTGATGATGATTTTAAATTTCACTGATTTATTTATTTTGATTTCAAAATGTGTTTTGAACTGCTGCTAGAATTGTTTGCATTATTCCATACAACGGAAGCTTTCAATTAAGAATTTTAAGTAAAATCTATTTTCACATTAAAGCATGTACTCTTTCACTTATGACGTAAAAAAAAATTGGATTTGACCTTCTTCCCTTTTCTGTCACAAAACCTTCAAATGAAAAATTCTATTATTTTGAGACTGGCTCAAAAACATACTTCCTTCTCCTTCTATAAACCTTCAGAAATTGAACGTCTTAATTGAATATTTCTACTTTTTGTTGAAAATTTACAAATTTTTCACATCACATAGCTTTTAGACTTTTTAAGGCTGATTCATCAAATGGATAAAAAGCTAAAATTACCAATTTATAATGCTAAATAATCTACAATTAAAATCAATTTTGAATTATAATTTCGCTCTGCCTACATAACTTTTTTTTTTAAATTCATAATAATTATAACTAGTAATGAAGCGGATCACGCTTCATGTGCATATTCACACCGTTCCAAAACTCTGTATCGGGTCAGCAAAGCTTCGCTTTGCATAAGTTTGAAGATTAGGATTCCATCGGGTCAGCAAAGCTTCGCTTTGCATAAGATTGAAAATTAGGACTCAATCGGGTCAGCAAAGCTTCGCTTTGCATAAGATTGATGATTAAGTCTCAATCGGGTCAGCAAAGCTTCGCTTTGCATAAGATTGCAGATTAAGACTCCATCGGGTCAGCAAAGCTTCGCTTTGCATAAGATTGAAGATTAGGACTCGATCGGGTCAGCAAAGCTTCGCTTTGCATAAGATTGAAAATTAGGACTCAATCGGGTCAGCAAAGCTTCACTTTGCATAAGATTGCAGATTAAGGCTAGATCGGGTCAGCAAAGCTTCGCTTTGCATAAGTTTGAAAATTAGGACTCAATCGGGTCAGCAAAGCTTCACTTTGCATAAGATTGCAGATTAAGGCTAGATCGGGTCAGCAAAGCTTCGCTTTGCATAAGTTTGAAGATTAGGATTCCATCGGGTCAGCAAAGCTTCGCTTTGCATAAGTTTGAAGATTAGGATTCCATCGGGTCAGCAAAGCTTCGCTTTGCATAAGATTAATAATCAAGCCTTCATCGGGTCAGCAAAGCTTCACTTTGCATAAGATTGCAGATTAAGACTCGATCGGGTCAGCAAAGCTTCGCTTTGCATAAGATTGCAGATTAAGACTCCATCGGGTCAGCAAAGCTTCGCTTTGCATAAGATTGAAAATTAGGACTCAATCGGGTCAGCAAAGCTTCACTTTGCATAAGTCTGAAGATTGGGATTCCATCGGGTCAGCAAAGCTTCGCTTTGCATAAGTTTGAAGATTAGGATTCCATCGGGTCAGCAAAGCTTCGCTTTGCATAAGTTTGAAGATTAGGATTCCATCGAGTCAGCAAAGCTTCGCTTTGCATATGATTGACAATTAAGTTTCCTAAAAAAATCGAAAAATTTCACATTCGGACTCAATTTTCAAGCACTAATTGATGTTTTTGGACATGACAACGTATGTACGACTTTTAGATCTAATTATAAGCTACAATAATCACAAGTTTTTAGAATTTTTAATTCTGAGTTGTAGGGACAGGAGGGCAAAATGTCCAAAAAATGCCGATTTTTTGAACTTTTTCGAGATTTTGACTGACTAAAATAGGTTTAAAAATATTTTTGGTATTTTTCCATAAAAGTTCTCGCATTAATTGATCAAAAACAGAAAATTTTACAAAAATCCATCCACACAGTGAACCACACGAATTTTTCCAAAATTTAGGTTTGTGGGGGGTGTACTGGTGACTAACAAAGTTTTTTGTATTTTTTCTCAACAAAACTTCATTTTTTTATTGATTCTGATCAAAAAAGTTTAATTCGCAATTTGTGTGAAATTTTTTAAATGTATTTTGCAATAATCGGCTAAAATATGCTTAAAAAACACACTATTTCGTTAGTTTCTCAGATCCATCTACATGGATCGGCACCAACGTGTGAGGTGCACATTTGAGTGATAATGCGCACATTTTGAGACATTTTTGACATAAAATGGTTTTTTCGTATTTGAGTTCTGCGAGGAACAAACTTGCTTGTAAGCATACACCACCACTATTTGGGGTCGTGTCCGGAGGCATCAAAACCTTTTTCAATGCGGTTTTTTGTATTTTGTAGATAATTTTGAGGCCGAACTTTTCACACCGAACAGTTTATGAAAATTTTGAGTTTTGGCGCCAAAAAACTAAAAAAACGATTTTTCAAGTGTATCGAAATCAATATATTCACAACGTGAAACGGTGTGAATATGAAAATAATTAATGTTAACAATTCATCATTTGAACTACAAACAAAATAGAGGAAAGGAAAAACTGAATTCAATTACTATAATTTATCGAATTTACATCATTTCCAAGCTATTACCGTTGAATAATATTAATAAGTCATTAATAATGGAAAATGTTAATAACTTGGAAATAATTGAAAAACCAATGAATAATTATTGTGCCAATGAAAATATTTACATAACTTGCCATATCATATCATATCGTTATTTAATCGCGATTACTTTTTAATATTCATTTATTTGTTAGAATAACTTATGGTTTAGGCTTAGTCTAGTAAAAAAGATCCGAGAAGAATTGAACAAAATAAAAATAAGAAAATTGCAAAAAATTCTAATAAAATAAATAAAAAATAAAATTAAAGGAATTCAAAATATGCTGCAAACAATTCAAATGAAAATTCAAAAATGCTCCAGTTTATAGCAAAATAATCATGAATCATCAAGCTTTTTTTATGTTCGTCAAGTTCATGAAGAGATTCACATAGAATAAAACTTCAATAATGAAAATTCCTTTTAACCCAATTCTACCCAAAAGAAGATGCTTTTAGAATTCAACCCTATTAAGCATTCATGCAAATATTATGCAAAATTAAACTCTCTGTTATGAAAAACTAGATCTACTTCTCTTTTTTGATATGCTTGAATATGAATGTGAATGTGGTTTTTCGAAAAACTAAGGATAACTTTTTTTTGCAACTCAAAAATGTATAATGAAACAATTATTTAAGGATGAAAATTTATCTTCTGTATGAATAACACAGAATAACAAACTCATTTTCAGTTCATTTCTCATAGATATTTTATCCTCTTGTTGACCTATTGCTCAATAAAAGTTTCTCCCTTATTTCTGTTTGGAATCATTTTTCTTTTTGAACTGTTAATTATGCGATGACCTTTTCTTCCCAGTAATCATTTATGGAATTGTGTTAGGTCTAGATTTTTTTAGAAAGAAAAATTTAATCCTTTTCAGGGGATCCTCGATTTGAATTGTTTCGAATTGAAAAACCAAAAAATTCCCATTCAAAAATTCAAATTTTAATTTTTAACGGATTTGAATAAATTCGATTTGAATAAGTAGTTTTAGAACAAAATAAATGATCAAATCGAGGACCCCCTGCATAGGACAACGATAAATAAAGTAAAGTTTGGTAAAGTTCAAAGGGGTTACTTCATAGTAAAGTGGCCAAGTTTGATGAAAATAGACATTTGCATTTTTTTAAAAACAAATAATTTTTGCATCCAGTCAAATTTCCATCAAAATTGCCCATTTTACAATGATTCAATCCATTTGACAAAGTTAAGAAATTTTCAAAATTTGAACTCAAAACTATTGCAAAATTTGTAGAAAAATTCTATAATTTTAAGATTTCTGAAAATAAAAACTTTAAAATTAATTCAATGCATTTAAAATTCAATTACATTTAACAGGAACCAAGTTTGACTTACTACACAGAATCAAACAAGTTTCTTGTTGATTGACAGACTTTTTTGAACAAAAAATGAAAATTCACCCCAAAAAACTTTTAATGCAGAACTTCCACTGCTATTTCAAACAAGGTATTGAAAATGTAAAAAGCAGACATTATGTTTTATTTCATGCCACATGTTTATGCAAAAAAGCATCCGGTTTTAAGTTGTTTTCAGTGTTGTCGTTTATTTAATATAGAAATAAAATTCACTTCCATCACCATCATTTTGAAATTAAATGAAAAAGACGAAATGACATGGTGGGTAAAAGGCGACGAGAATTTATGCAGAACGTGTACAAAAAGGTTAAGTTTGAAGGTTCTGACTTATAAGAAACAGCCATCATACGAAGTTGTATGAGAAGGTGGAATGAGGGAATGAATAGATGTGAAACGATAAAAAACTAAACGGAATGAGAAAGGAACTAACTAACTAAAGCCATCTTCGCCGTCTTAATGTTCCTTTTTAAAGTTATGTGTATATATGTAGATATCTATGAACGTGTATTCAGCATTATCATCAAATAATAGAATGGCTGAGAAAAAAAGGAGAGAAAGGTCGATGAAAATGTTTTGTTTAATTTATTATGAGATTAAGGGGGTTGCCACACTCAGGAAAAAAAACTAAAATTCAATTTTAGATTTGTATGGAAAAATCTAACAGAAAATGTTAGATATAGAACCCCAAGGAAAATTTTAGATTTTTAAAAGTGAAACTTTTAAATTTTCTAAAAGAAAATTTTAAAATCTAAAATTTTGTTTTAAATTTTAACTTTGAAAAATTCAAAATTTTTTATTTTAAAATCTAAAATATTTATTTTAAATTCTTAAAACAAAAATAAAAATTTTAGAATCTAAAGGAAATATTTTAGAATTCTTAAATTTAATTTTAAATTTTCTTATTGAAAAGTTAATTTTAAGAAGAAATTATTAAGAAAATCTGAAAGTATTGGTTACATGATGAAAGAAAGCAACATCACCACTAAAACTTATTGAAGATATTTTTATAAATATCTTAAGTTTATATGGAAACTTTTTCTATACTTAATGCAGTGATTTCTGCGAATTATTGTTTTGCTTTATTCATTTCTGCGAAGTTTTGTTTTCAAAAATCAAAAAGTTTTATTTTAAATTCTAAAATTTTTCTTTTAGAATAAAAAAATTTTAAGATCTAAAATTTTATTTTAAAATCAAATATTAAATTTTAAAATGTAAATCTAAAACTTCGTATTTTAGATTTCTAAAATCGCAATTTTTAATTTTTAAAATTTTATTTTTAAAATCAATGGAAAATATTTTATTTTAACATTTTTATTTTAGATTATAAAATTTTCTGTTAGATTTCAGTATTTTAAAATCTAAAATTGGAATTTTAGTTTTTTTTTCCTGAGTGCAGGGGAAAATAGATTAACATTAATTAAAATCAAAACTTATGTTTGTGATGATGGCGATGACAATGGGAGAGAAAGAGCAGCAGTAATAAAGTCGAGACATTTCCAAAAGTTTTACAGGATGAATAGGTGTGAATAGTTTTATGACGAATTATTCAAGAACTTTCACATCCATAATGTTAAAATGTCTAAACATTTTGGAATGTGTATGTATGTATATACAGGAAATCTCCGCTTATCATTTGAGTTGATTCTTCTATTCTTATTTTATTTCCCTCTGGCATTCATGTCAGTTATTCTCTATCTTTCTTCACTTCATCATGAATGGATAAAAGCGTCATGAATTATAATCTTCTTGTGTCCTATTTTATTCCAAATGTTCCCAATTCGGATTACGTCTTCCTCGTTCATTTTTTTTTTTTTTTGTGTATGTAATGTCTCACAGTATGACGTGGATACATGAAGAGTTTATGAAAAAATTACATTGATGTGGCAGTTGTATGCTAAAATTTGAGAAGATTAATTTTGCTCTTCCTTGACTTAGTTTCAATGGATCAAAAAAACAATAGGATAAAGTTGAACACTTTATGTGAAGTTTTCGAAATTAAATTTATATTAACATCCATTGATCAAATTTCATCTTGACCTAGATTTGTATCCAATATAAGACAATGAACGATATTTTTTCAGGCATTATAAAATATGCTTAATTTCCATTGAAAGTATAACTTTAATATTCAGATCAAATAAAATTCATAACTTTAACCTCCAATAATTTTCTATTTAAAGAACCCCTCATTTTTATGGATCCACATAATCTCTTCCATTATCATTATTATCATCATCAGAATTGCATTACACAATGAAATGATCAAACATAGATATTGAATATGAAATACTGTAAGAAGGAAGTACCATTGAGAATAAATTCTCTCAGGCACTTTGTCATCTCAATCGATATTAGTTCTCTATCAAAATATAAAGAATAGAAACTATATACATTTACCATATCTCCTTCTCATTTGTCGACCTAATAATAATTGAAAATTGTGCAACAACATCATAGGAGATAGTAGTTCATTTATGGAATTTCTATTTGGCACTAAGCTACATATGTATGAGCACCATACAAAATTTATATGATGAGAAGAGCTTAAAGGAAAATTTATCTCTTCTCATCGTCTACGCATCATGCATATTTTTCAGAGCAAAACTGCAGAAAAATGGATAAAAAGAGGAAAGAAATTTCATCCTTCTTCTTTTGCTCCTGCCGCATGTCTATTCATATCCTGGTATCATATTATGATATGGCAGAAAATCATTTAAAAAGTGTCGTATATGAAAATTAAACAAGCATTAAACCTCCCTTCTGAATGAAAAAAATAAGATTGGAAGTACGAAAGCATGTCAAAAAGTCATGGAATTAGTGCTAAAAAGCGCATTTTAAAGTATGGCGTAGATTAAGATCCAGAGTCATATTTTGATAATTTACAGTTTAGAATATGAATCATAAGGTCCATAGAATTGAGACAGAACTTAGTAGAAGCTAGTCAGGCAGGTACTAAGCTATGCAAGTGACAAATCAATAGACTTGTTTCCACAAAAAATGTGCTCAAAAAAGGAGAATGATTTTTATAAGAAAGAATTTTTATTCATCGTGAAGAAAAAAATAAAAAAAAATTTTTGGATGTGAGTCAGAAGGGGGATTTTATAAAAATATATTATACGTGATACGTTTTCTGTGCTTTGGTGCCTTTATACATGAGAGATAATTTCTAGAATGAGCTTGTGTACACATCAGAATTGTGATTATTTAATACGCTTTTTTGTTAAGCAAATTTTTCGTTTGCTTTTCCACCATTGCTTTTCAAATTTCAAAAACAGCTTACGGCATAAAGAATATGTATGCTTGTGTGTGCATGTATGAGGTTTTTATAGAATTTTTTGGTTCTTAAAATGTGAACTTGGGATATGTAATTGTGTTGCTTTGCAATTTCATTATTTAAAGATTTGATTTGGAATAGATCTTTGAATGGTTTTGAATAGTTTAAAAGTTTATGGATTTTAATAGCTTTATTTAACAACTTTTAAATGAATCATATTAATAGAAAAAATTAGGAAAAAAATAATTTAAGAATATTATTAAAATTAAGTTAATAATTTGAAAATAATTTTTAATTAAAAGAAATTTTTAAAGATGTCTCTAAAAATCAATTAGACATGCAACAATCTTGTCTATCTATCAGCATTTTCAACGATTCTTAAAAATTTTAATTTTAATTCATTAAGAATTGAAACTCTAAAGAACAGCATTAAAAAGAGGAAAAGATTTTATTTCAATCTTGTTAGTAAATCGGAAAATCAAATTAAATCTCAATGAAATGATAATGAAATGCCATTTTACTGAATCTTATGTACACAAAAAGGAATGGATTTAAACTCTTTTTAACTTATCTCTACAATGATAGAACTTGATGCTGTAATATCTTTACATTTGAAGAAAATTTGCATAGCTTTGAGAGAGTCCAGATCCCTTTCAAAAAGTTTTAAATCTCAATAAAATTTTAATTGGCATTTTGTGATGTATAAGTAAAAGAGGAAGGGAAAATATTCTCGCTTAATTGAAAAAAAGGAATAAAAAAAGTTGGCTAGGGTGATGAGTTGTTCATCATCAGTTATCAGAAGCCCTTTCCATGATCTCTCTTTTTGCATTTTAACGAATATGATTATTATTCATCAGAAACGAGCACTTCAATAATTTATAAATTGAAAATCATTTGTGACTTTCGAAGATATTTTCTTCTCATTCATTTATTCATCAATAATAATTATAAATGATGCTGCTGATTATGAGTGTTTATAATGATGATGATGATGGGAAAAAAGGTCAAAGAGAAAATTTAAATTCTCAGATATAAAAAAAGGAATTTCATTTCGACGCTTTGAATATTTTATAGAGTTCGAAATTAAGCATTATTGTATGATTTCAACTAATTAGGATTCGATGAGATATGCTGATGAGAATGTTAATGAATTCATTTTTATCACTTGCTATTTTATGTGCACAAATGATGCTGGTATGGAATTTATCTAAATTATTAGAAAGAATTAAAATCTATTTAAATATTCTAATTGGTAAAAATCTCGATTCTTTTATTTTCTTGTTAGTGATTTTAAGGACTGCTGTATATTGTATTGTATTTGAAAATTATTATTTTCTAAAATTTAAAGCACGCATTAAAATTTAATGAAAACTTTGCATAAATGCACTCTGCAATAAGAAAATCTGGAAATATTTCAACCTTTAATCTTCAACCAACTAGAATATTCAGTCTCAACAGAAATGATGAAAATGTTTTAAGGCAAATGAAAAGATTAGCAAAAATTTTAATTAGTTTTACTTGCTTTCTCTTTTAAGTCTTCTGAGTTGTACGATTCGTACTTATTGCTTTAAAACTTAACTTTGCGTTCCACACTAATTCCATTAACATTTCAACAGACACATCATCCATTATAATCAACAAATTTCTGTTCATGACGTTGAAACTCATTTGCTTAATTTCTCATCTTTCTGTCTAAGCTTTAAAGATTAATATTATTATTGTCATTATTATTTTTATAATCATCATCATAATCATCGTGACTGCAAGATGAGATGAAAAAGTAAAATTAAATAACAAGAAGTAGATGCGTGCTTATCTAATGAAATATTACTTAAATAAAAATTCTGAAAGCTATGGAGTATGTGCTATATCATGATAAAAATTTGTCTACTCTACTAACAAAATTTATTTCTATTTTCAGCAAATAAACTTGACAACTGTAAAATGAATTTTCTTCGCGACTATTTTATTTTCCTACTGCTCTGCATTGAGAAATATGGTGAGTTATTTCATGCATATATTTGCTTAAGCATTTTCATACTTACACAAATATATATATAAGACATACATTTTCACGATTGTTTGTTCACCGAAAGAAATAAGAAGAGAAAAGAGCGGTCGGTATTTGAATAAATCCTTAAATTTCATCTATATTTGCATAAAAGCGCCATTTCGGGTTAAAAGGCTCCTCTCACTCTCTAAACTCATACAAATGGGCTCAACAACAACGAGTTATTGTGTATTTAGAATGAAAAAAAAAAAAATAAAACTAGAAGCGTGAGGCAACTCACAATGATTTATGTCCAGAATTTTTCACTTTCATTCAGTCATCCTATTCAGTATTAAAGTACACAACCGTAGAGAAATAAAATTAAAGGAGAGCAACGCAACGAATGGAAAACTTTCACTTTATTTTATTCACTGTGATTAAATTCGCCAGATACAAATTTTAGCGTCATTCTATAAAACACACAAAAGTATTTTAATTTAATACTTGGCGCTTATCTTTTTGTTTTCATCTTTCCAGAATTGTTTTTTATTTCATTTTCATGTCTTCTTTCCTCTCCTGTTCATTTTTTTAGCATAAATTTCCATCCTATTTTCACTTAATGTGAATTGAATAATTCTCATTTTGTCTACATTTAAATGTGTAAAGCTCTCATTCTAATTTGATTTTGATGAAAAAAATGTATTGCAAATTAATAGGATTTTGATATTTAAATAATTTGATTTCCAATCAGATTTTGAATCAAATTTTCATTTATTTAATTCTTATTTTTTTTTATTTCTAGAATTTGTGTGGGAATTTTAAAAATTTTAATTCAAAGTTCCAACGGTCAATTTATATTTGAATTCTAATTTTAATTACAATTTATTTTCCCCTTTTGATAGCTGTTATTCCCCTTAATAATAAACTCTTTTAGGTGATTTTAAATCATTTTTCAGAACAATATCTATCATATAAATAGACAGCTAGTTCATAGTAATTAATAAGTAATAAAAAGTTCGATCAACAACTCTGAATAGAAATGCGCTTTCAAATTAATTTGCAGCATTAAATTCTTCTTTTTATAAAGCTTACGCTCCTCCACATTATACAATACTCTTACTCTGTGTATATAATTTTCTTTTATGTTACCCGAGGAAATTCCATAATTTGTTCTCATCTCTCTTATTTTCTCCTGTCTCTGCGTTTCTTTAAAGAAGAGAAAGACGACGGCATGTGTATAAATATAAGAGGGATGTGAGAGAGTAGATTCAAGGATGGGGGACAAATAGAAAAGAAGATATGCCTGGGAAAATAGATTTGAGAAATGAAATCCGCGAATTTTTTTAGAGCGCATCGAATATTTCTTTTTTTTCGTATTTTATGCTTTTAAGTAGGTAGAAAGATGCGGGACATTGAAGTTAGAATTCAAAATTAATTTTTTATCTGACGCACTTCTGCCTTATCCTCATCTTTCATACTCTCTTATTATTACTATGCTCCCTACTTCTGCCTTTACGCACTTTTCTTATTTGATAATATAATTCTTCTTTCATTATTCTTGTTTTTGTTGTTGTTTCGTACGAGAGACTTGATATTTTTTATTTCTTCAAGTTCTTTTTATATCTTACTTTACTTGCTGGTCGTTATTTGTTCGTATATCTCCCCATCGCGAGCATTAGGAAACTTTTAATTGTCTTTCTAAAAAAATCTCATCCTTAAGAGAGCAGTGCGGCAAAAAATCGGACATAAAAATCAAGTTCTTTTCATCTCTATCGTGTAAAAAGCTGTAAAAAAAGAGAGAAAATTTGCCTTTAAAAAAATTAGAAATGTAAATGAGTTGTGCTGATAAGACATATATTTTAAATATTTTTACTGATTAACTGACAGAGTGGAACAAAGTTTTGTTCCAAATTTCCGCATTCTTAATTGTAACGAACAAGAAAGAGGCACGAAGAATAAAATTATCTTTTTAATGCATTCTGCGGCATATTTCTTCTCGGAAGAAATTATTTATACAATACAATTTGCATTTTATCTTTTTTGGCACTTTGAATTTCTCTTTGAGTCTTTTCTTTGTGGATTTTAATTATAATAGTTTTCTATTCAACATCACTTTTGCGCTTCTTTTTTTATTACTTTTTATTTCTTCCTGTTCTCATCCCTTTTGCTGCCTGTTTGAAATTTAAATTTTCTGCCAGTAACCATGATAAGAAGCTCATTATATTTCCAAAGCGATGTAAGAATGGATTTTATTGTTCTCATGGGAATTACTTTTAAATTTCATTCATCGTTTCAGTCCTCACCCTTCCCAAAATTCACTGATGCCGAAAATTTCAATGCTCCTAAATTAATTTGATTTTCTTCATAATATTCATAAAATATGTTCCTTCTTACTTTTGGTTCCTTGAATTCTTTGAGTTAGGCCGTAAAATATTCATATTGTAGTGCCATCTATCTGGGCTGTTAACTTATTACGTAAACCTTAAAATTCTGGTTTTTACTTCACCCATCGGAATGTTCAGAATGTTCCGTTTACCAAAAGAATCAGATATAAGAAAACGGACCAAACTCTGTTCCCGACCTCGCCCTCCTTCTCCCGTTAAGTAATTTGCCCCCTAGAATTGTTATTAATAAATTTTGTCAATGACTTAACTTCTCTCATACATTAATTTTTCCAAATTTTGAGTAGGAATATCGTCATAAAGTGAATTAACATTATAATTTCTAATTCATATTTTATTTCCCTCAATCCACCTCAATATTGGCATTTTTATATTCTCAAGATGAATTTATTGATTTTTCATTAAATATTCTGTTTTCTCATATTATTATTATCAATGAAAATAATTTATTATTGGAAGTCATACAATAACAATTATTATATACTAGAACATGAAAGGAAGCTTAAAAGAAGGATAGAAAAGGAAAGTCTCTTGATAGCTTTTATATACACATTCGTACCTATAAATAATTTCTTTTATCCAACATTCATACCATACATACTGTATGATGAATAAAAGAAAGAGAGAAAGAAGAAAAAAAAATCAGTAAGAAGGTAATCTTTTGTAATTGCTCTTTTCATAGTGAATGGAATAATAATAAAAGAAGAATAGAAAGATATTTACGAGTCCGGAAAATTACAGTATCAGAAGAGCAAACAATAGGAGGCAATAGCAAAACACATAATTATTTCTTGAGTATAATTTAATTTCAATCAAAAATCATTTAAGGTATCAGTATGTGTGTAATATATGTTGTGAATAGTAGTATGTAAGGTCCTTCAAAGTATAACAAAGGAACAAGAGAATATTAAGAAAAATAAGAAAAGAAGGCAATTACTGGCTAACAAAAAATGCCAAGCAAAAAAAAAGGATATAACAAAAGAAAATAAGAAATTACGGTGACTATGCGTAATGTTTTTGATAACTTCGAGCTCTTCCACCTCTCTTTCATTGCAATTTTCATTGTGATGATGATGTGAATACACAACGTCCATTAAAGCGAACCATTCATATCCACCTTAACGCTTCAATGTTGTAAAAAAGCGAAAAACTGAATGTAATTTTTTTTTCAGCTCTTTTTTTGTGTTCCTTTTTTTGTGAGCTATTTTTGATATTTTCTTCCATCATACAATAGAGATAGCCTAAAGGCTTTCATTCATGAGATGGATATCTGAACATTTTTTTTTTGTTTCTGTACAAGAGCGCCCGTGGTACAAGCAAGAAATAAAAATGATCAACGAAAAATGAGCCAATTTTTTATTCGTACAAGAAAGTTTTGGCATTTTGAATGACATGGGCGGATTATGGAATTGAAATAATAAAACTCTTGTTCTGAAGCATTTCAATTTTTTGTCACTCAAATGAAATTCTTGAGGAAAGACTTTTTCATTGAAAAACTTACGACGAATTATTTTGGGAAAAAAAATTATTTACAATTCCGGCATCAATTTTCCTAAAGTTGTACATTGACTTTATATGGAATTGAATGTTCTCAACTAGACGGAAACTAGTTTGAAACTTTTTAAATTTTATTACATCAAGCCTTATTTTCAAAATCAAGAAAATTTTTGTTCAAATTTTAACTAGGTACTAAAGGGATTTGCATTATTGTAAAATGGCCAACTTCGATAAAAATTTGACTGGATCCAACAAATTTGGTTTCCAAAAAATTTACCTATATGAAAAGTTTGAAAGTGTGCCAAGAGTCAAATAAAATTTGATTTTCCAAAAGCAGATAGTTTTCGGAAATGAAAACATTTCTGAATTCAAACCAATTCCAACTATTCATTAAAGCAGGTGCGTAGCCAGAATTTTTTTAAGGGTGGATCCAAAAATTTTTGTACAGAAGATAAACTTTTAGGGGAATCTAAATGCTTTTTCCCTCAAAAACCTAGCCAAATGAAGGTATTTTTCCTCATAGGGAGTTTAGACTCCCTTGGATCCTCCCCTAGCTACGCCCCTGTATTATAAACCAAAGAACGTGATAAAAATCATTAAAAAATCTGTTTCAATTAACGCACTTGTTAGAAAATCAGGAAGATTTTTTTCTCACAAAACTATGTATCATAAAAAGTCATTCTTTTACTTGTATTTTGAATAAGTCATTTAATTATGAAACAAAAAATCATATTTAATTTCAGGAATTATAAACCAGTATCGAAATCACAAATATAGTCCCACAAATACCTGACCGCAGAAATAATATTGATTTGCGTTAATAATTAACGCAAACTGTAATTGATTTAGATCTAATAAATTGCGAATGAAAAAAATAAATTTGTGCAATAAAATGAAAATTAATAAAATTATTGATAATCATAACATAAATAAAATTTGGGATGCAGCTATTGTTTTCTTTATTTGATTCATATTCATATTTCATTTTCCTCTCTATATATATTTTTTATATATTCATTTGTGGGAGAATCAAGTGACTTTATAGTTTAATTCAATTTTTATGGTGAACGACAATCACGATAGATAATTATTAATCCGATTTCATAGATTGAAAATTTAATTTTATCTCTAATAGCCACACATAGCTATATTATGAATGTATGTTTCTTTCATTAATATAACAGGATTATGTCAGAGCAATAATGGTGGAATGTATTCATCTAGTGATATTCCTACACCGGCGCCCAAATTCATAACAAAAGGACACTTATATAAGGCTGTTATTGGTGATACAATCATTTTACCATGCAAAGTAAAGGATTTAGGTGAGACAGAAGCTATTGTGGATTATTCTATTCTTTTTTTTTAAAAAAAAAAAAAAGCCAAAATTACTCTTATCTCTTTGTGCACTTGCCAATTTGCATCTATTGAATCATAAAATGTTAACCCGATATTATTTGTAAGGAATCCTTAATCCTTTAATCACATTTTCAAAGAGAAAGCTTTTTAATCGTCCCCAGTGCTATGCTCTTATGGTATATTTTATGCTCTGTTCGATATTCGAAAATAGAACGAGAAACCTTTGAGAGATTTGTCTCGTTCAAAATATAAAATGAAATACAACACAATGACCTTTTTCAGTATATAACATCATCCCTACATTAAGTATTATGGAATGAAATAAAAATAAAAGATGAAAAATTCTCGTGAGCCATGACGCAAATTACTGACAATGAAAAAAGAGAAGACAATCAGTGGCACATTTCGATTGCGATGAAGCAACAAAAACATCACAAATTGCCATCCTAATTGCTTTTGCCGAATGAAACGCCTGTAAATCATGAAGCTTGACATTTGATGTTCAATTGAGAGTTTTTTGTGTGCTTAAAAATAATCAAAAAAGTACATCATTTCGGTTGAGTTTCAGAAACTTTACATAAATTGGCAGTTAATTTATTCCGACTCTGTTAAATCGAGATTGACTTTTTATGTAGACTTATGAAATTTTTAAACTTGATTGACAAGAATGAAGATTAATCCTTGAATAAATGATAGCAAGTCTGCGATTTTCTTTAAAGTTTTACAAACTGAAAAATCGCTTTAAGCAGCAGCAAAATAATTTAATTGCAGCTACAAAAACAAAAACTCGTAAGCGTGAGTTCCAAAAGGAAATATAAACTTTATTGCTCATAAAAAATCCCGAACTTCCTTTGAATAATTCCATTAAATCCTTCTTTTTCAAAAGAAAGCAATAAATTTTCTTATCTTTACATTAATTATTATCTTTTATTTATTAATGTCATTAATAATCAGCGCATAAATGTCTAAAGAAAATCCCAACATAGGACAATGAGAGCTTTTCCCGTTATTTTTCAGATATTTTAAATTTTTATGAGTGCGTTCAAAAAACGAGATTTTGTTCGAAATTATCAAATTTACGAAATATATTAATTTTTGGCTTTTAAATAAGTTTCAATGTTCGCAATTGACTTTAAAAGGTTTAATAGACAATAATAAATTAATATTAACTATTTAAAGTGTCTGAAAATGTCAAAAAGGACAAAAACTGACAAACTTCAATTTCACAAATAGTTGTAGGTAAACAAATCTTTTTCGAAAAAGCTCTTTTTAAGTTCGAAAAAAAGGTACCAAATTTCGAAAAATGAGGTACCAATGTCCTATGTTGGAGAAAATCTAATTTATTTTTTTATCTTTCTGATTTCGAAATGTTTAAATTAATTTATTTTTGTCAAAAGATTTTTAATTCAGATTTAAATTCCAAAAGTACTTAACTTTAAAGTCTTTAAATTTAAACTGTTTGGCCAATAATTTAATTAAATATGTATAGTCTAGCATAAAAAAATCCCTCAAACTAATTGTCTTTTAGTAGTAGCTAAGATACATTACAATGTAAAGATTATAGATCAGTCTAAGTGTACCTAGCGGGCAATTGGCAATGCAGACAAATAAAGAAAACAACAAGCTAATTTTACATTTTCAATATAATTTGCAGGTTCATATATACTTTTATGGCGTAGAGGCACGTCTGTACTTACGGCTGCAAATCTAATGGTGACAAGAGATACACGATTTAAATTAGTTGATGGATATAATCTACAAATTGCAAATGTGAGAATTCAAGACGCAGGTACATTTATTTTTAATTAGCTAATTAATTCAGGATGTAATTAATTAATTTATTGGTGGTGCTGTAGGCGACTATGTCTGTCAAATAGGTGATAGTGAAGAGGCAAAAGATCAAGTACATACGGTTGAAATACTTGTGCCGCCATCAGTACGTCCAGTTCCACAGAATGGACAAATAACTGCACGCAAAGGCAGTTCTGTAACATTAGAGTGTAAGGCAAGCGGCAATCCCGTCCCAAATATTTATTTTTATAAAAAGGTAAGAGGCAAATACATATAATTTTTTTATCAATATCATGCGAACTGCATAAACCACTTTATGACTTGCTTGCCTTTAATCTTATCGTCACATCTTATATGACCAAATTCAATTATAAATGGCAGAAAAGGGAATTTATGAAGCATGCAAAGGTGGTAAAAAAATTCAAATTTCAAATTCAATTTTCCTCATTTTTTGCCATTAAAATTAACAATGTTAGCGACATGAAAATTATAGACCTTTTGTAATATTTAGTTAGATTTATGGTCTGCCATTATCGTATGATGAAAGGGAATTGAAAAAAAGAAGAATTATAAAAAATGACACGCTAGCAGTTTTGCATTTATTTGAACGTGACAGGAACGTACTCGCATGCATTTACTTTTTATTATTCATAAACTTTAATGTTGCGTACCCAACCCACTTTTTTTTGTTGGAGGAAAATTTGAAATTGCTTTTATATGAACTTACTTACTTCTACTTCTACTTGTACATTATGAGAAAATAACAATGTATCCATTCAACTTTTATAGAATTCACATTCACAATATCATCTAAGTGAAGGTTCAACATTAACACTTGAACGAGTCGATCGAAATCATGCTGGTATATATCAATGTATGGCTGATAATTCAGTACGGGAGCCGGCTTATTCGGATATTGAACTAACAGTTTTGTGTAAGTACAAAAAGAGGCCCATGGGTGTAATTTACATATCTCACTCTCCATCCATTTCCTTCTCCTTACTTTAACTTCTTTTTCATTTTTTTGCTTTTATTCGTTCATGTCTCCAAGTCTTTTAAATTCCATAGAAAAAACTAATAAAAATATAAAGGAAAGAAAAACGTAAATGTACTTTTTTATGCTTTTGTTATATCGAATCGATTCGTGCACATTCATACACATTTATATTTCCATTTTTACCCTATGTGCTCTAAGTTGTTTTCTCTTCAAATATGAATCACAGAATACAAAAGAAATGAAAGGAAAAAAAGGAAAATGAATTCCGGGTTAGAGATGGTGAATATGAACGTGTGTTCCTCTGATGACGAAAGTAAATTTCAAGCTTCGGTCATTGTTATGCATATGATAGTAATGCTAGAATATAAAGGTTTTATAATAAATTGGATTTTTCATACTTCTTAAATTTTGATGAAATCATCAACTTTTTTTGTACCTACATGGAAAGGGAAAGAAGTGAATGCCCTGTCTAACATTTGGCTTGATTTGTTAGTGACACTTAAAAAATTTAAAATTTTAAGGAACTTGAAAAGAATAGTCAAATTGTAACATTCCGCATTTGGATACTTTACTTTATTTCTTGATTTCATTCCTTTTCTTTTGAAAAAAGATTAAGCGATAAAAAGGTATGTGCTCATGAAGGAAACGGTTCACTTTATTTCAGACTTAATATTAGCTTTTTCATTTTTTCGTTTTGTTTTATAATAAAATAGCAAAAGTTTTACTGACAATTTGTCTATAGATTTAAATAATCATTCCAAATAATAATGTGTTAATCAAAATGCTTTAACGGCTCCTTCAAATTTGAATAATATATACATATTACTTGCAACAACAGTTAGTTGATTTCCCCGTTTTGAATGAAATTAAAGAAATACTTAGTATGTTTTCAACTCTCTATCAATAAGCATCACAATTTATTTATTTATTAAAGTAGAATAATACTTTCTCGTTAAGGATCTTAAGCTTAAAATTTTAATGAAATCTAGTTTTTTTTATATACAAAAAAAAACATCAAATTTATTAAATTTGGAGGCAAAGGAAATTTCCATTCTTGACAAAATAAAACTTCCATTAATAGCTAAATAAACAAGTAGCAAAGAACACTTCATGATTAAATGAATATTTATGCAGTTGACATTATTGGATGAAATGCGCTAACATCAGGCATTGTACGTTGAGATTTTCATTCACATACTATTTTGCCTCACATTTACTGTTTGTTTCTACCTCTAAAAAAACAACGGCAGAATTGTTGACAATAAAAAGTGCATTACAGCGAATGTCACGAAACGACATAGCATTAACTTTTACATGCTTAACATCATATGACAAACTTTTTACTTTTCTCCTCTTGAAATATGCATGAATGGAAAGCTTCCTTCAAATGTTTTCGTAATATTTGGAATTAGGATGGAAAAAAATTCCTCATAGTAAACATTTCTGGTTTGTTTAATAACAACAACTACTATGTTGACATTTTTATTTCCTTTTTAAATATGCTTAACAAGTTTAATTGCATATATTGCGTTTCAAATATTTATATAATTATTATGTATATAAAATAAAAAATTGAATGATGTGGATGCTAATTATAAATATATCAAGCTTCCAAAAACTAATTGCACAGTTCCTCATTAAAGCTAGTCAATAACATCCTAGCATGTTGTTGAATATACATGCAAAATTTAATTACTTTGCTTTCTTTGTGAATTGAATTTTGATTTCAGTAAATGCATTAATAATGAGATGTGTCTTCTTATTTATTCAAAGCAAGATGAACTATTTATAGCATGTATTGGTAACTTTAATTAGAATTGATGATTTTAAAATCATAAAGGAACATGTGAAATTAAATCTTGGATTCTATATAAAAAATTAAGATTATTAATGTTTTTGTTTCTATTTTGTGCACAAAATGAATTTCAAATTGGTTAAATCGAAAATCTCAACATCTCTAGCCTGTTTTTGGACTGACTATCCTCTTTAAATCGATAAATAAAAAATTAAACCAGAATCTTCTTAAAGTAAATCAATTTAGTTCCATCATCAAAATCAAGCATTTAACAACTACAATAGTCTATTTTTAGCAACAGATCCCCTATTTAATTGTTGATAGATAAGTAATTTGATATCCTCTCGAAGTAATTTTCATAACTTGAGCACATCCAATGATCTCATATTTTGTAAAGAATTATTAATAATGATGATTCATCATCACAATGATTAAGCAAATAGAATTATGCCCGCACATTGCTTAACATTGTAACCTCTTCCTACTCAATCATACTTTCCCCCTACTCCTTTTATTCACATGGAATGGAAAAAATTACAAAAGTCCTCGTTTATATCGAGGGACTTCAGCGCATTTTTGACGCAGCGATTAGCAATTGATTAAATAGTAAAGAATGTCGAGTTTTAAAACTCTATTGCTGTTTCTTTAATCATAATGCATTTCAATAATAAGTTTAAAACTAAAGATCAAAATTCCTTTAAAATTGATTTTTATAATGTTCAATGCAAATAATAGCTTTACGATTTACCGGTTTTTTGAAATTCAAAATTTTCCATCAGCGAAAAATTTAAATTTCTGAACACATCCATTATTTTTCAAATTTCTAAACGCACTTATATTTGTTTTTTATAAAAAAATTAAATGTTAATTAATTAAGGTGTATAAAAGAAAAAAATTTAATCCGAAATAACGGTCAAAAAAATTTCAAATTTTTTAACGGTTAGAAAAAAATTCAAACTTATCATCAGCATAGCTTTGCCCTGCATTGTTTACATATTTTTTTGAAATATAAAATCGATGAATTAAGCTATTTAATGAGTGTTTTTTGAATTTTCAATATAAATGGCGGGAATAATAACATTCAATGAAGCTATTAAAACAATTCCGAGCTTGCTACGAAGTCTAGATCAAGAGATAATTGGGACCCGAACGACCGAACGACCGAACGACCGAACGACCGAACGACCGATCAAAGTGCATGATTGAGCTTCCTTTTTGAAAACAAGTTTTCAAAAATGCGCTAAAAAGTTGATTTTTACATCATTAGCGGCGCAAAATTAAGAGCTTTATGGAGTATACGTGGTTGAAGCGGCTTAAATTACTTTTTTCGCTTCGTCTTACACACAAAATTAATGAGTTAAAGCGCGTAATAAGATTTTAATTGCCGCAAAATTGTGAAATATATGACGATGCCAAATAAGGCTCATGCCTTTATAGCAACATCATCAGCACTTGAGCTTCTTTATTTTCGTGGTTTCAACATCTACATATAAGAATATGTAAAAGAAGGAAAAAGTTTTTTTTTCGTGTCTTAATTATAATTTTAAAAGCAAATTTTTTATGCTGTTATGAAGGAAGTCTCATTCATTTCACAAAATGTAGGGTTGTCTCTTACCGCACACATCATATACATTCTTTGCTACTAGAACATAATCTCCTTTTTATAATGATTAAAAAGTTAGACATGAATGTATTTTAACGCGATTTAACGATTTGCTTTTTTTCTTTTAATTACGTGGTTTTTATTTCTTTTTTCATCTTTTTTTATTTTTATTTTTTTATGATGCCGATAACAGCACCACCAGAGATAATTGCAGAAAAAACTTGGATACACGCAGCAGAGGGATGTGATATTCAATTAGTGTGTACACTACATGGTGATATCAATTCAGAGGTAGGATTATTTTTTATAAATTCATTAAGATATATTACGTGTCGTAATTGTATGAATCCGTTATTAAATTACTTTATACTATAAAAGTATAGAGTGTTTTCCACATTAAAAAGATTTACAGAATACAGATCACAACCAATTAAATTTATTCATTTTTGTCTTTGAATGTTTTCCAATGTTCAATATTTTCATTCAATGTTTGCCAACATCAAAAATTTTAATGTAAACAATGATAGTTTTTAAGATAATTTAGATATTTTGAGACGTGCAGTAAGTTGAACTAAAAATTTATTGATGTCGAAAGCATCAAAAGTTTAGTTTAAAATAGATTAAATTGATTAATTTGAATCTGCAAATCAAGAATAACCTAAAATTCCCAATGTATTATTGTTTTCCAAGACGGCAGATTTTTTCGCAAAAAACATTCGAAATCAAATTTAAATTTATTTCGAATCAACGTTCTTCATTCATTCTCCGCGTATCACAAAAAATATCCAGTCACAAAAGAATGTCTGGCATTCATTTTCATTTTATGTTGATTTGGTCGAATTTCTTTTTTTTCAGATGATGTGGTATTTAAATTCATTTCTCCTTGATCCAACGGATAGAAGGTCTATGTACTCGAAAGGAGATAAATATATTCTGAACATCACGAGTTTTCAGCAGAGTGATTTCGGTAACTATAGGTGAGGAAAACCTTTGAATTGTAAATTACTTTCCAATAGATCACTCGAAAGTCACGAATTCACCTGTAATGTAAATTTCAGTTTTCGAGTAGGTGTTTAATTATAAGTTGAACATTGAAGCATTTTCATACCTTTTCCATACTCGAAAAAATTATGTTATCTGGAAGAAATAATTTAAATTTACGAATTGCTGAATGATTTAATTACGAATGTCTCTTAAAATTTGAATAATTTAATCAAATTGACCTGAAGCGTGATGCTGAAATTTTTTATCAACAGTTCCATTAATCAACAATTCAACAGAGCCATTTTAACAACGCTTTACTGTAGGCTATTAATCATGCTAATTTATATCTTTTTTCCTTGTTATCCCACTGCTGCCTGTGTCTGTTTATTTCAACCAGTTGTGTTGCCGATAATTCATTGGGACGTACGAAAAAGTATATTGAGGTGTCAGGAAGACCTGCACCTGCTGAATTCCTATCACCAACATATAGCGGCCATTTAGATCGTTACAATCTTACATTTAAGATTGAATCAATTCCCGTCCTTGAGGAAATCAAACTTCTCTATCGAAAATTAATGGTAATTGAAAATCACATCCATTTTTCATCATTATACCTTCTTAATCGATGAGATTTCTATTTCCTTGTAAACAGATGAATGAGACATATCAACATCCTGGTAAATGGCATGATCAGATATTACATCCATCGGTTCAGCGATATGATTCAAGAACGTTCATCATGTCATATATCATAATTGCATTAGAACATAATTCCGTTTATGAAGTAATGGTGCAAGCAAAAAATGTATACGGATGGAATGAGGTGAGTATCTCCTTTGTTTTTATCCTGTTAATTCAAAAACTTGTGTGTGATATTTTGTCTTAAAAATCAAAATCTGACATGGTTAATCTTGGCTGAATAGAGAAATTACGAGAAAATTTAAAATATACGACCTTAATCATTCCCAGTCAAGCTTTTTTTTACATCATTTGAACGATTTTGTTGAAGAACGTGCTCCTAAAAAACGGTCGTTTTGAATTTGAAAATCGTTGACCGATTTTTGCAAAACACAAAATTAAAATTTTTTGTTTATTCAGTGAAATTTAATTTTTCATTCTTTAATATTATTCATTTAACATTGTAAAGTATTATTGTAATAAAATCAAAGCATGACAAAATGAATTTTACTGAATAAACAAAAAATTTAATTTTGTGTTTTGCAAAAATCGATCAACAATTTTCACATTCAAAACGACCGTTTTTTATGGGCACATTTTTCAACAAAAGCGTCCATATGACAAAATATCTTTGTTACGCGTTTAACAATGAAACTGAGTGAGAAAATAAAGGCATATAAAGTAGATGAAATTGTGTTAATGAAGCAAGCATAAAATGCATAGCTCAAAAAGGTAAAATGTCATAAAAATGCTTTAGGAGCCATAAATGTTTTCACCTGTGACAAAACCTTCTTATTGATTAAAATATATTCCCAAGCTCCCGTCATTTTTCCATTAATATGTGGAAAATTCGCATAACATTTTCAAAAATAAAAAAAAGTGAAGGTGAATGAGGTGATTGCGCTGTAGCATTCATATATGGCGCAAATCAGATTGGGGAAAAGACGAAGAAATTTTTTGAAGGCGACGTTACATAGAACAATAAATTACACGAAAATTTACAAACAATAAACTTAATTAAATTTTCAATATATCATTTCGATGTAAATTATGCATGTTCTCTTTTTTTTAAAAAAAAAAAAAGAAAGTTTATCGGCAGAAGTAGAATAAAAATTTTGCATTTTACTCCCGAAAATTATTTTTCGTACCCCATCTCATTCTCATCGCATTTTCATTATTTCCATCGTAAATATTATTACAAACAATTACTTGGTAAAATAAATTTTTGTTTTCTTTGGTTTTTCCTCCTCCTTCTTCTTGTTATTATTCTCACCCACTCTAACCCTGTGAGATATAATTTCATTCATTTTTCATGATGTGTCTGAATCTATTTCTCGATGGGAATAATGCAACGATAATAATATAGAAAAATAGCATAATCACATCCATGAGAATCATATAAAATATTTATTTCAGAAAATAGTGGTTGTATTGTGGTGTAACTTTTTGGAAGTAATGGAAGCAACCATGGGAAGAAAAGTTTATGAAAATTATTCAATTATCCTGTTTTACATTTTTGGATCATTCGTATATATATGATAAGTTTGTTGATGGTCATGTATGTGTTTATGTTATTTCATCTCTCATTTTTTCAGCAAACTAATTTAGCATAAAAGCATTTGCGATGCATAGAAGATAGCTTACGTGCTGTGGCTAACTGTATAATTTTAGAAATTTTTCTCCGCTTGCATGAAAATGGACTTACCTAAAAAATACAAAAACTTTTTGATACGAACGAAAAGTTAATAAAATAATTCTGAATAAATTTCTCAAAATTGGTCAGTTTAAAACTGATTTTATCATTGATACTGCTTTCTATTTTATATTCAATTTTGTAATTTAATTTAATAATCCCATGGGCTAGAATTTTTCTCAACAATAATATCTTAACATTTTGAGCTGGAAGAACTTTAATTTAAATTTTGAAGGTTGATTTTCGTTGAAAATTTCTAACATATTCTTGATGAGTGCAAATTCAAAATTCAAATTTGAAATTTATTTGGTCCTGATGTGCGCGATTCATGTTCGACAGACTTATCGAAAGTCTAGGGGTATTCAAATATATATATATGTTCGGAAATTGAAAATTCAAAAAAATACGTTACGCTATTTCTTGAATTTGATAACTTTTTTAGATTTTTATCACTTATTTGACATCATTGTAGTCCTAAATCATGGATTCAATCATTCACTTTGATAAATTCCACACGATAATGCTTTAATTTGAATTTGAATTTTTTCGAATTTTCGAACAAGGGGTATTTAACTTCGAATTTTGCATGGCAAACAGACAAAAATGTCATTTTTGCACTTTTATTTGGAAACTGTAACGGACACAATGTTTGAATCGCACACCTCAGATTTGGTTGTTAAAATTCAATTGTAACTAATTAAAATTATAAAGCATAATTTCAAATCTCATTAATGAGGTCAAATGCCATCACGATTTAACTCTTCAAGTTAAAAATTTGATTGCAATATTTCAAGACCTCAATTTATTTGGGTCAATTAATCAAGCGATTTTCATCATCATTTGTCAAAAATTATTTTCATCTCATCAACATAAATGTCACTTTACCTCTCTTCTTCTCTCATTTGATGAAAAATTGTTAAATTGGATGCGAAATTTTTCAGTCAAATAAGCATATAAATATGGTATATAAGTATGTATATGTATATCAGCAAAATATCACACAGTTACTCATATGCAGGCAAACCCATATCCACTCTACATCCATTGACATAATCCGATAATTTAATTTTCTTCATCATTTAACAGGTGAGCGACATACACCAATTTTACACGAGAAGTTATGAAATCAGTATGGAGGATCTGGAATATGTAATGAGCTCTATATCGTTAGCAACGAGAACAGCATCATATGGCGATAAATTTTTGATTATACTAAACGTTCTCGTGGTCGTATGCCTCATGATGAAGAGGTGACCGTTTTCATCACGATAATCAGTAAATTTACCATGCAGAAATTTCTCATGAAGGATGAGTTCTAATATGATTGAGGAACGTTCTACATAACAAGGGAAGTAAAAGATGAAAGTAAATCCGATTGAAATGAAAACATTTATAGAGTAAAACTGTAGATGATAAGATGAAAATTTCCCTTCTTTGACTGAATAAAAGCAGCAATGGAAACGGATAATTAAATTCAAGAAGAAGAGAAAATTCACCTTTTTCCACTTGCTGCATTTTTTATGAAAATATATCAATATTAAATAGTGTAAGGATTAGAATCACTGTAAGTCGTAATTTAAATGAAATTAAATAATATAAAGCAGATTAACTACAACTGTTGAAACATTAAATGTATGTGGAAAGTTACTTTAATTATTTCAAAGCAATTGTTACGAATTTTATTTTTTAATCTATTATGAAAGGAATTGAAATTTCATTCAAATTGAACTGATTCACTATGTTGACTTTATAATGATGATTATAAGCTGATTATATTTTTTAATTGAAAAAGAAGGAATTAAAGTTTGTAAATCAAAATTCATTGGAAATTCTTAAATTTTTAAAAAGGTTTCATTTTATTGCTGGAATTGAAATGGAATTATATCTTGTTGTCTGTCAACTTTTTTGTGTGTCCTCAAATATCATTTTGAATCAAAATATTCAATTTTTGTATGATTTGGGAACATATTAGAATTCATTCATAAATGACATCCGAAATTAATGGAAATTATTCAAAAATGAGCAATAGAAAATTCCAATATTTCGTCCCCAGAAAGTCATTTATGATCGATCACTTAATGACAAATTTCCTAGAAGGATGTTTTCCTTTCAAATCAATATTTTGAATTCAACAGTTTACGCATCATTATAATTTATTTAGAATTCCATAAAACAGAATTAATAATAGAAGCTCAATAAAATTATGTAAAAAGCAGCACTAATCATTTCATAAATTCTGCACACTCTCATCTCTCTAATTGAACCTTTTCAAAAATTGCATCAGAAAAGTGATAAAGGAGATTCTTTTCTGTTGATATCATTCGTTGTTCTCTAATGAAAACGATGATGATAATGATGTCTCTAGAGAGCAATATGAGAGGGTGGTACGAGACGATCCTTTTTATTCTTATTTCATTTAGGAGGGGTGATATACTTACATATAATAGTACTTACATACGAAATTACATGTAAACGGTAAAATGAAATGGAATTAATGCTCCTCGTCTTATTTTTTTGTAATTAGATTCTCATTCTTAGCACTTTAAGATTTAAACATTTTCAAACAATTGTAATTTTATAAAAACGTGAAAAAATAAAAATAAAAAAGAAGAAAAAACACGAAAAAAATAAAAATGATAATAAAGAAGAAGAAAAGAAAATCTAGAAGAAATTTCATGTCTATTCATTTCCATTTCTCATTCAGTCCCATGTCTTTGTATGTTTTCCTTTTTGTCAATCCGATTTCAGATTCAACCATTGCTATTATTGTCATTTAAGACCACCTCAACAAGCCACGATACAAATGTTTACCATTTGGAGATTTATAGACATTTTCTGTAACATCCACATGCTTCTTTTCAAACTATTAAGGATAGTAGAAGGCATCGAAAAACATAAATTGGAAATGTTTTGAGAAAAAAAACGTACCTTTAAGATTACCATAGAAAAGTAATGGTTGAGAGAGCTTTTTTCCTTTCACATCAACTCCTTTTCAATTGCTTTTTGACACTTTCAGGAAATTGGAGGTTTTTCTTCTTCCTTTTTTCGAAACGTTTACAGAATATTGTAGAAGAAAAATCAGAACGGATATTGTGAAATAATTTTTTAACCTTTTTATGTTAGTTTCCGGAAGCTTTAAGGCACAACAATAGTAGCGGAAAATCGAATTTGAGTAGATCGAGCAGCAAGGAACTGAAGAGAGGAAACGAACTGCGAAAGATTTTCTATTTTAATGAACGTTTTTCTTCATACACCATTAAGGAAGTTCTTAATGCTTTTCAAATGTTATTTTTTCAGCTTTCCTTATTTTTTATTGACTAAGGAGGAATTCTAGCTAAATATGGAGACGATGAGTTTATCGTAATGTCGTAAACATGTTGAAAATATGTCAAAAAATATGAATGAGTTCCTTGATATTTGTACGAAAACATGTCATTAGTTGTTTTTGTTTTTCTTCTTTTCCTACATGCTTTATATCCATTTCGCCATTTTGAACTCCTCGAAAAAAATTCTGGCTCGTCTTTGACCTTACATTTGTTATATTTTAGTATCAAGTACCATCAAAATGAACCTTTTTTGCCTTAAAAATTTTAAAAATGATTCATTTATTCTCTTTCAATATCAGAATCAGAGATGCATACCTATCTAAAATTTCAGATTAGGCGAAAGGTCAATTTATTTATATAAATAGCACCATCAACTGCCATCAACTGTTAAAAAGGATGTCAAAAAAAACATGAAAAAAATGTGTTTTCCAGAAAAGAAAAAATCCACAATAATCCTTTTCATTTGCTTACATCATCTTCTTTATTTCATCACCTGTCTTCAATGCTCAAATTTCACTTCATACATTCTTTATTAAAATATTTCACTTTCTTTCCTTTTTGTTTGCCCTTTTTTTATTTTTTTCATCTTGAATAAATTTTTCACTTCACATATGAATAAGTGTGCATATTTGTCGTCATGGATGTTTCCTAAATGGAGATGAGAATGAATAAAATTGTGTAAAAATGAAAACGAAACAAGAAGGTAGAAAAATAAAGACATGCTATGAAGCAATGACGCATTTTAAAAAGTCAGTTTTTTATGCTCAACCGTTGAGGGCGAAGTCGACTGCCATTATTAGATATAAAGCTTATCTAAAATGCTAAGATTCTACATCAAATCCCTAACAGACAAAGAGCATGCTCTTGTCTAGAGAGCATGGTCAAGAGGACGGTTTTTTAATCAACTCCCAAGATCCCGCTATTGAGCGGGCTCTATAGCGTACTCAAACCAAACTCTTATGAAGCAATACTTGCAGGCAAGTTTTTTTAACGTACTCTTTTTCATACTCTTAAGAGTATGCTCAAGAGATTACGCAAAAAAACATGCTCACAAGCGTTTGCAGAAATTACTATTACAAGAGCTAAAATTTTCTGTATGGAAAGTTTAAATTTGTTTTTTGTTGAATTGAATATATCAATTTCGAAAGGCAATAGGACAGCAAAGAGATGATAGGAATTTCATTAAGACACCCTCGGTTTAAGGTTCAAATCTTCAAAGTCATATAAACAAGAAATTATAAATTTCTTAAGAGCGTGTTCAAGAGTATGCTCTTCTGAGCATGAAATTTTTTTTAATTTTTGTAAAATAAAGCATACTTAGCAGATCATGCTCTTGAGTATGCTCTCAAGATTCAGTTGCATGCATTACTTGCAAGTAAATAAAGCGTACTCTCAAGAGCGTGATTTTTGCTGTCCGTACTGCGATCTTGTTTATATGGAGTGAGTACGCTAAAATATCGTACTCAGGTGAAAAATTATCTTTCAAAAGAGCATGTTCAGAGCATGCTCTTTGTCTGTTAGGGAAATTTTTTAAAATAATGTGCTCGTAATTTGAAATTAGCCGACGGCTAAGCTGGCTAAAAATTAGCCGACTTGGTCATCGCCTAATATTTGATATTATGAGCTTACCATGCTTATTTATCATTTTTGATTGCATCATGTTACTAAAACATGGAAAAAAACTGTTTTAGCAGGAAAAACCAGCTTCGTCTTCTGACTCAACGTAACGATAAAATTTTGAGTAAAAATATTTTACTAAATATTATTAATATAATTTTTGTCATTTTTCTGCCTGTCATTTCAGATTTTTATTTATTGAGAATTAAGAATTGTTTAGTTTATTTCTCTGTATGAAAATATATTTTTTTTTTTCATAATTGAGATTCTCGTTTGCTATTTGTCTAATTGACTCAAAAATATTGGATATAATGAAGAATTTTAAAACTTTTAAACACAATTTTCCTGTTTTCCTGCACAAATATACATAGACCAAATATTTAGTTTTAAAAATTTTTCCGTCATGCTTGACGAGACACTACCCTGGTAGTCAAACAATTTTCGAATACAATTGTTTTTTGATTCCAAAACTTAAAACACAAAATACATTCATAAATGCTTCTCAAACTCATTCCTTTTCTGTGATCAACAGCATGGAAATGATTTGAATTCAGGCATCTTTTCTTTGCTAAACATACCTCGCAATGCTTTACTAAGCATTATATGTATTTGTAAACTAGTTTACCTTCCAATCTATACTCTTATTTTTTCCCAATATTGTTTTTAATGCCTTTGAATGGATCCAACAAAGCTCTCTTCCTACAAATTCATCTACAAAAAAATTCTGTTTCTATTTCTTTTTCATCTGTTTTACCTTATTTTTCAGAATCTTTCCATATATAATAACAGAGACAAGCAAAAAGATTAAGAGGAGGAATGAAAAGTATAAGGAAATTCTACATTCAGTTCAGAGGAGTTGATATGAATAATGCCGGTTCAATATATTTCATTCTTCGGAAGCACATATACAGCAATATTCAGATACGAATGGAAAATTAGATTTTAATGCAAATTGGGTTTTTAAAATATGTACAATGATGAATTTCATTCCAAGCTTTTGCGTTTTCTTTTCTTCCTATTTCCTATCATTTTCATCTTCTTTTACAAAACGATGAAATTTCAGCACATTTTTTTTTGGTATTGTACAATTTTTTCCTATGTATTTGTAAATTGTGGGTCTACAGAGTAACAAGACAAGATGAAAAGCAGAAAAAAGCTCTTATCATCCTCAAAACCTAATTTCATTGTTCTATAAATGAGCCTCTTTTTCTGTACGTTAGATAATGGAGAAAATTTTTCATTGGTGTTTTTTACCAATTCCAAAAAGTTTTATGATAGAAAAAAGAACAGAAATTGGAAGGTCAAATGTGTCATTTTCATTAGGAATTACTGTTTGGGCTTATATTCTCAGTAAATGAAAAATTGTGTCACTAATAAGAAGTTTTGTTCATGCTTTATTTTTGGCTTCCAAAAGGCTTCCAAAAATACCTAAATAAATACAACCTTACACAATTTGTTGGTAAGTAATCAATTAATTTATAGCCAATGATAATTAATTTTGTTAATGAATTCAATTACCGATCAACCATCAAATCGATAATGTGTAATTTCATCAGAATTGTCTCAAATTCTAATGAATAAATTAATGAAAATGTTTCAGGATCAATGTTCATAATTAAAACAAAGAATATTAAGGAAGTTTCTAAACTTCCTGGACTAATATTTCCCCCTCTGTTTTGTGGCTTAATTCAATTTCCTACAACATAATCATAAAGTCAGTATGAAATGAAGATAGAAAGCATGAATTTTTCAAAAATCCTCATTCAATATTTATTATTTCATCATCTTCATCATCAACATTGTGAGTCATGTCTGGTAGAAAAATGAATAGCTAGCAAGAATTATATAAATAGTTGACACAATTGATGATTGAAGACATCAAAATATTATAACAATGTTCGTTCTGTTTTTGGATCTTCTTTTTTCATTATTTGCATCTCTGCTATAACAATAATAATTGTGATTTGAAAATGCTTATGCCTTAAGCGTGAAAAAGCATAATAATAAAAAGAAAAGAAAAATAACATAAGGGAAGTGGAAGTAGCAAAATTGTCTGTGTGAGATATAAAGAATGAAAATATTGCGAAAGCTGTCAGGACGCAGGTGGATGTAGCACATTTAATAGACTCGGAAATGTGTGTATATACCAGCATATATACATACAATATGTAGAAAAAGCATCCATCTTTTACAACAGAAATGCCTTTTCATCAACAACCTTTCATATGTGAACTATCACAATCGACACTCGTAAATCATCAGCACTGTGTACATACATTTGAAGGAAGCTATAAAAGACTCATCAAACTTCTAGTTGTCTAGCAAAATGGGGAAGGAGTGGAAAAAGTTCAGAATCACAATCTGATTAATTTTTTTACTCTCCATCTCCTCTTGTAAATCTAAGGGTAATTTTATAAATTGTTATCAATTTATCAAGACCACAAGATTTTTTTTTGTGCTTCTTTTTTATCCCTTCCATACATAAACATCCTCATTTCTTTTTTTTTCTTCTATCCACAAGCGCTTTAAGTGATGTCAGATGAGGCGAAAAAATATTTTTATTCATGCTTATTAAAGAGCATGCGGAAATGCTGAAATAAATCAACAACTCTTTAAGATTCTTGGAGAATAGAAATTCCTTATTTTCTTTCTCTTGAAGCCATCAGTTTACTTCTATTTGATACGACAACTGACTGCTTCATATAAAGTGATTATTTTGTTATTCTGAACGTGAATTTATATTCAATGATTTATCTATAATCTATTATTACGTTTTGTTAGATTGCAGGAAATCTTTTTTTTTTCAGTTTCAGTGAATGATTATTTTTTGCTCAATCATTCTTGGAACCAGTAAAATAAAGAATTATTTATTTTCTAAAATATTTTTCGAAAGCAGTAAAATTTTTATTTGAAAATTTGTTGAAAATTATTTGTTTGCTTACTTTTCACTTAGCTCAATGATGACCAGCCAGTGTACGGCAGCACACTTGTGTACCGCAAAAAATTTTTGAAACCTGAAAAATTACTATTTTTGTATGTAGAAAGAAAATTGGTGTGATGCGAAAAAAATTTGATCACAAGTGTGCCAAAAACGTTAGCCACCACTGACTTAGCTAATTTAGAAAATTCTAAAGAAGTAAAAATGTCAAAAATTCGCCAACTAAAATTTGATTGAGAACAAAAATTTTCGATTTAAAAAAAAATAATTTGTATGCCATGAATTAAAATAAGCTTTAAAGTGTCAAAGAATTTTAACAAAGCATCATGACATACTTTCGTACTTTTCATAAATTTTTTCTTTATACAAAAAAAATTTTTTTTTGTCAGTTAAATTTTAATCTAAGATGGCAAATTTTTAACATAAAGATCTATAAATGTATTAAAATAATTGTCTCCTAGGGAAATTGATGTATCCAATTTCCAAATTAAAATTTCTGAAAATATCTCTCACAAAAAAATCTAAGAATTCTAAATTTCTAAAAAGCTGAAGTTAAAATTTTACTTCCTGAAAAGTGTGTATTTTTAAACCCTCAAAGCAATTATTTTAATTGAAGAAATCGAATGTGTTTGCATATTCTTTGAACATGATAAAGTAGGTTAAAATAACGACATTGACATTGTTGAGTAAATTGTGTCTTCAATCGATTCATATCGTGTGATGAATACTGCTTGATAATCATTCAAGCAAAAATATGTACTGATGAGGATGTTTTCTTTCACATCAGCTATGCTGTAAAGATTAGATGATAGATAAAATGAAAATAAAAGGAGAAGTTGTAGAAGAAGATTTGGGTCAAGGGCACTTGAAATAAAATATATAAATTTAATTCTCACTTGTACAATTCAAGAAATTTTGCTTAACTGCATAAATGTGTACATCTAAAAATAAGGAACTAGATAGATAGATCAACATTCATAAAAACAGAGGAAAAATTGTTGTTGACTGCATGTGTGTATATTTTAACGATGGCAATTTTTTCTCATGATATTTCCTCTGAGAAAATTCACCAAAGTAACGTAGCAGTAATATAAGGAAGCGAAGCAACAAAAAGAAAAGCTGTAACTTTGCTTTTTATGAATGTCGCTGCTTTGCCCATTCCCTCCTATGCTCTCTTCCTTTTTTATTTTTATTTTTATTATTATCTTCTTTCTTTTTTTCCTAACTTTTCACGAGTTATCAACTTGAAATGTTAAAAGTGAGGTAGCTAAGGAGGTATGGCAAAATGAATGAGGAAATGAAAGAGGAAGCATCATAAAAATTATTCTTTAATGTTTGCCACCTTTTCACCTTTATGTTGTGAAATACAATTGTTCACTTTTTTTCAGCAATGATGGTAATAAAGCAGACTAAGCACTCGACACAAACAAGGTCATTGTTTCATTATTTTCATTATCATGGACAGTAAAATATTAGTGGAAGTAAATTTTTTATTAAATTAAGCGCGAAAAAGGAACAGCTAAAATTTATCATTTCCTCAGCCCTGAACCACGCCAGACCAGCAACAAGTGATTTATCGCGTTTGATTGTTCAATAGCAGCGTTGTTGTTTTGTGTAACAATCTAGGACGTTCCCATGTGAATCATCGATCAAACCAATTCCCTTATTTGCAGTCAAAAACGTAGCCAAAAACTTTACATTATACAGTCAGTTCAACAAATGATTTTCAAGTGAAAACATTGGAAGTGCCTGTTCCTGTTGTAGGAAAAAAAGATGAAATTTAATTTATTTAATTGTAAGGGTTTTCGGAAGAAAAAGCATGTTGCTCAAGGTGGTGCTATTTTGGATCAAGTCATCTCCGAATCGTGTTCGCCAAACAATAAAGTTTTGCTATATAAACTAGCCAACTATAAATTAGGTAATGTTAAATTACGTAATACACTTCATATTAATTCTTAATTTTAAGCATTACTAATGAAATTTCACAAGTATCCATAATGCTACGCTGTTTATTCATAACGAACATTCTCCACAGGTGGCGATTTAATTGATGCATTTAACATTGGTGGACAACATGCTGTTGAGGAATTAATTCGAGAACAATTTGGTGTGTTCATGTACAAGGGTGGTAAAGGACAAATCATCAACCGTGCTGAATATTTACGATGGAAGTATATGGAAAATGCAGAAGTTTCAATTCCAATAGAAGCTTCACTTTCTTCGCATGATCCGCTTGGTAAATGGGTTGATCATAAGGCATGCTGGCAAATGCAGTATCGTGGAGCGCTTGGTGAAAGCCTCCTTCATGTTCTCATTATTTGCGATACGAAACTTCATACCAAGTGAGAATTTATTTCTTCATTCGTATTCTGTTATGGCACCATTCTTTTGTACACTTTTCATTTCTGTATAGACGTACAATATTTTAGCTTGGGGTCATTCATTTATGAGGTCACCAAAAATTTGAATTATTAGAAACTCCTCTTTTCTGTCACAAAAATTCTTTTGTTTTTTTAAATGTCAAAATACTTATACCTACTTCCTCCGCACCCCTTAAAAATTGGACATCATAAGTGAACGTAAGTTCAAAATTTGGATTTTTTTCTGACACAAAGTTTTTTGTAACCGTACTTGAAGCAGCATAAATTTCGAAAAAAAACCAAATAGGGGACTCGTTGTTCTATAATCTTTCACATTGTTCTGCACTTTTATGATTCAATTTAGTCCTAGTCATTGACAGAAACTTTCACTTTCGTATAAAAATATCGAATATATTTTTTTCATCATCATCTCTCGAACCAAATTAAGGTCATGAAATATTACAAAAACATTTGTCAATCATCTTCAAAATATACAAGAAGATCCTTATAAAATCATTTAACATTTACTATTTTCCCTTCATGTCTGTAGTCTCATCATCATTATCATCACTAGGAGCAACAAAAAAGCTATTACCGTTTTGTTGTATTGTATTAACCTTGACCGAGCTATGGCACAACAACCAAAAAAAAACGTTCAAGCGAATATATATTGATTTTCGTTTAATCCCAAAACAGAACATGGTTGAAGCACAATCTGAAATTGTTCTTTCCTACTATTTGACTCACACACATTTTTATTTGTCGAATGTTGATTCATGGGTTTATGTCTATCTGCACATTTATTCGTATTCCACTTTTATTCAGTAGATAAATTTTCATACGCTTTTATACTTATGGTCTTTTTTTACAGGCTAGCACGTTTACTGACTCGAGTCTTTCCAGAATTGGCAATAGATGTAATGGAGGGCGAGGAATATTTAGGAGCAAGTGCTCTTCATCTCGCAATTGCATATTCGAATAACGAGCTTGTAAATGACTTGATAGATGCTGGTGCTGATGTGAATCAACGTGCTATTGGAAGATTTTTTCTTCCACGGGATCAACAAAGCAACAATCCGGCAAAACAAACAGACTATGAAGGTTTGGCGTATTTTGGGGAATATCCTTTGGCATGGGCTGCCTGTGTGAATAATGAATCTGTATATAATTTATTGTAAGTGTCATTTCATGGGAATTGTGGTGAAATATTAATGAAAAAATGATACAAAGTGATAATTGATATATATTCGTTAATGGATATTTTATAGTCGTGGTACGAAAATTGAAAAATAATGACTTGTTATGTCCAATATCGAAAAATGTGATAAACAAAAGCTTATTTGTTTCTTACAACTTCAAAAGAAGAAACTCAAATTAATCAAAAAAGTTTTTTAAAAATAATCTATAGCTATTGACTGGATCTCAATCATTGGATATTTATTTATTTTTTTGGAATTAAATAGACAGAAAGAATTATCTTTTCTGTGTGAAATGAAATCCGAAAATCCAATACATTGACTATATATACATCAATTTATCATGATTAAACTTTTACAGATATGTGTACATAATAAAATCTCTTTTTTATACTACAACAGATTGGAGGTCGGTAGCGATCCCGATGCGCAAGATTCTTTTGGGAACACAATTTTACATATGGTTGTTGTAAATGATAAGCTCGAGATGTTTGGTTATGCTCTCAGGTTCGTATTATTATATTATATTGCTACTTTTAATCATAGGAAGCTTCACAGTTTTCTGCACACAACCGCCATAAACCAATAACAATGTACTTAAAAATTCAATTTTTCTTCTTTATCTTGATGCTTTCTAGACATCCAAAAGTGCCAGCAAAGAACGGTATCGTGAATAAAGCTGGTCTAACTCCTTTAACGCTTGCTTGCAAACTTGGTCGCAGTGAAGTGTTTCGTGAGATGTTGGAATTGAGTTGTCGTGAATTTTGGCGTTACAGCAACATCACTTGTAGCGCTTATCCTCTTAATGCTTTAGATACAATACAGCCGGATGGAAGTACGAGTAAGTGTTCCTACAATTTCTTCCGTTTTTACATCATTTCATATCAAATTTCAGTAAGTGAGTCAAAGAAAAAAATATATGTAATCAAATAATAGCGTTGAACTTGCTATGATGATCTCAAGTGAAGTAAATTCCACCACTCAATCCACTTATTCACTTTGTTCTTTCATGTTTTCCTTTCATTCCTTCATCATCTTCATCCATTCACTTCTCTTTAATCAACTTGAGTTTTTTCTTTCTTTTTAGTTGTAAACTTTTTCTTCCTCTCACTCTTCATGTCTTCTTCCTTTACTGTTACCACTGATGCCACTTCTCCTTTACTTTCATCCTAAAAATAATATCGCCATCATTTTCTTCTTTCAATGTTTGGCCCAGATGGTGAAATGTAATCGCGTAGCTTAAAATGTGATTTAAAGTGACAATTGGACCAACCAAGGGGATATGAGTGAATGAATGAGATGGAAAGAAAAAGAAGATGAATAAGAGGAAATGAAAAGGATGAAAATTCTTCTCATTTGCCATTAATACTTCCTGTATCCTTAAACTTTTCAAGATGACATTAAAATGTCATTAGATAATGGTTAATGAGTGATACGGGATAAGAATAGATAAAAATGAATGTAGTCTTCTTATATTTAATGGAAATTGAAAGGACGAGTTCCTTCGAGTGGATCATGATGTTATTGGGTAGAGTTGAACGGAAAATGTTTTTGTATGTTGTGAAATTAATTTTCTAAAAGCTTTTAAGTCTTTTCAATTTTGTATGAAAATTAACTTAATTCCCTTCATAATAAATCCAATCTTTTTTTTATAAAATTTCTAATGAAAGCTGAGCTTTTTGACTAAAACTCAACATGCAATACGGTCCATAGCAATGAAAAATTGGAAGCATTATTTAATTCCTTTTTTTAATTATGAAGTTATTCAGCATCATATCCAGCTTAAATGTCGAATGTTGTAGAATGGATTAAGGACATTTTTACCCATTGGGTTGTAATACTTTTTATACGACATAAAACTTTCTTTTTATATCATAATCATCACCACCTACCTCAACCTGTCGTTATTCATTTACTGCTCGCTGTTTTGACTCCTACTCCTTCTATGTTCTTTAAGAAAGTAAATAAAACTTGATAAAGAGGTAAATTGAATCATAGAGGTTTATTAAGCGCAAATTCTGTTGAGTTTTACGTTAGAATATTAAAGCAATTAAATTTTGTTCAGATTTCTTAACAAAAACAAGAAAATTGTGATGTTTATTGAAAGAGAGCTCAAAACATACTAAAAATTTATAAGAAGGGAAAAACAACTTTTTCTAATTAATTTTGCAATTAATATTCAAATATGAAATGACAGTTATTTTCATTAATAATTTTCGAAATTCATCTCATGCTTAATAAATCATTCAATGCACAGCAAGTCATAATAAAGTTAAAAGCTCAATAGCTATCGACAATGAGCAAACATATTTTTCTTTCCTATCTTGTGAAAGTTTTTCTGAAGCACTCTCGCATATTGATTACAAATTGAAATTCCAAACAAACAATCTTTCGTTGATTCTTTTAAAGGAAACTTTTCTTTTATCTAGATTGGAACGCTGCGCTTATTTTAATTTTAAACGGAACAAAGCCTGAGCATTTGGATATGTTGGATGGAGGAATTATTGAGAGACTGTTGGAGGAGAAATGGAAAACATTTGCACAGCAACAATTTCTGAAGCGTCTTTTGATTTTATTCATACATTTGTTTTTCATGTCGATATCTGTTTACACGCGACCTAGACGTGTCAATTCTCATGATGATGATAATGATGGTGATGGAAGCGGTTCTGATAGTGAATTGGTATCTGAAGCATTAACAATGGAGGAAGGACTAGATGTGCAAACAATTGTTCGATATACATGTGAATGTGCCACAATAGCCGGTGTCATAAGCTTTGTTGTCTTTCAGCAAGGCGATGAGCTCAAAAATCAAGGACTTTCAGCCTTTATGAAGCAATTAAAACAAGCGCCAGCCAAAGCAATTTTTCTTTTTTCAAATTTGTTGATATTGTCCTGCATACCATGCCGCATTATGGGAAATACTGAAATGGAAGAAAAACTGTTATGTTTTGCCGTACCAGGCAGTTGGTTCTTATTGATGTTCTTTGCCGGGTGAGTAATTAGGATTTAGATGTAACACAGTTAAGCATTTTATGCCACAATGTCAGATTACATAAATCATGTCACACCCAATTTACTTTTTATGTGTATGTATGTGTCAAGAGTTGTGCGCAAAAAAGAGAGTCCCATAAAAATAGAAAAGAAATTGTGGCATTTAGCATGCTTATTTCTAATTTTGGGGAATGAGATTGAACTGTGTTGTATAAAATAAATTAGTCGTGACATGATTTATATTTAAACCCTTTTGAAAACATTCAATTTTTTTTTATTTCTATTTTCTCTCGGTTACTAACTGTCGGTCGGTTCTATTGCTTGGTTTTAAAAATTCGAAATTCATAAGAGTAAAATACTAGGGGGGGAGATATGAAATAAAACATAAAATGTGAAGCGTGAAAAAACAATGGCAAAAATAATTTTTTGCTTCTGTTTATTTTTAATTTCTATAAATTCCATAGATAATATTATATATTGAAATTCAATTATGTCAGTTCAACTAGCTAGCTATAGGAAAGTTCTATTCTAAAAGCAAACAAAAATATTGAAATAATTGAATTTTCTTTTTCCCCATCAACATTAATTGCTAATTTATTATCGTTATTCATTACCACAAATCTCTCTCGTTTCAGTGCTATTCGGTTAACTGGTCCTTTTGTTACAATGATCTACTCGATGATTACTGGTGACATGTTCACATTCTCGATAATTTATATTATCGTTCTTTTTGGATTCTCTCAAGCATATTTCTTTCTTTACAAGGGCCATGAGAATGTCGAAGAAACACCATACTACTCTTATTTCAGCACGTGGATGGGGTTGTTTCAAACGACATTAGGTGATTACGATGTAAGTATCAAAATAGACAAATCTGTACGATTTCAAATATCAAATTAGTTGATTCCAATTGATTTCACCAATTACCTGATATGTTATGAGGCAATTGATGTTGGGGATGTTTAATGTCGGAGATTTATCTCCGTACATCTGTAAATTGTTACCTTTGGAAAAGTCATATATGACATAATCATGATCTATCTATAATTTTGATTTCTTCACGTTTCAGTACGCACAACTGAACGAAGTCTCATATCCAAATTTAGCAAAGACGGTTTTCATCATGTTTATGATATTTGTTCCAATCTTATTGCTCAACATGTTGATTGCTATGATGGGTATGTATTTAAATTGAAAAAGGATGGATGGAAAAATCTGAATAAAATTATTTTAGGTAACACTTATGCATATGTTATTGAGCAATCGGAGAAGGAGTTTATGAAGCAATGGGCCAAAATTGTAGTTACATTAGAACGAGCCGTTCCACAAGCAGATGCTCAAAAGTATTTGGAAGAATATTCTATTGGGTTGGGACCATCAGATGATCCACGTTATGAGCAACGAGGTGTGATGGTAATCAAAACAAAAAGTAAAACTCGTGCACGGCAGCGTAAAGGAGCTGTCAGCAATTGGAAATGGGTGTTAAAAGTAACACTCGGAGAATTGAAAAAACGTAGTATGACTGGCGAGGAAATGAGGCGTTTGATGTGGGGTCGTGTTTCGATAACAAGCCCCAAAAAGGTTTTAACAAAGTAAGTATGTACGCTTGTATATGTGTGAATTGGTATGCATGCTATATTTACTAATGATGGTAATCAATTTTCATCACCCTCATAATCTGCTTTCGTGCACTTTCTTATTCCTAATCTTCCCATCGCCTTTAGCACATTTTCGAGAGTTTAAATAAATTTATTTTTATTTTGTCTCAATGATTGGCCATGAATTACCGATTTGTTACACAAAACCATCAATTTTACTGCTTCCAAATACATTGAGAGAAGCAACTTGCTTGAAAATCTAAAATTAATATTAATTTGTTCGCTTTCATTTTTCTTTTTTCTTTTCATGCGGAAAATTATCCAAATAGAAAGAAACGTGGTGCTATTGATGAAGAAGATCCATTTGGTCTGACAGCTGCCTTAGATCAAATGGCATTTGCACAAGATATTGTAATGATTGATACTGATGTTGCAAAAGGAACGACGAGTGTTAAAATGGCAAGTACGACGGGTGTAGTATCAGAAACACAGCAATTTGAGGAAATATCAACACTGCCTGATTACGATTCTGTCGTTAGCTCAACACCAGCACAAGTAGCACCACCAAGTGAATCAAATGTCACGCAACCAGTTCCGTCGGCATCAACTCAACCCACACCACCATCAACATGCAAAAGTTCTAGAGCTCCCACTGCGACAACAACACCTGCTAAAGGAATTCCAGAAAAAACATTTACGGATCCGTTGCGAGACTTGATACTCTTATCGGAAGCCATTTTGATTGATGACGAAGAGGAGTTTTTACGAAATGTTAAGTCATTAGCTGAAGAGAGCTCATGTCTGGATTACGTGTTGGAAGTGAAAAGCACGGATAGTTATAATCAGCTTCAACAACGGAAGCAAGATTTAATGAAATCAACGACTCTTGAACAAGGCATGGTGCTATTTCAAAATCCAAAGGAAATGGTCGATCCAATAAAGGAAGCAGAATTTTTAAAAACACTCGAAGCTCTCGAGGATACAGATGACAGTGATGCGGTCGAAAAGCCAGTTTTAGGTAAAATATCACTCGTGAGAAGGGCAAAGTCAGCTGCAACCAGAACGTCATCTGATAAAAGGAAAAGCGACGAAAATCCATTATTTCATGTGGCATGGGAAGACGTTGAGGTAAGTTGATGACATGACATGCTTGAAATGTTAATTTATCATTTAAACTCAGAGCTTCGTGTTGATAGTTGTGGTAGTGGAATGCCTTATCTCTTGATGGATAAATACATTGTGATTTATTTGAGACAACTGCTAAAAGTTTCGAAAATTATCTTTGATTCTCATCTTCATTCCAAAAAGAAAAAGTTTTAGTTTCTGTCACTCTATCAATCCCTCACGATTCTCAAATATCAAAAGCACATTAACAAATCATCATTTGAGCATGCCTTTGATAGTTAGTTATTAATTCATGCATAATAAACTACACATTTTGGTTTATGAAGTATAACATTCAATTTCTACTAATACACAGCAGGGTGATGAAAATAGCATAATTAATTGGATATATGATGGCGACAGATTGAAGACAGGCGACGCTGATGATGAAATCGTGACTGTAGAAGACGTTAAACGTAAAATGGAAATGTTTCATCTTAACCGGTAAGACAAGACATTAAGTGACAGATTTAATATAATGGAAAATTCCAAGGTGTGAAAAACTGCCAATTTTGGGAATTCTAGGAATCATAACTTTAAATTTTTTCGCGATTTGAACTCAAACTTTACAAAGTTTTCACACCTTGCAAATAAAACAATAATCATGATTTATAAGACTCGAATTGTCCTTATTCATTCCTTCATAGAAAAAGCTCGGCAGATAGCGAGTCGACATCAGAGCACGCAAGATCAAAGAAAAAAACAAAAAGAGGTTATCGTGGACGAAACAATAAGTAATAATAAAGAGGAATTTTTAAATTAAAAACTTGTCATCTTCACAATGTTGTGGATGATGATAAAAGCATTTGAAAAATATGAAAAAAAGTACAAAAGCATTTTTTCATGTCTCCCTTCTATTTTTTGTCAGAATATCCCCGGAAGAATCTCGTGACGATGACACTGCAATGTCAAAGAGAAGAGGTAAATCTGCACCGAGTGCAGGAACAGAAATATCACGTCATATCATGGAAAAAGTTGCACCCGATGGCGGTGTACAATCGCCTCCCGATCCACTGGAACCGTGGAGCACAAGAGACATTAAAAGCATCAACAACATACTTGATAATTCCGACCGAGAATAATTTTATTTTCTTCTTTTTTTCTCTTCTTCTTTCTTCCCACTTTCCCATCCATTTGTAAACGACAGATTCATAATTGGGATTCAAATTATTTTTATTTTGATTGCTAGTCATACATAGTAGTGCTGTCTAATTCCATGTTATCTAAGGTTCATTTATTGATTGTCAAGTCTTTTCTGAATACAAAATGCAATAAATGAATAAGCAAAGACAAAAGGCACTTAGGAAACTTTTTTTTTGTGTCATGAATTAGTGAAAGTAGAAAATCCTCTTATAAAGTTGAGTAGCATGAAACTATTTAATATTTCTAATGGATTATTGATCCCTTTTAACCTTGAAAATAAAATAATATCCTTAATAATATACAAACAAAATGTACAAATGAAGTTTAATTTCGTCAAAAGCTTTTATGGAATATGCATTTAATTTTATTTATTCCAGAGGAAATCTTTAGGAACATGCTCAAGAAACTTTAAATGCGAAAATTGATTTTTAACAATTTTTCAAAATTTAATCTAAAATTAAAACTTTTAATGAAAATTTACAGTTAAAATATGAGTTTGTGAAACTTATCGACAACTACAAGTACATAATTGCAACTCTCTTAATTCAAAGCATCATGAATTTTTTTTTAAAAAAAAAAACGGAAGCTTCAAAACTTTGACTTTATATTGAAAAGTTTCTCTCCTTCCAATCGATTGCACACAAAAGTTCAATTTTATGCTCCATAAATGGCTTTTTTTATTGTGCGATATGAAAAAAAATCTTTCTGATATTCCTTATGCTTCACTTAAGTTTATCAAAAAAACTTTTTTTTTTATTGTTCACTTCCGCAAATTCTACATCAATGAAAAAATAATATTAAAAAAAAAAAAATCTAGGATAAGAGAAGCTCTACAGAGAGCTTAACACAAAAAGAATTATTGAGTGAAATGGTTTTTATGAGCGAAAATATGGCAAAAGAGATTATTTCTTGTGTGCTGCTAATATATGAAAATAAATTTTTAGGATAAAAACTTTTTATGAGAGCATTAAATTATGATGACATCAATTAAATATCAATTTGGATTCCTTTATTGAAGATTATATAGAGTTAAGAAATTTTCATTAGTTAGGTGAATATTTTACAAGTTTTACTGGAGTAAATTTTCCGGTTAAAAGGATCTATTCATATAGATAATTCCTAGTAAATCCTTTGAATTGTTAATTTTTTAATCCCTATGTAGAATCCATAAAAAAGGATGTGTTATTTATAACTATATTTATGGGGACCTTAATCATTTGCAAGAAATTTTCAATAGTAAGGATTTAAAAATTTTTACGCATAATTTGAATTGAGGAGGTTAGAATATAAGAATAACGACTTTTTAATATTCAAATATTATACTTGTATTCAGTTGGTTTCCCCTTTTGTATAGTTATTTTCCCCTTCACAATCTCTTTTCGATCTTTCAACAATAAACATCCTTATCATTTATATCCGTATGAAATTGTTCATTTATTAACTGATTAAAAGATATATATTTTGATTATCAAATAAACAGTTCCAGAATAATCAAATGCATCTTTTTGCACGAAAATAAAATGATTAAGGAGGTAATTATTATGAGAAAAAATTAAATCAACTTAACATTAGAGAAACTGCATCAAACCTTTTTGCGTAATCATTTAATTTAATAAAACATTAAATAAATTGCGAATAAACACAATTATGGATATATGCTGTGAATATTGAAAACATTTAGTCATTAAAATCCAAATGTATGTTCAATTAAATGCACTCAGTTCTTTTTTATTTCCTCATTTTCTCTAACTTAATTTGTTATCAATATTGCATGAAAATACTCAAAAAATACAAAGCTCGATAATGTGAATAAAAAAGAGAAAGAGAGAGGAATGAAATTAACGATGATCAATAGCACTCCATTAGCATTTTGTTCTACACAAATAAATACGCACATTTATATGAAAATTCATTAATTAAATGTTATACACAATTATATGAATGAGGAGAAAAGTCTCTAGTTAATTAATTTACATATTTAATGGACTAAAATAAATTTGAAATGAGACAGCAACTATTAGGGTTCCGCTTCATTTTTATTTTAACATTTATATTAGTTTCATTTCAAATGTGTCCTATTGTAATCATTTTCCGTCATTTTTGCATAATTTTGCAATAAAGTATTCACTATACTGAGTAAGTCCGTGGATTCCTGCTGAAGCTAAAAGGACTTTTTTGATTTTTTTTTTCTTCCTTCCAACGTCATCGATTAAATGAAAATAAAATGCATATATCGTGAATTGAACAAACTTTATTACAGTTGATGGATTTTTTTTTTTGCAGAATGGAGTTATGACTGCGTGAATTCCATTCAACCATTTCATAACAAAAAGAGAGAGATATTCAATAAATATAGCAACATGCATTTAACCAGAAAATGCTAGCCATAAAATATTATTTTGGCTTTGAGGTTCATGAAATCAAAAATGCGTTGCCTTGTGACAAAACACAGGACTTGATTCATTCAATTAGTGACTGAACTCAATAAAGTTTTTTTTTTGAAATGCATCAAGAGGAAAAAAATTGCACGAGAGGAAAAATTTCATTAAATTTTCCACGAATGAAACTTTTCCATTTTAAAACTACTCAGAGTACAAAAGTACAGTTTTGCAATCGATTTGATGAAACTTTTTAATTTCCGGTGTATCCTTGGGAGAAGATTATTTTTTTTAGCGAAACTTTATTGCATTGTCAAGAAATGAATTCTGTGGCTTGTATGTAGTTGCTTAAATTTTTACGTACCTTATTCGATGGTAGAGATACACTAAATCGAAAATTTTGAAAAGTTTTTCTTATGGTATTTGAGGAACTTGATGCAATTGAGTAATTTTGTAACTGAATCAAATTTAGTTTGCTGTAGTGTATTGTCAAGAACACAAAACCGTAGAATGTGTTTTATTTCGTCTAAAATTTTAATCGGTTAAGAGACTTTATAATTACATTTTGAGGGATCTACTCTTTCACTTAATAAGAATAAGACACGCTTTGAGTTTTTAATTAATAAAAAATAGCAATTCAAGATTTTTCTATGTCTAAAAAGTAATTTTTGTTGACCTTACTAAGTAAAAGACCACATAACATTCAATAAATAATACAAACGATCCTATCATAGATCAAGACACGAAACGCAGTGATTTTCTAAAATGAATCATAAAACTGACAAAAATAGGAACTATCTTATCAGTTCGTGAAATATTTAAGAAGTGAATTTAAGCATTTAGATAATGATTTTCGCGACTAACAATTTTTTGTTTATTGAAATCATTAGTAAACGACGTCTCAATAACGTTTAAATTTAAGAGTTTATATATAGTCTAATCCAGTGATGTCCAATTGTTGTGCCCCTGCACACTAGTTTAACGTAAAAAAAATAGGAAATCTTATGAACTGTATGCCTTGTGTGATTTTGGTCATTACTTACCTCACCTTTTAAGAGACACTCATTTTGGCTTCGTTTTGACTTGCTCATCATGAACCGTCTTAGGTACATCATTTTTCAGTGATTCCAAGTACTAATTTTTTTCAAGTTCTAATCGGAATTTTATCTTTGGGATTATTTTAGATATCGTTTGACGTCAACAATTTAATTTGGTGAATCAGACTGCTGCAGTTTTTATTTTTAAAGAAATTATTAATGAAATTCAATTTGAAATAGTAAAAGATTTTTAATATATATTAAAAGACTAGATTTGTATGAATTCGAGTGCATGAGTACCGTTTATAAATTAAATCTTATTGTTTCTATGATTCACGCAAAATATGTCGTGCACGACATAAAAAAAACTTTTGAGAATTTTTAAATATTCATAAAAAAATTATTAATTTAACCTTCCCTTTATTTCTTCTTCAGCGAAGGAAGCATTTTTTGTTTCATTGCCATCATAAATTTTTATAGACATAAATTAAATTCATAAGATGGTGCGAAATGATAAAATGTAATGAAGGATCATTGGTCAGTAAAAAAAGAAATAAATAAATTAAAGTTTATGATCTAAATTTTATTTCGTAGCTTTATAAAAATGAAAATTATTCGTGCACTCGCAAAAAACTGTTTAATCACTATCACTAGAACTGTTGCTAGCTCCAAAAAATCTCTTTTCTTGACTGACAAGAACTTCATAGTGTGGACATGAAATTTCAGCACCACCAAATGGAATATACAACACACCATGAGATGGATGAACTTTTCCGACTGTCAAAGAGCCTTCGTGGAATGCTCGTCCAATAAACAGTTGTTCATCTCCATATTGACCAGCAGGAATAGCTCCAGCGGGTACCGTACCTAACAGTATGATAAATATCACATCAAAAACAATGCAAATATTATTATTTCATTTGATCTTACCGCTTGAACCATGTACCCAACTGAAACGTTTTGCTTTTCCAGTAAGAACTTCGACATCAAAGACAGGGACTTCTACACCGTCATAACCTAAAACATTAGGATTAAAAATTCAATTTCCATGCTATTCGTGCCATTAAATTTACTTACAAACATAGGCACTTCCATTAGCTGGAATGATTTTAGCAGGTAACATAACACCATTATGCATTGCACGTCCAACAAACATTGGTTCCCCTCCAACATCCGTTCCACCTTGAACGGCTTTTTTTGGTAGATCAGAAATATTACATTGCTTCCACTTGAATGCTATAAGGAAAAAGTTTTCAATTAAATTATGTTTTGTCGACAAAAATGTATGGGGGTTCTCGATTTAAATAATTGATTATTTTCAGAAAATATCTTCCAACTTAAATTTAAAAATTTCCGTTGAAATAGAAGCATTTTAAATTTTCAAAAATATAAAATTTGCCGGCTTCGCTTAAACCGAGGACCTTCCAGCTTAGGAAATATTGTCTCTTTCTGTTCTCTTTTTCTCCATGCTGTTTATTATTTGATTAGTAAACTTTTCTCTCTTACACATTTTTTTATTATCCTTTGTGTTTACAGAAAATCTGTAAAATTGAGTGATTGCTTCTTATATGTACAATAAGCTTCACAGCTTCAATCTTTTGTTTGCTTATTTTTCACAAAGTCTCACAGATTGACGAGTACTTTCTGCGAGAGCAATCAGAAGTGAATGAATGAATTGAAACAGTGCTGTTATCGATGTATGCTTTCTGTTTGCTATCTTATCAAAGATGCGGCAGGCATTTCCGATAAAATAAATAATGGATGTATTGAATGTATACATATACATGTATAAATCACATTGAAGACATCAAATTTTATGACAGAGATTTTTTTTATGTCATATCGCTAATATTTTCGGAGAAAATGGCTTTATTGAGATGGGAAATTGAATTCCTCATTTAGTGTGGGATGACTTTATTAACCTCTGCAGCAGCGCTTCTTAGAAAAAAATCTATTTTTAATGCTTTTAATTTTCTTTCCTATAAAATGCATTCAGTTGTTCGATGCACTTCAGGAGATCTAAATTTCTTATTCCTCATTCAAATGTTACTATGGCGAAAAGGACATGTTAATCCTTTTACCTGCTAGATATTATTCAGATAGCAACACAAAAATCTTTAATATTAAAGCCATATTCATCTCGAAAAATTTCCAATGAATTTAAATTGTGACCAAAAATAATCAAAATATTGACAAAACATCTCGTATTACAGTTCCTACCTCATTTTCTCATCATCAATATGAAGACAGCATATATACATACGGAAAGAGAAGCAACAAGCATCAAATCAAAAATTTATAATTCGAAGATACAATGTAATCATGAAAGTTTCATCATTATCGTTGGGTATGAAAATCAATATTGACTAAGGGATTCATACATTCAAACATTAATGTAATTTGGAAGGAAAATAAAATAAAACCTTTCCTTTCAACCTTTCTAATTCAATAAGAGAAGCCATATTAAAATAATGAAAATATATATTTTTGGATATACTTATCAACTTTCTTTTCGTAATTGTTTGTTTATTGATGGTATTATTGGAGCTGGATTTATGTTTTGGACATCAAAATATCACTCATAAATGATTCATATTTGATATTTTTGTGAGCTGTAGCCATTAAATGATGACTACAAATCCTTGTTTATTCGTCATCTGTATGAATGGTTGTTATGAAGTTTCAATCTCTCGTACAAAATAAATCCTTCGTCATAATTAGAAGATATATGTAACATTAGTAGATAAGACACTTCTATTCGATCCAGACAAGACTAGACTGAAAAAGGCTTGAATATAATCTTTTTGTTCCATCTCACACCGTATTCCATTTATAATTCTGTCCGATAAGGATCTTTTGAAACGTTTCCACACCATTTAATAGTACATACGTAACATGCTTCGTTAGACTATATTTGCATGAATGCTGATTTCCCTTTAGATTGTAGTCACAACAAATCCATAGAAAAATGTTGATTAATGAAAAGTTTCACTTTCGCCTTTTTTTAGATCACGCATTTGTCGACAAATTGCACACTTTTGTTGGACTAAAATTAGATATAAACAGAAGCTGATGAGAGAAATGTTTGCTATTAAAAGTGATACGTTCATGATAAGTATTATTCCATCCACTTCTATTCATAAATTTCTACTGCTTATTCACTTACTTTAAAGCTTTAAATTTTAAAACCGCTTAAGCAGATAAAATAAAAGTTATAGCATGATAATGACGATGAAGTTCTTGCTCACCTGCACCTTTAATATCATCTACTGCCATTTCTGATTTCTCAATCATAAAGTCCCAAGAGATATCATTTTCGATTCCATATTCAGTGCATGCATTCGATAATCTAAAACCCCATAACGTAAACTTTCAATGCTTGCTTCTCATTCGGTTTATCTCCCTTTTTTTTATTCAAAGAAATCCACTTCATATGGAGTTTAATATCAAATTTTCTTGCACCCCCTTTTTATATACGTTAGGTATCAAGTAAATCGATTCCTTCAACTTACACAATTGAATGAATCTACCGATGTGATGTAAATTTTTTTCAGTGTTTGTAAAATTGCGTTGCAAACATTTCGACCATGACTTGATTGCTCCCATGAGAAAATTGTAAAACATCACTGGTGATGACCTGTAATTTCCGTACTTTTTTCGCCCCTCAATTTTTATTTTACGTATTTTTTGCACACTTAAAAAATTTTTCTTCTATTTTTACGGTCGCAAAAATTGCCCGGTCAATTACCCCAGACTCTTAAACATTTTCAGCTCCAATATGATGCAGGTCCTCTTATTAAAAGAAAATGCTTGTATTTGAAAAGGAGAGGAAAGAAGAAAGTTTTTTATTTTCGGTCAACACAAGTCGCCCAACCAATATAAATTACACATCGGTTACTCCCATGAGAACATTTTTGATGATGGTAAGCGAGATGCTTATATGTGCCAATAATGTCTATGGCTCCATCTCGTAATTTGTTAAATAATTTTTTTCTATAAATTTTTAATGAACTGCTTTTTGCCTACATAAAATTGAAACGGAAGCATTTAATAGGGTTCGTAAAATGCTATATTAAAGACAAAATATGTACTTAAATTTTTCAGTAGAATGTGAAAATATTTTCTGATAATTTTGAAAATAAATTTTTAAATATTTTTCAATTAGGATAAAGTTAATATATAATTTTTAAAGTCTAATCTGGATTTTACAAAAAATACAGGGGGTCCTTGATCTGAACAGTTATTTTGTTCCAAAATTTTTCTGTTCAAATCTAATTTATTCAAATATTTGGACACATGAAAAATAACCGTTAAAAACGAAAATTTTAATTTTTGTTTGGGAAATTTTTAGCTATTCAAATCGAAACAATTCATCCTTGTATTCTGTCATGGATTATTTAACCTTTATAATTTTGTTTTCCAATGAATTTGAAGTTTAAGGAATTAAAATCTTAGTAAATTTTATATTAATTCAGTTACATAATTGACCGATTTTTAATGCCTCCTTAGATTGTATTCAACAATTATTTCACTTGTAATTTTATGTATCCATCCATCGCCATCTGGGAATTCAAAATCTGAATAAATTACCAATTTAAACATTTTCCTAATTTAACCTAGTTGCATTTCTTTGGAAATAAGTTTAATTGTTTTAATCGAATATTTTTGATTTATGATTTACATAAATCTATTTATTATGACAAGTTTAAGTACAATTATTAATTTTTAAAGTGGTTTAAAGCACGTTTAAAGATTGTTATAAAAAAATAATTATGACTAATTTTAAAATTTAAATTTCGAAAATTTTGAGCTTAAAACGAATTTTTAATTTAGGTAGTAGAAAATTTTCATGGTAGTCTTGCATCCAATATTTAATCATAAAGCCTTAATTTAAATAAAATAGCAAAAAAATATATAAAACATCTACAACGAAATACTCTGATTTAAAAAGCATGAAATCAATTTTATATTTATTACATAAACGCGCTCCTAATCAGACATCAAATCATATTAAATAAATTTTGATCGCTTGTTGAATTTTCTTTTGAAAAAATTTTTATGAAATTTTAATGTGGATTTTTTCCTTTCTATCAATCAAAAGAATTTTGAGCACGTATAATTTTTCTTTGAAATTTTCTCTTGTGTAACATTTTCATTTTACACTCATTTCATAGAAATGTGAGAGAATGTCATAACATGCGCATGTTCTATGCCATAAACTGAGAATTAACAGTTTTTTATGAGAGAATGATTTTCTCATCATGTTTAGAAACAAGCATATATACATAAAAGTGAATCCTTGAGACTCGTCCACATAAGGCAACGAAGGATGCTTGAATTTAAATTTATATGAAAATACTTGAGATATGTTGATATAAGAAATTTTCCTACTTTAAGATGATGAGAAAAAAATTCTTTTCTTCTTGTGTTCTCATAAAAAATATTTTAACGATCTTGTAGATGCTGCATGAGGGATATAAGATGACGTAGTGGTACTTGAAAGGAAGGAAAATTCGCATAACACTTTTCATTGTTTGAATGTTTTTCTTTATTTACATACCAGCCAATATAGGACAACTAGAGATTTTTACGTAAATTTTTCCAAATTTTTTTTAAAAATTTTAAATGTCAGGACCATTTTTTCGAGAATGTGTTTAGAAAATAAATTTAAAAAAAATAAAATTTGTTAGATTTTTAGTAATTATTAATTCTGAGATACTTAGGTATTGAAGGCATATTATTAAGAATTTTCGAATATAACTTGTCCACAAACTATATAGCTTTTTAGACAAGTTATATTCGAAAATTGACATTAAATCTTTATCAATCTATAATTACAAACCAAGTTTGAAACTTTTCGAGCATGATTTCTACACTTTTAGAGACACTAATGCCCTATTTTGTCATGCAGTGTCATGCCATAAACGAAACAAAAAAATGCATCTTTTGTTTACTTTCTCTGACATATTTTTTAACTCTGTGTATATCTCCATCAGCAAAATATTCAAACTTCCTTTAGTGCCACCGCTATTTCAGAAATGATATAATTTCCTTCCGATACAAATATCTTTTTTTTACTCACGGATTTTTTCTTCCTGATTTCTTCTTCAAAACGATAATTTCCTTCTCGTCTTATAGTAAACAACAGTTTCTCGTACGTGAATGAATTTTGTAATGAATGGATGGAAAATTGCACACGGCATCTTGATATACATACATAAAATACATATTTATTTCTATCGACAATTGCTCTTTCTTATTTTTTCACTCTCGTTTGCTTTTTTCGTTTCCTTTTCCTTTTTTTGTTCTTTTAGCAAATATGATTGTAAGTGGATTGAAATGGCAACAAGCAGCATAGAATACCTGGTAGAGCATAGAGTATCGGAATTTGATTTCTTTTCTCTTATTCTCAAAGCGTGTGTGTGCATTGCGTATCCATAAATTTGTACACTGCGAAATGAAAGGTAGAAGAACTTTCTCTCTATTTCTTGTCAAATATGCTTACTTATTTACTTCCCTTTTTTTTATGTGACAATTCTGTGCACATATAAAGGGTGTTTATAGTTTTACATTTCTGTTGACAATATAAATGTTTTGTTTAGATTATGTATCGTATTTCGTCTTGTGATTTTCTGTAATGAGATGAGTTCTATTTGTTCTGTGTATAAGTAAATAAATTCCAACATTGGCCGCAATTTTATCTCTTCTTGTCTCTGAGAAATGAAAACGGTCCTTCTTATACGATATACATGATTCTTCTTGTTTTTTAAGCTTTATATTTATTTTTGCTGAGTTAGGCATGAAGGTAATTGTGAAAGTCTTGAAGACAAAAAAAAGAAAGAAAATGAATTTGATAAGGTAGCCTAAAAATATTATGATATTTATTATGATTCTTTGTATATTTTGTAGCTATGACTGTTTTGTTTTGAGATGGGTATTTCATATTTAAGTTCTTGAAATCGAATATATTAATTTTTCTGTGAAATAAGGTTTATTTGGCCCAAAATGTATTTTGATATAAATCTCTTGGAAGTATTGATGGAAACGTAATTTGAAACATAAAATTTAACAATATCTTGGAAGATTAAATTTTCGAAAGAAAATCAAACCGAAACTGATGCTATTTTAATAGTGTTCAAAATCTTGTTTTCTTACCCAAATAAATCGCAAATTTATTGTAATTTTGGCAACAATATTTAGAAAGGTTTTTTTAATTTATTTAAATTATTCAATTTAAGTCGAATAATGAAGCACGCAATTGAAAACTGTGTGGATAAAAAATTATTAAATTTCATTAATCCAAATGATTTACAACAATATATATATATGTGTTCATACAACTGAGCGACGACCATGCGACGACCATAGCTCAGTTGAGTTGCTCAGTTTTTTGTATTGAAAATTTGATAGTGTTAGTGAATTTTTTCAAAAATTTGAAAAAAATAACGGTCACTTTTCTATATGAACACATATATATATATTGATTTACAATATTTAATTAAAATTAACAATTTGATCCACAAATTAATGAATAAATAATAACATTTTCAGTGAATTTTATAATAGACTCATTATACTTTTTAATCACTTCAACATCACCCATGAACCAATTTGTAATTAACTTTAATAATTTTATTTTGTTGATTAATTTCTATATTTTGCTATTCAGCTGAGCGCCCTTTTTGGCTTTCAATAAAAATTTATTAAAATTCACATAAATGAAAAGATGTAAAATATTGATAGGAGGAAAAAATGAATAATAGTAAAAAATATTGTGGCATAAACGATTAAATCTGGAATTAATGTTGATATTATGTAAATCTTCTCTCGATTTTAATGTTTAAAATTATTATATTTCATTTTAATTGATGAATTTCGTCCGGGGATAAAATATTAAGTTATCATATGAATATCTTCTTAATTTTTATGGATTGGAAAGAGATTAAATGAATCCTGTAACAATTAAAATATTAAATTTAAAGCTTCAATTGAATAATGTCGCATTCCTTTACCAACAAATCATAAAAAATGTCAAAAGAAGCTTATAAAATCACATGAATAAAAAAGGAATTCTTTTCATATTCTTTGTGTATTTGTTTTATGATTTTTTTTTTTGCTCATGTCAACATTTTACATTATACATGCTTGAGTGAAAGCTTCTTACATTTTCCACTCTTCATCTATGTTCCTTGAACTTCTGTACAAACTACGAGTTTTGTTTGCTTTTGCTCACTTTTAATGTCAGCGTCAAGTTTATTGAAAATTATTTTTTCAGCGCATTTATAATGAAAATGAAACAACGTTGATGCTTTTGATGACAACTAAAAAGGAATAATATTCTCAGATGTGCATCATGTCTGTTTTCTTTTGTTCCATTTTCATACGTCTGTCATGGTTAAATAAGAATTAATAGCTAATGAGTTAAAGCTAGCACAGACTCTTCTAAATTTAGTTTTCAATGAAGCTCTTTAATTAGCACTATCCAGTCCTTAAGTGAATATTTTGACCTTGAAAAATCAATTTACTCAACTTTGCAAAATACATTAAATTGATTGAAAAGGCATTAAAATGAAGAAGCTCGTTCCATAATAAATTAAAAGCATTTCTAAAGATTCTCAAGATTCAAATAGAGATTTCGCAATTCCAATGATTTAAAGCTTTAAGAAAACTTTTTAACAATCAGAATAAATTTATCTAAAAGATTCAAAGTCAATTGCAAGTTTTAAATGAGTCAATGTCTTGAACATTCAAAGAAAATTTTCTTTTATCTATTGGAAGAAAGTTGTTCATAGTATCAGATTGTATCAAGCATATATGAAGTCAAAAGAAAATCTCTGCTAATTCATCGATTTCTTTTTAAACCCAACAAATGAAAGCAATTCTCTTAACAAAAAAAAAATACTTGCAGAAATAACAATATAAAGTCTGGATGAGACAACAGAGAAATGTTATCAGTACTTCTTCCATTCTAAATGACAACCTCAATAGCCACAAAAAGTACTTATTGATATCTTGTTAATTCTTTATTTCTTTAGAGTGAGAAAAAACCACAAAAATTGCCAAGCTTTTGTTCAATTGCATCTTCTGCAATTCAATGCAATGTCAGAGACTAAAATCATTTGTGTCTTGGTATTAGATTGACTAACTTACTATCAATAGATTTAAAAATAAATGAAAATAAAACAAAAGCTCACAAAATTTTGTTTAAATGAAAATTTCGCTTTTGCATTTCAATTGCATGATGACTGTCACATCGCATTGACGCTACTAAATTGGTAAATTTAAATAGATATCCTATAAAATCAACAAAAAAAAATTATTTGTGCTATATCAAATTGCTCGGAACGATGCACTTTGCATTATTCATTCTTGTGAATATAAATTTCATACTATATAGCATTCTCAAATATAGCAACGCCATAAATAAATTCGTTGTATTTTGTTGGAGCTACAAAGGAAACATAGTATGAGGAGGAGAGATAGCGGCAGAGAGATAAAATTCGAAATTTGTCATTTGCATGCATAGCGAAAGTTGTGGAAAATCAAAGAAAAAGGAAAAATTCAAATTTATAAAGAGAAACGAAGCAGTATTCAATATCAAATAGGAATGGAACGAGACGAAAAAGAAGGAGGAATGAAATCAGTGTAGTCGTTTATATTGTGAGTTGTATATATATACAGTAGAATTAAGTAGTGGCTGACTGTAAAACGGAAAAGATGTGCCATTGATAATTTTATTTATAGGATAATTGACTTTTAATGGGATATTGCCATTATTAGCTTGAGCTGCATTTATCCAACAGCCACAATGACATTGCAGATTGTTGGTATAATGTAGTCAATAACGTATTGAATGGATAAATAGCTGAATAGCTGTAAACTGCAGGAGGAGAAAAACCTGGAATGAATAGTGAAAATTAGAAAATGGAAAATTAACAATTTATAGGATATAACCATAATTTCGCGTTATGATATAACAATATGTTCCTTATTTTCGTGTAAAAATCATGGATTTTCAATGCAGTGTCAAGCAGTATATTATGATATGCAGCATATAGTTCTGTGCAAGAAATGACAATAAATCGAATTATTGGGAAATTTCCTATTTTTTGATTCCCACATTCATTATTGTTAAAAAGTATCAATCACAATAAACATGATGGAATCACAATAAGAGAAGTCAACAGAGGACAAATAAAATTTGTTATTTTAATAAAGTCATCAACTTTCAAGTCAAGTCAGACGAGTGAAAAGGGATGAAAATGTATACTAGTACTGTGATTTGTGTATATTTGAAGCCATTGTGAGACTTCGTTTTTCCCGCTTGATCTTTATTTAGAAAAGCTTAGACTGACAGATGCAGACATATTCTACATGTTGTGAGGATTAGTATTATTATTTTTTGAAGCGCGCCACATGAATAAGTCTACTTTATCTGGCCTTTTTCTCTCCTTCTAATGATGATGGGCTCGGCTATCTACAGCATGATAGCTATTTTATTATAATCACTAAAACGTGCAACATTTTCTTCATTTAACTGACATTGAGATTATAAGACCTTTCACAACAACACTACAGATTTAATACTTCTTTCCCTTATTTTAACATTTTCTTTTTTTGGTAGCTATGCGAAAGGGATCAAAGAAAAGATTGAGATGTCTAAAAAAAGTCAGCTGTCTAATGCTTTTGCCTTCCTATTCTCTTGACAAAACATTTATAGTCCTCTTTAATTTTTCCTTCTTCATTTTCATTAGAAAATTGTTAGAAATTTATAGTTTGTTAATAAGTCAAAGAACAGCTTTTGCTCTTTGAGTTATGACTTAAATTTTGTCTCTTTTTTCCACGTAACATTAAACTTAGTTAATCTAAACTTTTCACCACTTTTCACTAAAACTAAAAAATTCTTTTTTAGGCCTTCATTTGTAGTACAATAGATCAGTTCTAACATGAATCGCAGTGTCTCCAGACTGGGCCCTTATACCCGATTTATCTTTATAGGCCTCCCTTCCCAATTTGCTACAAATAGTGAAATTTAAACAGCTCAAACCATTTCACCTTTAAAATGCGAACATACTAAGTGAACGACTCCTTGTAAACTTTTTTGAGCAACATTACCAAAACACTCAAAATTGCCACTAACCCACTAATTAATACCATAAACTGTCGAACACAATGAAGAATTTGATCTAAGTTTTTAAAGTCTTTATTCTCGGAACATTTTTGAAACTGTTATTTACACAAAGTATATTTTGTTGAAGTTTCTAATTAACGTGAAAAAGCACTTTGTGGAAAAAGAAAAAAAAAACCAAAAAATCCATTCTGAAAAGCCCTCGATCAATCTCAATTTGAATCCAACAAAAATCGAAGATTTTCTTCATTTATTTTTCCACATGAAATTATGCAATGAAAAGAACCACAGTTATCTCATAAAATTAAATATTTACAGACTAGACAATTTTTCTAGGAAAACATCTCGAAGCGGTGACTTCCGGATGAAGTAAATTTCAATTTTTTATTCATCTCCTTTTTCGTATTTTGTGTCTCTTCCTCTACTCTCTAAAACATGAATATAAATCGAATAAATCGAGCATACTATTGAGTTTTGGAACATGCCATGACTACCTCAATATTTTTATCCATCCTCCTCCCAAACTGTAAATAAATAAGATAGGAATAAGATGATTCTTCAATTTCATACAAATTTCGACGACATTTAAAGGACGTGCTTTTTATAAAATTCATGAAAATCGATTCCGATTCGGAGGTTTACCTATAGAATTGAAATTTGTTTCATTTAATGATCTACTCTATACTCATCTTAAATCCCAATGAATCAATGAAAATGACTTAAATGATGTTGACAGTTTTTGGCCATTAAAAATTTCTTGTTCTTATTCTTCCTTAAAAAGATTAAATTTTGGATACTTAATTTGTCTTGATGTACATCCAATTTTATTATAACCTAAAATGCCATTAAAACAACAAGTTAATAATGATAGAATTAAGTTGCTATTAAGCTCAACTCGTAATTCACGCATTCCATGGGTTGTCTTGTAAAAGTAACGGAAGAGATTAATAGCGTAGTAAAATTCTATCAAAAAAGTAAGCGATAAATTTCAAAGTCATGAAACATAAATTCACGGCAATACGTGCCAATAAAATTCGTATCTCATGCAATGTGATCCAATGCCCTCTTTACCTCTTCTTATGACCTTCTTTCATACCTACTCTATCCTTACAACATTACGTACAAACAGCGTCTGCTTTTATTACTGAAACGCCTCAGTTAACAAGTCATTTATTTCAAGTAGATGAGCATGAATGAGGATGTTGAGAGAGCAAAAAGAAAAAGGTAAATCGATTTTGAGTTAGATAGGATGTGGAGGGTGAAGGTCAATCGACATAAATACAAAATTGCCATAACATTAATATTGGCTGTAATAAAATGAATTTCTCTCTTTTCTAGAATAATCTAAAAATGCTTTTCATAGATCTGATCCTAATTTTTTCAGCATTTTTTACTGAAAGTTACTTACATGTTCATCAATTTTATCATCATTCAAACATTTTATGTTGGTAAATTCAATTATGTTGTTAGAGATATGATCAATAAATGTGCGATAAAACAAGCTAATCATTCTATTTAATCATATTTCAGTTATGTCCTTCCTCCATTGCTGGAAATTACGGTTAAACGTTTATTGACATTCAAATAATTTAGCAAGTGTGAATTTTAATTAAGAAGTTTGAAGATAACTAAATATGTTAGTTTCTAAATTCTCAACTTGAACTAGAATATGACAAAATTTGGTTAGAGGACAAATTAGGGGCCATTCACTTTTTACGTAACACTTATTACGGAGATCGAAGATTAGAAAAATAGAATTTTCATGAATTTTATCGTTCTTTATGAAAAAATTTCCTTTTTTTGTTATGTAATTAGTGATTAATCCCATAGAAAGCGTCAGCTTTAACCAACCAAAAAAACAATCTCAAACACGATCTGATTTCAAATTAATTTTAAAAATAAGCAATAAAGTATTGCATTTCAAATCTTAAAATAAACCAAAATTGATGAATAATTAATTTTATAATGGATGAGGTTTGTAACATGATCTTTAAAACCTTTCGGAGGCTTCAAGACATGAGATTATATTTTCAAAAATTATCCAGCAGTATATGCAGGAGGTACACAAAATTTAATTAAAATAACAAAAATTAATTCTTCTTCTGAAGCAGCAAATAGAGTAAATTTTGAACTTTAAATGTAGCATAACAATAAATTAGCGATAACAAATTGTTAAAATAAATTTCTCAGATGTTTTATTGTACAAAAGTTAAGTTTCGTAACAAATAATTAAAGCAATTTAAATATCTACATCCAACCATTTTGTCGAAATAAAAAAAAAAACTTCTTGACTATGTTTGGTAAATTGCGGTTAAAGTTTAAAGGTTTTATAAGTCTTATATCATGTCGTTGTTGCTGGTTTTGTTTTATAAATGTGGGTAAAAAAACATGACATGCCGACATTCCGAACTTTCACATGAGATTTTTTACAGCATTTTCATAATTTTCTTGATGAGGGTTTTGACTGTTTACAGTTTTTTTTTCTTTCTTTCTGCTCTCCATTTTTTTTCCTTGTTAACTGAGAGCCATTATTGTTTCCAAAAAAAGATTAACAATAATAAATGGTCATTGTGCAAAATTATCGCCTCAGGGAAGTTTTGCAAAACATGGACTAAAAATTTTACTTACTTTTCATGTTTTTAAAAAATGTATAAAATCCAAAGACTTTTTTTTATATTGTTATATTCTATCGCAAAAAAATGCTGAATTGGAAAAGGTACTGAATATGGAAACTTTTGAGTACAAACAGTTTTTATTGCCATGGAACACGATGCCGAAATAACCATATTCCGAGATATTTTAAATTATTAAACATCAAGTATAAATTCAATGAATAAATTTTTGATTCATGTGCATTCATAATATTACAGAAAAGGTATCAAGGGTTGATGAAAATTGTATGAATTCAGAAATATTCACATTTTTTAAATCATGAGTCCGAAATCAATTTGAATTTTGTATAGAATCAAATCGACATTTCTGCTTAAAATCTGAGTCTCCTTTGAGATCACTCATTAAATTTTATAAAAATTCTTAAATCAAAATCTCACTTCAATCTTGTCTGACATACGATAATTTCTTCTTGCCTGTAACAAATCACATTTATTAAAACTGAAAATCTTAAAAGTAATGTCAATCATTTTTGTAGCCATAATCTAGTTTGAAATCTATCAAAGAGTAGATTTACTTTCCTTTATAAAATCACAATGCCATTAAAAAAAAATATTTCTCTTTTATCTTCATTCAGCCTAAATAAAAGCTCAAATAAATAATTGCATGCCATTCGCAGTTTTCACAAAAGCATAAAAGAGAAAAATAAAATTTTTTTATTGAATTTAATATGGGTGTTGAACAATTTTCATTGAACGTGTTGCTTCACATGCAATAATTGAATAGTTGATTGCCATATGCCTTTGACTGTGCGGTTCTACAAGCGCATAATTGATTATTTGCATGATTTTATTATATGGCTTACTCCCTCTTACTCTTAATTACTACTTGTGACCTCACCTCCTCACACTCACTTTTTGCCAGAACATGGTCTGTTTCCGTGTTATGCGTGAACACATAATATCAAAATATTGGTTATTGCAAACATACATGTAAGCTGTCCAACGTACTAACACTTTTTTCACTACTAATTTATTTTTTAAAATTTATTAAATTTTGTACATGTTTCATTATTTTTCTATGCATGCATTTCATGTTTAATTCTATTCAAAAATATTCAATATTCATTCTCATACCACTATAGCCAAAACAACCACCCATTTTGATAGACGAGCATGCAATAATTTCACACTAAACTAGGAACAATAAAACTAGCATTACACCATATATTACATCACTAAAAATTTATGACGATGAGTGCTCTAATTGAAAAGTTTCATGTTAGCTAGAAGAGGAAGTAGTAGGTGGTTCTAGAAAGTATGAAACAATATATGTTCGAAAAAAAAAGTTTCCTTGTGTCTATCCATTAAAAGTCATGTACATAAGCTTGTATTGCATGCAGAATAATTGAAAATTGTTAAGTAAACTTGAGCAGAGAGCATTAATAACATGTGGTTTAAACTTGACATAACTTTTGATGACTGTTCAAGGTATTATTGATTTAAGATTGTTTGCATCTTCTCGGAGAAAGTTTTTTGCCTGTATGAGAATTCTTTTCAATTTATCTTCTTACCTCGAATAAGTAAATAAGATCAAAAAACTTTGAATAAACAGGAAAAAAAAGTTTAAAATGTTTTTTTTTATATGAAAATAAATAAGAAGAAAAGTGAAAAGCAATTCAAGTTTCATATTCTCTTGTTTGACATGTTTATTCCTTTGACATAAACCGCTTTTTGAACAGCAACTCATATTTTGGATTATCGTGTGAAAAACTTTCTCATTTCTTCCAAGATCTTTTTTGATAACAAAAGATGAAATTAAATCAAAGGATTGTCAGACTGTCCTTTGTACTCTTTAACGAGGTTAACAGATGATAATCAGGATAGCTTTACTAATTTATTGAATAGATTGAAGTGATTATTGATAGAGAGTTGAAATCATACTAAATTTCCCCTTGTAGGGGAAAAACAACGATCTAAAGTTTCATCTTTCAAATACAATTCAAATAAAAAATTACTGTTGGTTAATATTCAACGGTAAACATTTAGAACAGCTATCAATGCGCTGTTACAAAAAATTTCTATAATATTTTTGCTGATTCATGCATTTTCATCTCATACACACATCGAGGAAGTTTTTGGTTTTTCCATACATCCAAAAATCTTCTACTTTTCTCACATTTTTCGCAAACGTAAAGCTCTTTGATCCATTTCCCTTACGTACTATAAAATTTTATCATATAGAAAAGAAAGGAGAAGAAAAGTACAAAATAGTAAAAATGGCAATTTGTCAATTTTTGTAATTGAGTTTTTTATTTCTTTTCAAGACGAAAAAAGTTGAAAAGGGAACTTTCAAGTAATGCAATGCTATTTTTATGTTATAACATAAAGGCAATTGTGCTGAATTAGGATATGAGATTGTTTATGTCTGCACGTTTTTATTCAAGTGTTTCTGTTTTTAATAAACACACATGAACACTTGATGGAAAATTTTTAAGAATAAAGAAAGGGAAACTTTCGTCTGTTAAGGTTTACGAGAAAATTTCTGTTTATAAAGTAATATAAATCCAGAATTGAAACCATATCGACAAAACCCATTCCTAGATTCTGATGTGAAAACTAGCGTAAGTTATTGCATCGTTTAACTCTTACAAAAATTTCATTTAAGTTGATAAGAAGAGAATGCAATAATATTTTTCACAAAGCACTTGTTGGAAGGAAAGTTCTTTCAATTTCATTCAATTATACTCGTATGTCGCATCATGGAGAAAATCTCTTTGGCTTTATATATGAGGATTTTGTAATCGAAATTTCAGCTACGAATTCTCCCCCTTATCACTATAGAGATATTTTATTTTTATTCAACTTAAATGGGAAATTTATTTGGTTGAGGTAAAAAAATATGTAGCATGTAGCACAAAAAAAAGAGGAAAATTTGAAAAGATTTCACAATTTTCATTCAAATCGATCGAAAAATGTATTTTCGTATGGGTTAAATTTCTTTGCATATAGTCTAGGGACTTAAAATTAAGGATATCTGTGAATATATATAAGTTTACTTCTTCTACTGGATTACATTCTCTACTTTTTGCGAATTCTAGGTAGGAGATGAATTTTGTCGAAGATATTGAAATGAAGAAAAGATTGAGGATGAACAGTTTTTATGTAAATTTGATAAAGGGAAAAAATGAAGTAATTTTGGGAACCATACTGTAAATTAACATATTCTTCTCAAAATGTAATATTCAAATTTAAGCTTACAAATGTTATTTATATGTTGATCACTTGAATGAATTAGTTCTTCCGGAACAAGAAATTTTAGACATTTAATGAAAGTGTTGCCATATACATTACTATCGATTTCAGACAAATTAAGAATTTATTGGGGTAGAAAAGTAATGGTTTTATTTAAAATAAATGATTTAAAATTACATCCTCATTCATTCTCTGTTCATTTTATAACAATTTTATTGGAACCAAGTAATATCTCAAACTATAATATAAAATTACTTTTGATTACTCAGCATCAATAAAATTTTCAGAGGAACTTTTTCATTGTTTATAAGCTAAATGAAAAGTTATGCAATATGTTTACATCCAATTCTTCTAGCATTTTCAAAGAATAATTCAATTGACAACATTTTCTAGTTAAATTAAATCAAATTGAATTTCCCAACATACTCGAATACAGTAACGAATCATTTTGTATTACATTTTGTTGGAATGATAAACAGGATGCTAATTAATGTATGTGAGTGCAAGAATTAAGTTTGTATAGATAGAGAGTTGAAACCAAACTAATTATTTACAGCGTGAAATGAGGGGAAATCAACTACATAATAATTGAAAATAAATTTCAAATCAAAAATGACCGTTGATGTATTCTTAACGTATTAATTGATGAATAAACAAAAATAAAACTTTTAATGAACATCATTTTTGAATAAATCTAAAACAATTCATAAAACTTGTTATTTGTTAAATTGACTTGTTAGCATGAATGCAAAACAAATATACTAAACTAAAATTGCACCAAACAAGGTTTTATTGTTATTCCTTCTCTCTATGACACACTTTGACATTCTCGAAATTATTTTTCTACAAAAACCCCTTCTGTTAAATTTTAAAAGAACTTAAACAAAAGATATAAAAAGCAAAAGTTTACAACAATCACAAAAGACAACAAAATAAGACACAAGAAGTTTTTATTTTGGAATGAACAAAAAAAACTTGAAAAAACTTATTTTATAAAATGTTTTAAAAGAATGAGTATACATACATTTATATATGCATAAAGATAACAAAACATAGCATAAGTGCAAATATTTTTATTTCTTTTAAAATTTTCCTCAACTACAAAAACATGACAAATATAAGAATCGTGCATGAGATGAAGAGTAATGAATTGTCTAGCTAAAAAGGATAAAAACCCAAAGATAGAAAAAAATAGTAACAGCAACAGTATCATCACCTCAACTCTATTCTTTTCCTTCTGTTTGTGGATGATTTTATCTCACACAGAAAGAAGCTGAAAAGAATCAAAATAAATCACATCTGTTTTGGCTAAATAAACAAATTGAAAATGAAAATAGAAAAAGAAACTTGTGCATGTCTCAAAGTATTCTGTTGCATGCTTCTTATGAGCGCATTTCAAATTCGAATTTTTAACCCTCCATAACGTTTTTTTTTTAAAAAAAAAGAATCAGCTCTGAGAAAAAGTAGACAGTAACAAACTCTTTGACCTACTCAGAGCTGGGTTTTTAGGGTATACGCCATACCCTAGAAGTATACTCCAGGAATACTCTCTTTTTATAGAGGGTATACAATGGGGTTTACTCTAGAAACCCACACCAAACCCTCCCCCTCAGAGTGTTACGTAATTGTAATAAGTGAACTCTATTGTGCGAAAATTGTCAATTTTTAATGAATTTTACGAAAGAGTCCGTTAGACTTAAAGACAAAATAAAGATGTCATCATGTATGTCAAAATTAGAAAATGAGCTAAAAATTACAACAAATACACAATAATAAAAAAAAATTTATGCGATATGAAATGAAAAAAAAAAAAACATTCTTTGAACTCACGACTCTCGAGAAATAATCAGTCAAAATATGTACATGAAAAATTGCTCTATAAATTCACGTCAACTTTGTATAATTTTTTTGCAGGCGCCCTATGGATGCAAGCTGCTATTTTTGTTGAAGTGATCAAGAAAAAATATGTGAAAAATAAATGAACGTTGCAGAAAGTTGGATATACATAGGAGGGAGTGCATTGAAGAGGAATGAAGTTAAGTAATCACTTTTGAAAGTGGAATGAATGTGCTTTTTGAATTTCTACATAACTTGTGCTTAACACTTGACTCATGAATTATCAATTTAATCAGCACTGAAAAAAGTTTGTTTTGCAATAATTTGTGATCATCCATGACTTAATGATTTGTTTTAATAAAATCTTATGACATGTGTTTATCGCGAATGAGAGCAACAAAAGTTCAAACTGCATAAAATTATTTTCCCTCACACTCTTTCAGTTTCTGTTCAGCTGTGTTGCGCTATTGGAAGTGCAAATAAATGTTTGTTGTGCAAACAAAATATTTTTTCTGCGAAAAAAAATCATTTTTTCATTCATTCACTCTGTGCCACCATAAAATTTCCACTACATTGATTGCTTTTCAAACCATTCTTCATTTTTTTTATTTTTTTTTCCTCTCATTCGTTCTCAATCGTTGATGGCTTTTTCCATCTTCTTCTCTTTCTCTCGACATTTATAAATTGTATGTATATATACAATAATTTCACCCAGCTTCAATTTCTTTCAATTGTGACTTATTCTAGTTCCAAATGCACATTCACAAGCGGAAGTTGGGAAAAATGCACATTGACGATTTTCAATTTATGCAAAACACATTATAGCTTTAGCGTTTTTTTTTGTACCACTGCTACTACTGCTGCTGCTGTTGTATGATTGCAATTTTTCGCAATTTATCAGGAAAGTTGCGCCATTAAAAAATCAATTTGAATATCAACACACAAATACACACACAAAAAAAAAATCTTTTCAATAATTTCTATTTAACTTCATGCATTGAATGTAGTTTTTCCTCCAATTGTTGTGTTGTAGAAATTTGATTGAAAATAGGAAAAATAAAAAAGCATTTTCAATTGCGACATACGGCAGTAAATAATTTTTGTGAGACTTTTTTTGCAACAAATAAAAAAGAATTGTCCTTAAATCGTCACGTTTTTATGAATTTTTAAATATTGAGCTTTAAAATTGAAGTGAGCTTTAAGAGTTCAATTAGATTACAGGCTAGACAGAGAAATAGCTTTGCCATAACCTTGCTATTAACTAAATTTCTCGATAATTTATTTTCAGAAAAAATACATAATTTAAACTTTTTTTAAAGTTTTCTGATCTTTCTGATTTAAAGAGCTCTGTCAGTCATGGATTAATGAAGAAAATACTCAAAGCAATAAGCTTTAAAAATGCAATTATTGCGTATGAGTAACAACTTTTTAATTCATTTCCATTATAAAAAAGGGAATCCAGCAAAGTACTTAAAAGAGATAATACTGATAGCATTAAGTAAGAGAGGTATTATTTAATCCTCATTACCACGTGATTACTGGTGATTACACAAAAAGAGGATTTTCACAGAGAAAATCCTATAGATTATTAAATTTATGGACATGCGATACTCGTTTGTTTCATTTGTTCGATCATTTGTGTTAAGCCAAGAATTCATCTGAAGTAATTATTCCCGCTTCAAAAGCTTTCACTTTATATATGATAATTTCATCAAGCTTATCCTTCAATTTCCTTTTTTTTTTAAAAAAAAAATTCGCATTAACAAAAATGACTTTTTGAGAAAAATTGCGTTAAAAACTCAATCGTCTTAAATGGCTTGTTACTTGGAGTTTTACATTGTGGTGTAATGATACATATTTCATGAAAATGAACGTTAATGGATTTATGAGAGGAAAAGGAACTGCAAAAAAATTAAATAAAATTGTTATAAGCAAAATATATTGCATTTTCATGTTGAAATGAAGCTCTTCCGATTGTCATACAAAGCTTTTTTTACTTTGCATCAAATGGATTTGTGAATTACTTTTTTATTTAGAAAAAGGATGCTCTTTAATCGAAAATTTGATGACTTAATATTCATTGAATTTAAGCAATTTTTGCCAAAATTTTCAGAAAATTTTAAAGAAAAATTTCATAAAATCCTTTCTCATGCCGTTGATTATAGTTTAAGTAGACACTATACACAAGATTACTGCAAATAAAATTCAGCTATCTCATAGCACACTCAACACATTTCATAAATTTTAATTCGTTTTTATTATATTGAAAATTTAAAACTTTAAGCTGCAGACAGAAAACTGCACACATACATCGCGTTTATAAAATCAAACGTGCATTAGTTCTATGGATTTTCTTCTTTTACTGCTCACATACTTACTTCCTCTCATTCAGCTTCACTCCATTATTGAAATATTTAAGATGCTTAGCTTTAATTACGATGAAATTTAATTCTTCCTTCTCGATTACTTTCCTTAAATGAAGTTCATGAGCATCGGGGAAACGTTCAAATTCTCAACATCATAAAGTTTAATTATCCTCACGTTTCCTCATTATTATTTGGCAAGGAAATCATAGAAAACTGGTTTAAGGTAAAAGACTTGTGCATGCATATATACATTTACATATAAAACGTACATACAGTTAGTCTCATGACAACTACGATGAGATGAAGTGCTTCTGGCTGTATTAAAAGAAAAAAAATAAAAACTCAATTTTCGTTCTCATTTCTACGATTTGAATCGTAAGTGCAAATTATTATTTTCAATTTAATCTAATGACTTTTCGTTTATTTTTGTTTTCTCGTAACTGCTTGAAACTTCAAAAGTAATCTAAAGAAAGTTTCTTAAAGAAACTGAGTGGAAATTGAAAAGAAATGGACGCATGCTGAAATTTCTCAGTGTACTTAAGCTTTTGTAGTCATTCCAGAGTATTTTTTTAAACATATTGACAATATCAAATTTACCTTCAGTTTGTCGTAACTAGGTAACTTGAAATGATGAATCAGAATGCTTGATAATAGGAACCAAACGTCTTTTATTAGTTAAGAAAATGAATTTAGATGTTTATTCGGAAAGAGTGGAAAGTAAACTAAATTATTTGTTTGAAAGGGTAAATCAACTATAAAATTGGGGAAATCAACTAAGTGTACCTAGTCGAAAATAAAATTCAAACTTGAAACAACCGTTAGAAAATTAAAGAGATTATGAGACGTTACTGTCCAAATCCATTTAAACAGTATGCACTAACTTTTTGCATTTTTTTTCTTCGCAAAATAGACTCCCAACTGTATTTTATTTATATAGCTTCTCTCTTTTTGGTTAGCAACAGGAAACGAAGTAAAAAGTAGAAGAAATAAAATAAATACTTTGCACGTTTGAAAGTTTTTCAGGATAATGGTAAATTAAATCATAAAATTTTATGGCTTTAATTAAAAGTGATTTCTTGATAGAGGCAAATACACAAATTCGTTTAGAATGAGCCAAACGAAGAAGAAAAAAAAAAGAAGTGAAAGAATTCCATGGAGCAAAAGAGTAGAAGTTTGCTAAAAAAGCAATTTTTTTCATTTATGGGGGAAAACAACAATTTTTAATCTTCCTTTATGTAGATAAATTCATTTTTGCTTGCTGTTTTCCTGCTGCGCCTTTCCTATCCAATTTCCTCTTTTATCTCTTCTCATTCTTTTTTTAATTTTATTTTTTTTTTCAGGTTGCCACCAAAACTGGCTAGAAATGTCTTTAAATATAGCAGGAAAAAAATATTATAGAGAATAGCAAGAAAGGTAGATTGTTATCCCTACTAACATGAACTTATAAATCATAGCAAAATCCTCCACCTCACTTTTTTCATTTCTTCTTCCTTTTGTTTTTGCTTCTTTCCGATGCAATAAATCTGGACAATGGACGAGAAGAAAATTGCTCCAATGAATATTTTTTTTCTTCTTCTTCTTCCTTCCTAAAAGTATAAAAAATTGAAAGTGATTTTAATTGGTTTGCTTCCGTTAGTATTATTTATCACATTATATGCAATTCAGTGAATTTGATTGTATTGCAATATTTTTTTTTTATTATTAAAAACTAAACATATTCTTACAACAGCATTTATGTGGACTAAAAAAATCAGCATTTAGACAATTTTAAACTGGTGTTAGTTTTAAAAATTTTAGTCTGTATTGTGAAATGCGATCACCTAAGCAGGAGAGCGTTGGTCTTCTATGCCAATGATTCTGTGTTCGATTCCAGGCCAAGTCAAAATTTAGAAGCTCTTTTTCCATTTTACTATTCTATTTGGAAGCTCAGTTCATGTGTTTGGAGCTGTTTTGAGGTATATGCCACACAGGGGCGTAACCAGGAATTTTTTGAGGGGGGTTTTCGCTACTTTTCGACGTTTTTTTTTTTTTTGGTTTTCGGATCTGAAAAATTTAATAATATCTAGTGTAAACATTGCGAAAATAGGGGAGGGAGGTTTTGACCCCCAACCCCCTTCCCCCTGGCTACGCGCCTGATGGCATATACTGTGTCTTCTTTAATAGTATATACTAGCATTTGGATGATTTCATTATGGCACCCTGCACACACGGAAGATGGCTGGGTATATTGTAAGGTACATCAAATCTTAAGACGTATTCGTGTCTTTGGAATGTGTAGAGCTTCCAAGTGGTTCGGAACCCACTTTAAACTGTAGGTTTATTGGGTGTGGTACAATAGATTCAGTCCTAAAATTAATTGCAGTGTCTCTAGCTCAAAAGACATCTAGACTGCGTCTTTTAATTTTTGAGTCAATTTCTGTTTATTTTTTTTAAACCCTAGTAAAATAAACTTCCTTGAATCCTCCTTAACGCCTGTGACAACAATCCATAGAATGTAATATGTATTATGAGACAAAAATATAATAGGAACTGGTAAGAACGCAAAAAGGATTGAATTCAAATATTTGAATTTATTGAGTATTAATGCCGAAAGCATTTATGAAAAATTCTTCTCGCAGAAATAAAGCTTGAATGCTTTACACGAATGAATGAACAAAAGAGAAATTTTTCTTTTCCACCACTCCTTGAACAATTAAGAAGGAGAAAAGTTTTTGCAATCAACTCATCTAACTAATTGTGTAGGTGGAGTAGCACTTTAGCACATTTCACTTTCTTTTCACGAAAGACATAATTGATATTTCTTTTTAGTTAATTAAAGTATCATACAATGGCATTGAATCAAATGTCGTTTATTTAACTAGCTACCTATCTCACTTCCTATTGTTTTAGTCCAACATTTTTAACCTCCTTAAGAAATATATATTTCACGCCCATAAAAATGAAAATAGCGGCACTAATTGATAGAGATATAAAGTTTTTGCTTGAATTTTTCTTTCAGAATGTTTACCTTATCTATGTCCATTTTTTATGTTGGCTATTTATGCTAATGACACGAAAGAATTGCTATTTATATTTTTTCTTTTCTATTCAGCAGAAATATTATTAATGTCTTCAAGCTGTAATGTGACAATCATGTCAACAAATATGATACTCTGTTGGTATGTCCCACTCCTAACATTCAACTGACATTGTTCAAAAATTCCTGAGATTGTTTAAAAGTTAATTAAATTCTGAAATTTCATACAAGAGGTTACATGAGAGTCTTCAAAATTATTTCTAAGTAAGTTATACTTGATATGTCATTCAACATAAACTATTTCACACACAGATATTTTCGTATCTATCATATTGAATCTGAATTGCTCAATTAATATATTCTATCCAATTAATATAATTTACGGTTGCGTGAATGGGACTTATTTACTTCTTTATAGTTTCTCAGGCAATGATGCGGGATAAAATCCCCGAAAAATAATAAGTCCACGGTCCTGCGGGATAAAATCCCCGAAAATCGCAAAAATTTTCAAGTTCCCTGCGGGATAATAATCCCACTTAGAAATGTTGGTGGAATTATTATCCTCCCAGGAAAATATAAATCCCACATATATTTATTAGTGGCATTATTATCTTCATGGAAAATAATAATTCCACTTACATTTACTAGTGGGATTATTGTTCTTTTGGGACTAGATTTAAATTTTGGATTAATTTAAATCCTAATATATTTTTCTCACTGTGGATAATTATTCCACTTGTATTATCAAGTGGAATTATTATTCCTATGGATTTTCAATTGGATAAAATTCCCACTTGATGATTTCATGAAACTTCTAAAATTTTCAAAACTATCAATTTAAAATTTATTTTCAAAAATTTCATGAAATCATCAAGTGGGAATTTTATCCAATTGAAAATCCATAGGGATAATAATTCCACTTGATAATACAAGTGGAATAATTATCCACATTATCCACTTGATAATACAAGTGGAATAATTATCCACAGTGAGAAAAATATCTTAGGATTTAAATTAATCCAAAATTTAAATCTAGTCCCAAAAGAACAATAATCCCACTAGTAAATGTAAGTGGAATTATTATTTTCCATGAAGATAATAATGCCACTAATAAATATATGGGATTTATATTTTCCTGGGAGGATAATAATTCCACCAACATTTCTAAGTGGGATTATTATCCCGCAGGGAACTTGAAAATTTTTGCGATTTTCGGGGATTTTATCCCGCAGGACCGTGGACTTATTATTTTTCGGGGATTTTATCCTGCATCTCAGGCAATGGAATCGTACACAAAGCAGTAATAAAATTATTAACAACTTCTGTAGGAAGAAAATCCTACATTTTGTAAGTCCATTTAATTTGCAACTACAACAAGCATAAGAATCTACAAGAAACAAATAGTCTGAAAAATTTGTAAATGAAAAGAACTTTACAAATTTAAATGAAACTTTTTTTTTGTTTTTTTATTCAAATAAAATGCTCGTAACTATCATTTATAATAATAATTTCCACTTATATACCATAGGAATATAGTGGGCACTCAAGGAAAAAGAGAGAGCATAAAAGAAAATCATTGCAATAAAAAAATGTGATAATGAGCTTTGTAATATCATAACAAATAATGTTCCTCATTATTATGATTTTTTCTCGGCATATTACAATCTTTCTCAGTTCTCCATCTTTAACGCGATAAAATGCCAACTGCAAACTTTTCCTTTTTTTATTTTTTTACTTTTCTTTCTTCTTTCTCGTTCTCATTTTTTCATTCATTCTACTTCGTTTTATGGCAATCATTAGCTTTTTTCTTATGATGAAAAAAAAAGTTCTGGGGGTCTCTGATTTGAATAATTATATAATTCTGAAAAAGTCTACTCAAATTAAAATCATTTAAATTTAAAAAAATTCGTTACAAAATAAAATTTGAAATTTTTAAATTCAAAACTTTTGATCATTCAAATCGAGGACTCCCAATACAGACATTAACAAATGAAAGTAAGTAAAACGAGAGCATTTGCAAGTTCCTCTTTTAAAGAAACAAGGGAATTTTGTTCCTTCGCGAGTTTCAAGGAAAAAAAATGGAAATTCAACAACTGCATTCAATCGCTTTTAGAGCTTTCCTTTTTTCTGTTCTGTTCTGTTCGTCGCAAATCTCTCATATTACAAAATGGATATAAAGATTAAAATCGTTTTCATTATCATCACACTTACATATCCTTATGTAGTTCAACATCGCAATAGCAAAATACTTGACTGCATGCTTCACACATCTCTCGGATTCACACAAGAGACATTTTTCTCTGCTCTTCAACATAATAACCTAATTAATTGAATTACCCAACAACAACAAACATACACTTAAGAGTGACAGAAAATTATACGAAAATCTTTGAGATGCAATGCCTCTCATTATTCATCCTTAGTGCCTAGCATTTGACAATTTTCATTAGCATTCAACACACATCATCAATGTAACGCAAAAGTTTGTATTTTCTTCTTCTTTCTTTCGTTCTCTACTTTTGCTACCCTTAAGTGCCAAAGAGAAACTCATCTTAATGTCTTTCTGCATCCCTTTTCCATTCTATTTAAATACACAAGCAAGTTCTATCTTTAGAAATATTCACACACAAGTATTGGCTTCATTATGTCAGATTAAAATTAATCTTTCTCGACAAAGGAGTTTAGTCAATTTTCATTTTCGGAACCAGAACTAAGTGAAATCAGGCATTTTTGGTAAAAATAAAATAAGCTTGGAATTAAAATTGTTTGATAAATGTTACACACATTCATAAAGCTTTGCTGCTATTCAGTTTCCAGATATACTTTTATACAACATCCATGAGACTCATTCAGTCATACAAAATTCCCATTCAACAAATCAGAATGTTCAATTTTGTTGTGATCACCACATTGTATATCGCATTTCCGAATCAATTATGGAAGAGATAAATAGCTATGCTTTTAACCTCATATCCTGACATCCGTACGCACTATACAACAATAGCTGTTTGTCGAAATTGATGAACATTTTCACGAAATAAACAATTTTGCAATCAATTAATCAAGACAGATGCGAACAATGTGTATTTTGATTTACACAGATATGGAGGCGTACTAGTAACTTTCTTTCAAAGCTTTCTTAAAAATTAAGATCATCTTCTGAAGTCCAAAACGAATTTTTGATGAAATTATTATTCCATTTTTGTTTGATGCAGACAGAGATAAGAGATTGCTTCTATTTTTAGGAAATTCACTGACAAAACAAACTAAAAAGTATCCGCATGCATATAAATAGGACACGATTTTCCTATACACAAAAAAAACAGCAACAAATTTGGCGACAAAAGCGATTAACGTGCACAGAATATGTAATGAATACGTTTAGATCCATAATTGCTGTTCATACGTGAATAGCCACAAAGTGGTATTCTATGTTTGGTACCAAATAGTTCATAATTTATTAAAGCACTTTTCGATGTGTAGATGGTGAAAACATTTTCAAGTTGAGTCCACTACACCTTTTCTCATTTTTTTCGTAAAATACATCATGTCAATTATCTCCGTTTCCCATGAAAATAGAGTGGATCTTGTTAATGAGTTGTACCATCTGTTTATCACAATCAAAAAAGGATAACATAAAAAGTCATGTACGACCAGTTGATTATTATCACTGTTATTTCAATCAAACAATGTATGGGTGCTTTTGGAATCTGTGTCATCAAACAGCATAAATTATAGCATTTTACGTCATAGTTTTCATAGCAAAAATTGGATCAAATTACTTTGTGTTTATCAGAAATTATATTGATATTTTAATTTGATGCTTAGAGAAAAATTTGACGATTTAAATAATTAAATGCATGATGTTTATTTGTAAAGAGTTTAAAACAGACTAGCTAGGTAAATATTTGTTCGAAGAAGAACCGTAGCTTTAAAAGAGGTAATCTGAGGTAATCAACAAATTATATTTTCAATTAAAATTTAAATGTCTCAAATCCGTTAATAAAGGAATTCTGAACAAAATTGTTGAAAATAAACCCTTTGAAATAAAAAAGAAATAAACACTTTACTCATTTTAATTTCTGTAAAGATTCTCAGGACTGTTGCTAACCATTTTGAATATTGGTAAGACATAAAAAGAATCTGCATCATTTTGTCAACATATGGACATAAAAACTTATGTTTATCTGGTCATTTGATTTAAATTACATAGACACAATTCTCCACCATGTCTACACACTTCAATATGTTTAGTAGTCTATGAAGTGTCGACCACATTTTCACAAACCATATTCCTTTACATCCCATGCATTGAGATAAAAGTTTTTTCAACTCAATGTAAACATGCTTTGATAGCCTTTTCACTATTTATATGAAAATTATGCATAAAAAGAAAACAGCAGATAAGAGAAATATGTAGTGGATACTGGATAGAAAGAAAAAAGCTGAATATAAAGCATCTAGAGATAGATTTACACACAAAAAGCTACTTTATACTCATAATATTATTGAGGTTTTATGTAATGCTTTTTCCCATTCATCTTTTATCTCCAACAATATTTCGCAATATTGCATCTTCACATTGACTTGTTTTATGACTCTTTTTGCTTTATGTTTCTATTGACGGAAAATATAGATAGAAAAAGAATTAGAAATTTATCAGGATGACATCAATAAGACAGAAATTGATGCTTTTAATTATGAATGATGAAAATGTATTAACTGTCATTTTATATTTGAATTTCATGTGGAATTATTTGCCCTCCATTATAGTCGATTCCCCTTCATACAAATATTTAGTCTGTTGTCAATTTTTAATCAGTAAACATCTTACATTTATTTATTTAACTTTAACTTTAACTTTAATTTATTTAACTTCTTCTTTAAGATTTTAAAGTTATAAAGCAGGAATCTAAATATTCTGCTACTGTAAACTTAAAAAATTTAACTTACTTAAACTTAAAAACCCAAATTTTGGATGCATTTCAGTGCAGCGCTTCCACACACATTCCCATACTGCAGATCAACTTTCTTAATAAATTTCTATTCGTTATTATTCAACGTTCCACAGTTTCAAGCACTATTTATTCGATTTCTTGTCTATTGGTTCGACGGTAATAAAAAGCACCATAAATTTTATACATCTGGATGATGTTTTTATGCTATATAATATTGTGTGTATATGCCTTCATCTTTCCTCTTCATTTTCATTCACATGTATATATAGTGCATACATAAAAAATCAGTTTCTCAATTCACTACCGCGTGCTCTCAATAGAAAGGAAAATAACGATGTACACAGATAGAAATGAAGTGAGCGTGAGGAAAAGAAAAGAGCAAAAGGAAGAGCAGTGGAAGCAGCAATATTCGATTTGATTCCTCTAGAGATTTCTATCGTTAAATATCGTATTTCAATGCAAATTTCTCGACTCTTTGCCATGCTCTGGATTTTTATTTTTTTGCATATTGCAAAAGTCTAGTACCGGTAACCGATGAACAAAAAACATATAATAAAAAATAGAAAAAGAAATGTGAAAGGAGGAAAACACAAAACCGGAGGAGTGAAAATATGAAAAAAGTTTGAAAATTTATGAACTTCCTTTTTTTCTTCTTTTATTTCATTTTTTTTATTTCTTGGCGCATAGAACACAAAAAAAATCTCTGAAGAGAATGAGGAAAAAAAGGCTTTGATTAAAAACCTCACTTGCATTCCCGACTTTTTCAACTCTACTGGCTCACTCTTTTAAGGCATACAAACATAAAGACTTTATTGGATAGTAGCAGAACAGCGACGTCTTTTATACCTCATCTCATTTTATGAATTTTCCTACAACCACAAAAAATTGTAAACGTTTTATTAAGGTCTGACTGAGTAGGTTGTCTGAAACTTGAACTATATAATTATAGCTGCTTACAGTAAATGATAAATCCTAAAAACATAAATTTGACTGCGCTTTTGCATCCTTTCTATCTTGCTTAATTTTTATACTGTTCCTCTCTTTTTTATACTTTGTAAAAAAATCAGAACTTTATGTTAAAAGTTTTGTTCCCTCCTTTACAATATTTTTTGAACGATGAGAAAATTTACCCACAAATTTCATGTAAAAAGTTATTTAAATGAACTGAGAAGACAGCAACTGTAAATGAAATGGAAACCATAGAATTTTGGAAGTAAATTAAGTTAACTGAAGGTTTGAAGGGTATTTGGTTTTAAAAGATATTATAGGAACAGGAAATGAAATTTAAAAACTCTTAAAAGTTATTGTTACTTTATGGATACTGTATTTTAGCTCCTTGATGTCAAATGCATGATATCAACAGTCATATTTTATTTGAATTATATTTTCAAAAATTTATTTTGAGTTCCTTTACCCTTCATCAAAATTTTTAGTCTGATTTGAACTCTCTTATAACACAGACATCTTGTTTATTTTTTATTCATAAAGATGATGCTTTTTTAAAATGGCTTTTAAGTCAATAATTCATTTTTAAGCATATCATTTGACATCATAAGATAGTTAAAATTCACCAATTCATAATTTGAATTTAACTCAACAATTTCAAAATAAATCAAACTTTTTCTGACCTTAAAAACATTTCCCTCGTTAATTGAGAAAGAATAAATGAAAGTGCATTTTTTTTTTCAATTTGACTTGATGAATAGAGGTATAGAGGGAAATCAGACAGATCAGATGAGAGTCATAAGACAATCAAAAATGAATTGATGTATAAAATAAAATAAAAGACAAAAAAAAAAAATTTCATTTTCTTTTCATATTTTTTATGTCTCCGTTTGTTTTATTTTCATTCTCTCGTGTCAAATATCCTTAACAACAACAACATTCAATAAGACAATATATTGCACAATAGAAATTTTTCTCATAGCTTGTTGCTGTAATCTTATCAAATTAAAACGAAATATAAAAAATGTATGACGATATGACATGTGAGAAAAAAGAATGTATGTGGAACGCGCTTTATTTGCCTTTTTAAACAGCTCCCCGAAGCATCACAACCAACCATACATGATGAGCGAAAAATGTCATAAAATCATACAAACAGTACAAGTAAACATTCAAACATTCATCTGATATGAAAACAGAAAATGAGAAAGGGAGGAAAAAAAGAAAAAATGAATGAATGGATGGAAAAGAAGAACGAATAAAATGAAGAATACTGAAATAAAATAAAAAATAAAAAAAATGCGATGTGTAGCTTTAAGCTCAATTCCCTCATTTTTATTTGTTTCCTACTTTATTTTTATTGTATACACATATACTTGTAATATGGATGTTATATCATACACCGAATGTGTTTATCGAATTAAAAAGTTTTATACGTCGCGCTTTCTTTATTTTTATTTTTTGCCTGCCTTTTCACCTTCTCTTACCTCCTGTGTCTCTTTTCCTTTTATTGTATTATTATTATTCATTCGTATTTATTATAGTACAAAAAGGTATTCTTGCATGTGCACATAAAAAGTAAGTAAGATGTCACAGACGTTTTGTTTGAACTGCCTTTTGATTTTTTTTTCATATCATATTCCACCTTTTAAGCTTTGAGATTGATTTTTGCCTCGAGTATCAGTAACTGACACTTTTTACTTTACAATACATACATCTACATTTAGAACTTAACAAACAATGCCTTTTCTTTTTCCATTCCATTTCAATGACTTTTGACGTGTTTTTCGCGGAGAAATCATTCACTTATATTGATAATCAATATAGCAATAAATAAGAAGCAGAATTTAATGCTCTCAACAGTCTGATAAACTGGAAAATCTTAAGCCTCAAAGCGGAACGAATAAAACATTGAGTGATCAAATATTGGTTGGATATAAACGAGTATAAAGCAAGGCTAGATGGGTTTTCAACATATTTACTTTTAAAAAGATTTATAATCCATTTCAAAGTTACTGTGGGTAGGTATAAACCTAGCATCTCTGAACAGCGGTTTTGTCCGTTAATTTTTTAGTTAAAAGGCCCTCAATTTTTGAAAAAAATCGAAAATTCAAATCTTTTTTTACATATAATCCGACCAAGAAAAATTCTTTTTTGCAAAATTAAGTGTTTTTCCTAAATTTTTAATTATTATAATAATGATTTTTCCATAATTTCAGCCATGAAATTTGATATAAAAAAATTTAAACTAATTATAACAAGTAGAAAGTATATAAATCTTAATTTGTTTCTTAAAAATTTAACGGACGACTTGTACTAAAATAAGCCGTACTAATGCGATTTATTTTAGAACAAATTCAAATTTCGCACGTAACGTATTTGTTCAGAGATGCTAGGTATAAACATGCTTTTAAGCTTAAATTAAGGTGAATTGAGATGAAACAAATTACATTCAATATTTGGATACATCAGCTCGTTTATGATTTCTCATCATCAAGATCACAAATTTTTCCAATCTGTAAATTGACGTCGCTTTCAAAATCATAAAACAGGAAAGAAATGGTTTACTATTCAACGTGACTTAACGAGCAATCTTTCCGTACTCAAAGTTTTACTGCAAACTTAACAATAAAAAAATAGAAAATATAGTGATGTATCAGAAAAGTTTATTTTCAATTGTTAATACCATGAGAAGATTGCTCAAAGCACAAGCAAGATACATTCAAAGTTTTAAATCATTTCTACTTTATTTCTTTTTATTCTAGATTCACATATGCTTTGTAACTGCACTTTCATATTATATTAGTTGTTATAACAATTCTAAAAGTGAAGAAATTGAGTTTATTCCTTACTTTTATATTTTGTTCTTCAGGCTTTATTCTTCGTTAACAAGAATTTCTAAAACAATTGAACTTTTATTTTAGCCCAATAGTTGCACCGTCGTATTCTTTTAAAATCTTTATATTGGGTATATAAAGCAGAATTTACTATCTTTTTACATGAAATTCCGAATTTTCAGTCACATGTTCATGTATCAACGGTTAAAAAAAATTCGAATTAAAAAATAATTTTGGCGCAATAAGTAAAAAACTCAAAAAGATATTAAAACGTGCATTCAGAGCATTTTTGTTTTGTTTTCACAATGGTCTGAAATCGAAAAAAATGTTCAAAATTTATATTTTGGTGGAAACTTTAGAGGTCCCCAAAGTTTTAGTTGATTTTCCTTATTTTGAAAGTGTCAATAACTTTGTCATGTATTAATCATACATCACTGAAAATATGAGCTAATAATATTAAGGATAAAGATGATTTTTCATTAAAAATTTAAAATTGTTTCTCAAAAAATTTTATGCACGAGCAAATTTGTATGAAAAATTTTTGGAAAAACAAGTAAAATTAAAATGCAAATATCAAGAAAACGGCATAAAACGGCATTACCAGAGCATGATTAGAAGCTAAATAAAGACTCAATCTTTGGATTCTGGTTGGTTTCACGGACCCTGTAAAACCCGCTTTTAACTTATGAGCATTTAAAGTTTTGGAAATTTTCAAAATTTCAATTACATTTTCCCTAATGATAAAGCATTTGGCTAATGTTTTGTAAGCTTTACCATAAAATTTGTGCATTAATTAAGGTATTGACAGCAATTGGAACATAAAACAAACAACAGAAAGTGGAAAATTTTTGTAAAACTTTTTCATAGTAATTTTGTAAACAAATTTTTGGTGACTTTCGTTAATGATTTAAAGAGTTAGACAACGATTAGAAGCTTCATACTTTCACATAAGATGCATCATTTCATGATTTAAAATCTTGCATTCAAAAGTTCAGGTTTAGAAGACATGACTTTTTTGTATTTTTGAACATTTTTTTCGATTTCAGACCATTGTGGTTTTTCTGTATATCATTTTTTATTTATAAATCATGTCAATAAAATTACAATTAACAAAAGATCAATTAAATAGTGAAGAGGAACAGAAAGTACATTATATTCCAGCATCAGTAAACAATAATGGAGTCATAAAAATTGATGAATATTTCAATAACTATACAATTGAAGAAAATGGATTGTCAACAAATGCAATTCGAGGATTCCCAATAAAAGGCAAGTTCCCCTTCATATCTTATGCATGAAAAGCTTCTTAACATCAATATAAATTTACAGGCATTGAGAGTAAAGTACCGGAAAATATGCAGGGATTGATTTTTAGAGAAAATGGAAAATTACAAATTGATGATGCTGAAAGATTATTAAAATTCAATGGAAAGTTTGAAAAATTTATGTATTGGAATTATGATAAAAATCCATCAGAGAATGACGCTTTTAGAAAGGCTTTTCATTATTTAAAACTCGCTGAAGATGTAAGTCCTTTTATTAACTTTTTGTGCCTATATTTTAACTAATTTAATTTTGATCATTTTTTAATCCACAGCTCCATTCAGAAGTAAAGTCACTAGACGAAGTATAATAAGTTTAACCGTATCGTTCATTTTAAATCTCCCTTTCTACAAAAAAATCATCTGTTCAGATTGGTTATAAACAACATTAGTCGATAAGAAGTTAAAAATAATAATTTTAAGAAAAATGCCAAATATTCAAGTTGAAATTTCAAGTAAATCTGAAGGAAGTAAAAAGATTACGACCGAAATTCAATCAAATTCATTGCCAGATCTCTTAGCATCATTAAAGAAAGCAAAAGCCGAAACAAATTGCATATTGACAGAAATTGTAGAAAATAGAAAATCTTTAAACATTCGAGAGGATGTCAAGCGATCAACAAATGAAGATGATGAGGGAAGTGACGACGACGATGAGGATGATTTAAGTACCACAAATAAAAAGCAAAAAACTTGAATTGAAAGGTTAATGTTGAGTTTTTATTTTATTATCATAAAAAAAAAAATAATCATGTAAATTAGATTTATCTTTCATTTACATTAAATCGATGTCTATCAATAAAGTCAAGAAGCATTTCCTTTGTAACAGGCTCTTTAATTGATTTACAGACAGCTGAAAGATAATGAAAATTATTAAAATAAGATTTTATTAAAGTAAATATAATTTAAACTTACCCATAGCCGTTGTGTATGCATTTGGATATGATTTATCAGTTCTTTCACGCATAAACTTCCATTCATTATTCTCAAACTTACACTCAATAATTTTACCATTCATATCCTTAATATCTTTTGTATATCTCATTTGACTAAATGGTGTTGATAATCCACCAACATACAAGTATCCTCGCTTCCTTGTCAACATTCTAAAGATATAAGAAATTAATTAATTAAAAGATCCGAACCAGTAGTCTAATAAATCACTTACCCAACACCACCTTCCTCGGCAATTTTTAATTGAAAATCGACAGAATTTTGTTCACTTGGTTTCCATTTAAGGACTTCATCACATCGACCACAAATGTATGGCTCTTGTTCAGGTTGGAAAATCAATCCATCAGGCTCGTGTGACAATTGTCTAGCAAACTTTTCACTCAACAATGACCTTGCTTGTGTCACATCCCAAAAATCTTTCAAACGTACACTAAATGGTTCCTGTTCGCGATGAATTACTCCACGTCGCATTAATTCAATTCTAGGCTTAATTATGTGGTCTGTAATGAGCTTCATTCTCTCAGAAAAGGACTTTCTTCCAACATTTGTGCCATCCAAACATACAATATCATAAACCAAATATCTCGCCATACTTTGTCCATTATATTTATCTATCACCATTTCACCATCCACTAATGTATTTTGTAAGTGATCATTAAGATCTCGTCGGAAGAACTTGAGACTTTCAACTTTGAAGCATGAATTGTCACGATCAAAAAAGTAAATTTCATTTTGATCTTTAATGAGCATCATATATCGAGTGCCGTCTGCTTTCCATGAAACTTTATATGGTTTCATATGTAATAATCTTAAATTTTGACGGTCCATTGAGACTGGTTGACATCCTGGAAATCCACTGTTTCCAAATTCACACATGTCTTGAATAATTTGTCTCAATGGATTAACAACTTGTATGTCTGTCATTAAAGATACTCCATTAACACCAGCCATAAATGTAGCTTCAAATTTAATCGTTTCAGTTCTTCTTTTCTTGACTTTTGCTCCACCACTTCCACTTCCTTCATTATCGTCATTTTCATCCTCATTTCGTCTTTTATTATTTGATGTGTCTGGCTGTTGGTGATATTCTTGTTGTTGTGGATAATAGTCATCTGGAGCTTCTTCTTCCTCATAACACCATTCTGGTAATTCTGGTGCATGTAGTGGATCATCTTCTTCATCACCATATCTCTTAAATAATTCATTAATATAATCTTGCTTATAAATTCCAGGCGGACGAGCATTTGCAAATTCCTGAATAGCAGCTGCAACATCATAATCATGTTTTTCGACCAAATATGATACAATTAAAAATCCTGTTCTATTAAATCCATGTGTACAATGAACTCCAATGATATCAAGTGGACGATTAGTTAAAAAGTCATCGACGAGTTCTATAAATGATCTAACTTGTTCTGCTGACGGAGTTTCACTAAATCCACGACATTGAAGCTTAACATATTGACAGTCCTTATTTTCAACATCCGATCTGTTATAAAATCGATTTGTATTTGTCAAATCTATCCACAGTCCTAATTTTTTCTGTTGTATCCAACATCCAACAAAACAATACAAAGAGAAAGTTACAGATTGAAAAATTTATAGATGAAAAAAAAAATCATATTTAAGGATATTCTTACCTTATAGATATTTTTAACCAGATCAAATAGCATATTGGGATAAAATGAGTATGCATCTCCAGTTTGTGGATCGAATTTTTTATCTAGCGGAGTTTTAAACGCTATAAATTTTTCTCCAATAAAAGAATCGGATCTAATTGGACACTTTAACCATCGATTAGGAATTGGACCTGGATAGTTGTCTTTTCGATTACTCATGATTTAAACTATATTACAATAAGATAAACTATACAAAAATAACTTTTTAAGTCGACTGAGAAATTTTGTTAGTTTCTCGCAAATAAATATAATATTAAGTTACGAAACTCTTATTATGTACCTAAATCAAATCTCAAAAGCGCTTTATAGAATTACTAAACAATATTGTTGACAGACGGCCAAAATATCAAACTTTTTATTATTTACGATTAAATATTGCTAAGTTAAAAAATTTTGTCATCTCGGTAAAAAATCTCAATTAAATGTAAATATTACTCTGAAAGAGATTTATTAAGCTATGAATCGTTTTGAATTTTGTACAGCTACTTTAATTGATGGAGAAGCTGTTGTAACAAAGCATGATTCAGTCAAAATATATGATGGACATGAAAAGGTATTAAATTTCGCAATTAAACAAGTTCCACAAATTAACTTCAAAATTTCTTTAATTAGACGATATTTGAGGACGGAGAATTGACATTGACAACACATAGGATCTTTTGGGGAAAGGCTGGAGAGTTTTCACGAGGATCCAATATTATTCAATTAAGATTACAATATGTAAAATCACTGGATGAAGAAATAGGATCTTCAATGTTTTTCGGCAAAAAGAAGAGATTGATTGTTCGATTAAATGAATCTACAGCAGGCAAAAATCCTGGTCCAATGGAATATAGTAAAGCTTCATTTATAAAATTTTCTGGTCCAAATGGAATAGCTTCAAATTTCATTCAGGCATTAAATGAGACGTTATTAGCAAGAGTATTTGAAATTAGTGAATCAGTTTCCTCGCCATCAAATACACCAAGAATAAAGCAACGATCAGGAATTGTTGGAATTGAAAAAAGTATTCAAGAGAAACAAAAACAAACAGATCAAAATATTTCTGCTGCCTTTCAAGATTTAAACAAATTGATGGGATATGCAAAGGAAATGGTTAATTTATCAAAGAATATAAGTCAAAAGATTCGTGATAGACAATCGGAAGCTTCGGAAGATGAGACATTAAAGTTTAAAAGCTTATTGATGAGTTTGGGAATTGATGATCCAGTTACGAAAGAAAATTTCACAAATAATACGGAGTATTTAAAAAGTTTAGGAAATGAAATTTGTCAATCATTATTGGACGTAATGACCGTAAGTTCCATAAAATAATTTCTAATTATAAATTTTTATTAATAATATCAATTTTAAAGGAACAAGGAGGTATGATGACAATCACGGAAGTTTATTGTCGAATTAATAGAGCAAGAGGTTTCGAGCTTGTCTCTCCTGATGATGTTCTAAATGCTTGTAAATTGCTGAATGGTCCAATGAAATTACGTGAATATCCGTCAGGTGCTATGATTTTACAGCTCGAAAATCACAATGATGATCAAGTGGCTGAAGAAATTGCAAAACTTTTGGAACAAAAAGGATCATTATCGATTGAAGAATGTGCCAGAGAAAATAATTTGAGTGTATTTTTAACACATGAACGTTTCCTTATTGCTGAACGTGCTGGAAAAGTATGTCGAGATGAGTCTGTTGAAGGTCTTCGCTTTTATCCAAATTTGTTCTTAATGCAGCAATAAATAAATAAAATATTTTTTAATAATCAAAATTTAGCAAGTGTATTGCATTGTCTGTTGAGACATAAAGATGTCTTTCGTCAGATTTTATATTCCTGCAAATGGTCGGTGTGTCAAGATGAAAAACTCTTTCAAATGTCCTTGTCATCCTTAAATCACATAATACCATCATACCAAGCAATGTGCCATAAATTAAGCCATTATTTCCATCATAATCCACAGATGTAGCTGTAAAGTTTCCACACGAAAATTCTTGTCTCTTAAAATCTATTCTTGTGTCAATTAAACATAATGGATTACTGTATGAAGTAAATACAAAGGTACTGTTGCTTAACCATTTAGTATTATAAATTTGAGATCTATTAAGATAGCTGTTTGATATAAATGTCTTGACTGGATCAATAATATGTAATGAATCTGATTTAGCGCCTAAAATCTTTTCACATGTAGGATTTATGGCAATTGATGAGAATCCAATGTTTAAATTCTTACAGAAATCGAAAGTCTGCATTCCTAATTCGGTGCTTAATTTATGAAATGCTGTCTCGCTCCTTGACGTTGTCACAAAAAAGTCATCAACAAAATCTAAATCCAATAAAGGATCACAAGAATCTCTCACAAATTCCTCGTTGTATTCATTTTCGTCATCAAATGTAAAAATTGTGCCACTAAGTCTACATCCAGCAATTACATTGTTCCTTCGTTTAAGACTAGATATTTTTGAATCATTTTTATCTCCAGCAGATACAATTGGATTAATGTCAATGCCATCCTTACGTCGTCTTTTAAATACATTAAATTGTCCTAGAGCTGTCGTGTACAGGAAATTACTGTCTAGTTCCAAAAGTGATTCGTAATTTTCACGATGTTGGAAGAATACAATTTGACGGCAGGTTCCATAAAGCCAATTCTGATATGTTCTTATTCTTTCTGAATACTTCATATAGCCATTTAATGTCCGCTCAAATACTTCTGGATGATTTTTTATGTGACTAACCATTAATGAATTTCGACATTTCTTTTCATAAAAATTTTCCTCGATAATTTTCTCAAATAAAATGCACGTTCTCACTAACTGTTTATGGTCACTTTCCGTACAAAATGAAAATATAATTATTAACTCATCGTCATTTAAATCTGTTATCAACATTTTCTATTCACTAAATACACTTTTTATATAGCTTAATTGAAAAAAATTCTAAAATTGGACAAAATTTCTGATGTTTATAACAAACACATACACAGATAATTTTTTGTTTTATCGCAATTTCTATTTTATATATACTTGGGGGTCATTCATAAATGACGTTCATTAGAAATGCCATTTTTACTAAATTTTTTACTCACAAAAATTTTCTTTTTGACATTTTAACTGGTATTAAATCCCTTCAAAAGATTGACATCATATGTGAATGATCCATTCTCACTAACACATTTACATTCATCATATCCAATTTTCTTATTTCTCAGGCTCATAAACTATGCTTAAATCATTGAATTTATGTATTGTGTCTTCATAAATGTCTTCTGGAAGTGTTGATTCATCTCCCAAAAATGTTGGTAATGGAAGAGGTTCTTTAGGTTGTCTAAGTGGAAGGATTGTATCATATACGTAGACAAGATCGCCTGGATTGCCAGCAATAGAATATCCTGAAACCCACATTGTATTTGTTTTTGTATTAATACGCCAAATTTTTAATCCTTTAAGTATTCTCCAACTGTTGCCCATATGCCCAGGCATCTTCTTTCCTTTCCAAATTCTTGATTTAATTCCTGATGACAAAGAACCAGGACGTCTATGTGTTTTTGTGACACCGTGTGTTGCTGGACCTCCTTTAAATCCCCATCGTTTGACAACACCTTGGAAACCTCGATCAATGCTATGAATAATTTACACTAATTACCAAAAATTCTCTGCTACATATTAAGCTTGTTAACTTACGTCTTTCCACGAACATCAACAAAATCTCCAACTCGAAAATGTGAGACATTTAAAGGCGTACCAGAAGGAAGTGCTGCAATATCATCGACTACAAATCTGAATATATGTTTCGTAGGCATTACGCCACTTCCTTTAAACAATCCCATATAATTGGCAGTCAAAGTATTAGGATCAACAGATTCAGCACCGACTAATATACATCCTTTTCTGTCATACTTTTTCAGATGCCTTCGTTCTTTTGGATCAAATTCGTTTGGTGGGATGTACTTAATAACATGATTATCAACTATTTGAAGGACTGTTGTGCAAATTCTTGTTCCATCTTTTTTCCAAAGAGGATAATGACCTAATTTTTTAGCTATAACACCACATCGAATGGTTCCTTTTGTCCATGTTTTTGGTGCCAATTCCGGTACTTTTAATAAAGATTTACTTTCATAAGTTTCTACGCCTTTATGGACTATTTGTTTTCCAAAATCCCGTTCAACTATTTCTTTAATAAATCTTTGATTTTCAGATGTTAAGTTATCATCCTTTACTTTCCTTTCTACTCTAAAACGCCATTCTGGAATCCTTAATTTAGGAACATTACGGAATCGATGAAAGCAAACTTGTGTATATCTGAAATTCAATGCAAGTTTTTTGGTTAATTACATTTAACGATTTATTATCTTAACTATGGTGTAATTCTAATTACCTTATATCGTTTATTATTGGCTGATTCAACAATGACTTGAACGCTCTATTTAAAAGCATTTCTAATGATTAATTAATGTAGAAAATAATAAAATTTATGTTTCAATTTTTTTTTTTATTATTCTCAGGGATTTAAAATCTACTTTTTTACTGTTTTACAATTTTTTCAAATTTTTCGTGACCGTTACAAATGTTACGCGTAAAAATCAAAATCATCTCTCTTATGGTACTATCATAATGTTATTAATTTATTAATCTCGTCTTCGATTAATATCGGTCGTTAAAAGCTGTTCTTGATTCATGCACGCTGTTAAAGGTCCCGTCGTCACGTTGCTGTAATGTAATATTTGAATTATATTTTGAATTTGCCTCTGTGCGCCAATTAAATTCTTCGCTTACATCAATTACAGAGCCTCTAGAAACTCTACGAACGTTGCTAGCATGAAGATAAATTAGACAGTGATTTATTACTTTAAAAAAAAGATAAAAATTTACAATGGATTTCTTGCACAAAACTCACTTTTGTTTTGTCGCATCCTTGTTTGGTTTACGCTTCATGCTTCGATCATCTTGTCTAGTTATTTCGAGGGATTGAAGCGATTGAGGTTCAGGAGTATGCATTGTATATCGTCTACTTAATTCATCATCAACTTCTATAGCACTGTTAATAATTCCGCTTTCATATTTTCTGCATGATTCCCCCAAAACATAATAAAATAATTAATGATACATGAAAACAAAATGTGATGACACAACAAGGCTATAAATTGCCACAATACCTGAGATAAGAATTTTCATTTCGTTCCTCAGAAATTTTCTTGTAAAGTTTCATCACATAATAAATTAATAAAGAATTTGAAAGAATTAATGCGGCAATAAAGAATGATCCAATTCCTAAGATCAAATATATTTGAAGTTGTAGCTCCATATTTTATTATTTACTTTTCTAGTTCTTAATCCCAATGCACGTCTTTCCTCGAATAAAAATAATTATCAACTAATTTTGTTTTATTAAGGTATATTGCTCATTGTGAGAATTTGATATTGTTTTTCTTTATCTCCAACTGATAACGATATCAACAACAACAATATAACACAGCATAATTGTTCTTAACGGTTGGTGCCATGTGACTGATAATATTTTTTGAATTTTGAAATTTAGTCATCTCGGTATTTTTTTTTTTTTTTTTATTTTTATCCATTTTTGCATAAGTTTTAAATATTAACGAAAAGTTATTAGCATAAATTTATGTTACATGAAACTTTTAGTAAACTTAATTCTCATAAATCAAGTAGGTAATTATGCAAGCATAACAGTCAATAAGTTTTTAAATGTTCATAAGATTTCTGAGTGTAAAAATTGCTAAACACAAACTTTACTGAACACAAAACAGTTGAAGTAAAAATTTATAAAAAATAAAAGTGATGTTAACTAGTCTTCGAATAAGTCTTGGATAAAGTAGATGTAAAAAGATGTTAGTGTTGAATATTGTTAGTGCTTTAAAAGCAGAACATACCAAGTTTTGAGATGAATCTCACAGAAAGTGTCCATAATTAATAAAACGAGAATTTGAAGAAAAAAAGAAAATTTAAGTGAAAAGAAAAAAGGAAAATTCGGGAAGTTTTTTTCTCACATAAAAATTGCATAAATAACATTCTTATCAGTGTATAGAATTTGAACATTTCGTAATAGAACGTGATACCTTCTAATCAGGTAATTAAATTTTATTGTTAAAATTTGCGAATTAATGCTGTTTATGCTAAAAAAAAGTGATTTCTCATTTCGTAATTTAACTTTTTATTTTTTCATGAAAAATGAAAACTTTCTCTTGGCTGATTACGAAAATTTTAGGGTCAAAGACGTAAATTCGGAATACGTTTTTTGATCGTTCATATATTAAAGTGATTTTATTAGCTCTGGATTAAAAAGAAAGAAAGAAAATTAATTCACTGATAATAATATATGACGAGAAAATAATGGTGATAAAAAAAAATGTAGCACAGCACAAAATCAGTTATCCTAAAATGCGGATTTTCTTTCCGTTCATTAATAATAAAAAAAAAAAAATCATCTGTTGTCTGTTGTTCGTTGAGCTTAAAATATTTCATAAACTACAAGCTAATTGCATACACTGACATTCACTTTTGGTGATATGGTTAAAAACTCAAGTTATTGGTTAACATTGTAAATAAACATATATGTATATATGTGGTTTTTTATGATGCGGACAAGAAAAAGTCTGAATGAAATAAATAGTCGTAGCTTGTGTTACACGTCTCGTATGTGAATTAAATTGAATTGCTTGAAATGTAGGTAAACAGTTTTATTTTCTTCTCTGCTTTACAGTTTTCACTTCTTTTGCATTTTTTTTTTTCTTTTACGACTATACCAGACTTTTGAAGAGTTAGAGAAGCAAGAAAAAAAAGAATAAATAGACATAATTATGTGCTCACCTAAGCACATTTTTAATGTAAATATCAGAAAACTGTAATCATTCATTTCTTCCTTGACCTCACCAAATTATTCATATTATGCCTTTTCTAAAGATACTTAGTTAGCTTTAAACTTAAATAACATGATCATTAAATTTAAAACATCCATTGTCTTATGATCAATATTGTTGACAGTCAAAAATTCATGTGACATTGAATGACGATTGTTGGATGGATGAGAGAAGGATAATGCCAAATGTGCTCTTCCAATTTTATGATTTTTTTCGTCTAATCTAATTTTCAAAATTTCCTTCACACTACAAGCTGCCTGCGTATGATTAACATAAACGTATGATTTTGAAACTGATAATTTAATCAAATATTCAAAGAAATCCAAGTGTCAGCATTTGATTACAGCAAGACTAATTTCCATATTTGCTCTCTTGCGTACCACAAAATATTTAACTTTGTGTTGATGAGTTTTGAAGGACGGATTCATGTGTTGAAGTTCAATCACACGGTTACACATGATGACATTGTTTCTTTACCGGATTTAAACGCATCATCCACCAAGGGTGATTATATAAAGCTAATTATTGAAGGAAGGAGATGTAAATCGCCTGAAAATATGAAGAAATTCCAAGAGAAATTTCTTCCTAAAAGTGTTTTTTAACAATGAACAAAGTGAAATTTCTTTATTTAATTTGCTTGTACATATTTCTTCTTTCTTTCGTTTTCTTCATTTTTTTTTTTTTTATTTTTTAAACGATCGTATTGAATGATCGCAGCAAAGAGAAATGAAGTAAAACTTGGCGAAAAAAAATTCCAATCAAACTTGCAAGTCGATTCACATATTTCATTCACCAATCTATGTCTTGAAAAATTGCTATTGCACTTGTTTAAAGTAAGAAAATGTGTTTTAAGTTTTAAAGTAATATTTGCGTAACAAAAATATATGAAATTGTCAGAATACATTCATTCTCGATTAGAGTTTCGTACGTTATTTTCATCATTCTATCTTATTTTATTTTAACATTCAAAGACTTAATCAAGGCACAATTTAGGTTTCTCCTTAAAAATTGCGATTGAAAAAAGACAGACAGCCAAAGCTTTTCGAGTATAGTATGTACAAATGTTAAGTGTGCAAAAAATGCTAAAACTTTTTCTTTCATTCAAAATATGGGATCGTTTTTCACTCAATTCATTAATTTCTTTTTCCTCTTTCATTTCTTACATGTATGATTTACACACTTACACGATTATATACTACATACCTATGAGAAATTGATGAGTATTAACGCGGTTATGCAATTTTGACTTACCCTTTTTTTGATGTATAAATTTGATATAAAAAATGCACAGCTATTCATATTGATTAAGTCAATAAAAAAATGTAAATTTGACTCTAGAGTTTTTGCGCATCAATCCTTAAAAGGCTACTTTTTGATTAAAAATAAATAGTAAAAAATTATGGAAACACATCCGAGAATATTTAGCTTCCTATTTATTATATTGATCAAGTTTCTTTTTTGCTGATTTGCATTAATATATAATACATATGATAATCGGTAGAATTGCATCCGTGGTTCTTTAAAATAAAATCACGTGATTATCCGTTGCTTCCCAAAATCCTAAATGTCGAGAATATTTAAAGAACTTACCGTTAAATCTTATGAATGATGAAAAGCAGTGCTTGATCAGATTTACCAATGGCAGTAGTAATCAACTGAATGGGGCAAGAGTATGCTCTTTTGCAAGAGGTATCAGGTTTTACCAACAATCTTATTGTTGTTATTATTACTTAACTGCCTCACTAGATGTTAACTTTCAAGGATGTCAACACACGATTTCGTGGCTTTTTTTTATCGACATTCGTCGTTTGTTCCATAATAACATCATCTTCTTTATCTTCTTATTGATTTTACTAATGATGCTTTTCAGCTTCACACACGAGTTATATTATAATAGTGACGATGATAACTGATAGATTTCTTCAATGAATTCCTATGAATGGGTAGTGCTTACTACTTATTTCGTTGTATATATGTACTTAGTAATACATCATATGTATGGGCAATTAGGAAGGGAACATTGATCATCTCAGAGTATGTATGTATGTATGTATGGAGAGTGATTGAATGGCAAATGTAAAAAGCAATTGATATTTGCTTAATTTTTATCTCATCTGTTTAAATATGCTAATTGACGGAACAATTTTCATCGTCCGTGACTGTTGCTGTCTATGAAATTATTTATTGATTTAATTATTCTCATATTGCTTAAAAATAAATCTTTGAGAATGATTGCGATTTGGATAACGAAATATGATTTAAGTCAACATCATTTCCACTTCTTTTTTTTCGCTAGCTTAAGAAATCATATACCACATTAAGACTGATTATACAATCATATAATCGGTAGAGATGAATGGAACTTGTATGAGTCGTTTTGAAGACACCTGCGCATATAAAAGAATATGATGATTCCCAAATAGATTCTAACTAGATAAATAAATTAATAAAAAATTCTAAATTCTTGTTTCGAAGGTTCATTTGCAAAATTTAGATTTTTTTAGTATCAACTAGATTTAACCTATTTCCTATAGGATCGTTCGCAAATGGTGTGTTCAATATGATAAAATTATTTAAATTGTTTAGAAATAAACAGGAAAATATCGACAGTCGGATATATCCATTTAATGGTCAACGACTTTTTTAAGAGTTGATAGAAAATCCCCAAAATCGTATCTACATCTTTGCAATTCCCCAAAAAGCGGAATTAGCAATCAAATGAGATTTTCAAAGTTGGTTGAAAAAAAAGAACTTGAAATTTATTTTGTGTGTCAATAACGTGAGACATCTTGTATAATAAAAAATAAATGTGAATATCTGCTGAATAAAGAAACGTGATTACATCTTTAAATAAATATTATAAAAATTCTTTATTGGATGCTTTAAGAAATGAAAGGGAAAATTTTATATCCAAAAAATTTTAGGTGGAGAGTCCACTCCTTTCTTTAATTTTTATATAATTTAAAGTTAATATTTATGCTATAAATTAACGAGTTTATCATTTTAACGAGAACTTGACGAGAATTAAGAATTTTTGAAGTGAAAACGTAAAGAATTTTTGAGAATATTAAGTAACAATTTCATTTCCATGAAGACGGTCAAACAACCTGCGTTTTATTATTTTGCCACAAGACACGTGTTGAAGATTCTTATGGATTCGTATATCATTTCACGTGATGCGATCCGTTTAGTTTTTTAAAGCAGTTTCTTGTTTTTATTTCCACAAACAGGATTTTTATAAAAATTAAGAGAATTTTATGGTCATTTGCCTAAAAAGCTTTCTACTCTGGGTTTTTACAAGCATAAAGTTCTCTACCTTATTCAAATATTTAAGAAATTCAGTCATTAGCATTTTCATTTGACGCACCTGACTGCCAAAAACAACTTTATTTCTCTCAAAATTCTCACATTTTCTCAATTTTAATTAAATATTCAATGCTTAAGGCCGAAAAACGAGTTGGGTAAGGAAGAAGAACTGATTAGAGTGCCATCAGTTTCATGGCCTCAGAATGTCTAACTTTAAAATCAGTCGTTGAGTCCCACTCATGCGGATCGGACTTAAGACAAACAATCTTTTTTTTTCTTTCTTGAAATTCTTGAAAACGTTTTTGTGTTGTAAAACATCAAATAAGCTATTAAGCATCTCAAATTGCTGGCAAGAGTTTTCTTAATGATACATAGTGTATTATCGGGTACACAAAAATTAAGGTGCGGATTTCTTGTTAGTTATTGTGCGTGCATACATAAACAGCATTGTATAATTCGTACAATTATTGCATAACAATAAAATTACAGACAAGCTAATAATAGTTATTTTATAATTTTTTTTATTATTTCATTACAGAAAGAAGCAGTAACAAGTAAAGTGAAAGAGAACTAAAACAAATAATAAAGAATTATTTAAAAAATAATAAATAATTTAGTAAAAAAAAAAATTGTGTCAAAATGGTGAAAACAGGACATTTGTTTAGAGCACATGGAGAATTTTGTGCATCACATCCATGGGAAGTAATTGTTGCATTAATTACTTTCACTGCATGTATGTTTAGTGTTGATAAAGGAAGTTCAAATTCAAATGATCCTCTGATATCAAATGATCCAACTGTAAAGCCTATTCACTTACGACAACAATGTCATGGATGGAGAGATTCATGTGATGGCTTTGAAGCTCAATATATTGCAGCAGATGTTATTCTGATGACTATTGTTAGGTGCTCAGCAGTTCTTTACTGTTATTATCAATTCTGTAATCTTCATAAATTAGGATCAAAATATATTCTTGGTGAGTACATGACATATTATTTATTACGTGATTAACTTGAGAAGTTACTTATTCCTGATTATTTAAATTTATAGAAATGCTTAATGATAAATTTTATAAACAATAATTAAACTTAATTTAAATTTCCCTGTAAATATTTTCATACGTATGAAAAAGTTTTCGAAGAATTTTCCAGTAGAGAAATTTTAAGTGAATTGCTTATTCATCATTAAGCCGGAAAAGTCTTCCAGAAATAAACATTTCCATCGATGATTAGTGAAAATTGCACGAAAAATAGATGATGATGATTCCTCCCACCTTCATCCTTTTTTTATTTTCCAACTTTCCAAGTGATAATTTATCTTTACAAAAAGTAATTATTTTATTCACAAATAAACATTTTGCAAAAACATACAGCTGGATGAAATCTTTCAACAAGACCCCATACTCCAAATTTAATAAAAGATTTATGATGCGATCTTCTTGTAAACAGAAAATATTTTTTAATAAAAAAATCAAACGAGTGCAGTCTGAATTGACTGAAAATTGCTTTAAAGCTACTAATCACCTTATCACAATTTATTCCGTTTGATGCTGACAGATGCACCATTCAAAAAGAAAAAAAAAAAGTTGCTTAATTAATATTATTTTATTCAAACAACTTTTTTGTCTTGCAGCAAATTAGCAAGTTTTTATAAAACTAATGTTAGAATTCTATTTGGGAATCACTATTAGAAGAACGATGAGATCTCTAAATTCTATTAAGATTTTTTTTTTTTCAAGTCTATTTGATATGCAAGAAGTTGTTAAGAACAGGAAGTCTAACAGTATTTGAAGATGAGATTTATTATTATATTACTTAATTCTCAATTTTCAAAATAGCTTGTTGAATGAATATATTTTTAAAAACTCTATTTTTAAAGCACAAAAAAAATCATTTGCAATGATAAATCTTAGATACCTCTAAAATCAATTCATTTCCGTGATTGTTTATCTCTCTTGTTATTTTTGCGCTGTTGGGTTCTTCTCTTCAGTAAATGAATAGAACTTGAGATGTTAGAATTGGCATGAAAAGCTGTTATTCAAAGATGTTTTTGATTTAATGATTTGAAGATTTAATTGTCATGTGATCATGCCGACTAATAGTAAGGAAGTGCTTTTGGAATCTTGTGATGAACGATTTTAAATTTACCACAAATTGTAAAGTCCAAAATATTAAATGAAGCCAATTAAACGAAGTCAAAATGAGTAAAGTTTTTAAAATATATTTGTACATCCACGATAAAAATAGATCCATGTAGAATGCATTAAAAGAGTCACGTTTGAAAATAAATTTTTATATTTGAAATTTTAGTATCTTTTATCACTTAGCACAAGCTTATTCTTAAAAAAATTTTTGTACACATGAATGAAACTTATTATCATTCAATTTGTTATTGAACTTGAACTTTTGTGATGAGAATAAGCTGAAGGCTACAGTATTCAAATTGGGGATTTTACTGAATAATTTCGTAAATACAGTAACTAGCATCTTGTTCATACTCGCTTGAAATTTATATATACAAAGCATAAAAATAAAATCTGCATTTTTTTCTTGATTATTCACTTAAAAAAAGAATGAATCTCTTTTTCACATCCATTTTAATTGCGTCATTAACACTTTCTCACTTCTTTGAAAAACGTGTGTTTACTCACTAACTGAATACGGCCTGTGTGGCTTGTCAGTGACGTTTTCTACAATCTTATTTGGACATAAATTTTTTTTCTCTTCTCCTTTTCGCACAACGATCACAAAGCCTATGATAAAGCTATTTATGTTAAAACAAACAGGATATGACCGTATCCACAGCTGTAAGCTTAAATGCTTTTGTTCGTCAACGTAAAAAAAAAAAGATCAGACTTGACAAATAAATAATCAGAGATCACAAGCTCTTTGATTCCAAAAAAAGAATCTTAACAATGAAATTCACATATTTCCTTTGCTGAACTAAACGAAACAAGATTTAAAATATTTTTTTAGAAAGTTTTTCAACAATTTCTCACTTTTTTTATTGTTATGAGCTTCTACTTTGCTGTTTTCATTTTGATGGATCAAAACTTGCGGATATTAAAAATTATTCTTAAAAAATTTTGTTTTGAATTTTTGATGTAATTAAAATAAAGGAAAAACCCAGTCAATCATGATTTTTAGTCCGTGGCCTTAATTCAGTTAGTTTGACAAATTATTTGGTCTTATTAGGTTTAAATTTAGTACTGGTGGAATCAAATGAACTTGTTTTTTTTTTTTAATTTGATTCAAATTTAATTATTTTATTAACGCTTCTTGAAATGAATCTGATCAAATCAATTCCAATATTTTATCGATTTTAAAAAAAAGCACAAACCTTATTTAAGGTAAAATAAATAAAATGCGAGTCATTCAATGATTTACAAAACAATGTGTTTATCCAGAGAAATTTGTTATAAATAGCTTCTTAGTCTTGTTTATAAATATCTCGGTATCATAAATATCAAAAACTTGTTCCGAAAATATATTCGGGGAATCTACAGTTTTTTTTTCCAAAAAAATAAAATAAACAGCAAAAGCTGCAAGCTATAAACAAAAGAATGCAATCAATTGTTATGGATTAATAAATAGTAGCTATAAAGGTACCCGGTAAATTTTTGACCATCACATACTTTTCTATTAAGTTACCTAATACATATCAAAGATACACATAACAAAATCCATTCATAATAGCTGGTAGAGCAAAAGTAAATGTATGAAACAAAAGAAAAATAAAATAAAATCGAAAGCTCAACCTGTGATGACATAACTTGTAAAAAAAAAAAAAAAAAAATTAAAAGAAAAGATTTCTTTGAATCAAAATTTACTACTTTTTAAAATGACAATATTTTTAAAGGTGAGAAAACAGAATCTCATGAAGTAACTACTGTAAATGGAATTTCTTTGTAATTAAATTAATGGAAATTTTTCTTAAATATTCATAAATGCATGGCAATTCGATTTGGGCAAAAAGGCATAAAAATTATAATCTTTCGAAAATAATATCCATAAAGTGATATTGAAAGTGAAAATCTTGCAAAACTCTTGCTTCAGACTTTTGTTGCCAATTTATCATAAAATTCCGGAAATGTAAAATCACATATTGTTGTAATAATCACCAGTTTTATATTTAATGCAATTAAGCTGTACTTTACTTTGTCTTAAATCTTCAGACTATTCGAATTAATCTTTTAAGCTTAATTAATTTATAATTGATTCATAGCCCAGTGCTTTCAAATGAATTTTTAATTTGTATCGATTTCTAAAGTATTTTGACTTGATTTTATGTAGAGCAATCGTCATTCAAACTTTCATCAACTTCCAACTCCTTAAAGATTTAATTTTTATTTTTTCCTTGAAAATTGTTATTTATGATTTGGCTATTTAAACTTCTTAATGTAATTTGCAGCTAATAATAATCCATGCACAAGCCATCAAAACTGTCAGAAACCGTTAATTATTATTTTTTTTTTTTTATAAAAAATGAAGCGAACTCAAGAAATAAAAAAGTAACAAATTCATTATTCAACAGATGTGAATTGGCTTCACCTTTTTTCTCAAATTTACTTGATTTTAGGAAGTATTTTACTTCCATGTTTCATTCAACTCAATGCGCAATTTTTACTGCTCTGAATTCTCAATTTTTTTACTTACAATTATATTAAGCATTGGCACCGAGTTCCGAATGAAGCATTACATTAGAAAAAACCGTTCACTTACCTACAAAATTGTCTGTATGGAAAAATAAAATTAACAAAAGTATGTCAATTGACATTAGTCGGCAGGCCACTTCAGCGTTAATGAATAGCATACACAAGGCATATATTTATAAATTTTTTTGCTGAAAAAAATTCAGGAATTAATCTTGATGCAATTTGAATCATGCATTTTAAAAACACGACAATAATCATGAGAGGAATCAATAATAGAAATAATAAAAGTAGGAAGCTTTAGATTAAACAAAAAAAAAAAAATCGGCAGAGCAATATATTCATATTAAAATAGCATTGAAAAAGCATTCAGTGTTCTAATTTAATTTAACTAATGTTCAAATTACTTTAATGATATATTTCTCTCTAATAAATCACGTCCAGCCAATTGATATTCTTAGTTCAAGTTGTGTCCATGTAAACATTTTAGCTAAATTGTGCTGAAAAATAAAATCTAAGCCAAGGACCAATTAAATATTTTTCGGCAAATTTATGTACAGTGCCGTTCACATTTTGGATAGCATCTCGTGACTTAATTCAGAATTTTCCACAAGCAACATTCTCTTCAGCTTCTTCTTAAATATTTTGATAGTTTGAACGTCACAATTTCGGGGAATTTTGACTCAGTCTTCAAGCATGTGATAATTCATCTAAAGGTTGAAAAATTCCAATGTGTGAAGTTTTTGAAGAATTTTATCAGCTTTTTTGTAGTTTACCCTATTTATCGATCTTCTTGGAAATAGTTTCAACAACTACTGTCATCAAAAGACATAAGGAACTTGAACGAAAGTGAAATGAACTTGAAATTGACTATAATGCGGTAGCAACACACTTCAAATTGATTGAAATGTTTTGAAAAAAATAGCATCACAAATTATGATGATGATGATGATGAATTTATACAAAACATGCATTATTTCAGCTAGGGTTTGTTAACCTTGGAAATATTTTTTTTTTTTTCGCGAGACATTGAAAAAGTTTACCATTGAGTTGAGTAAATTAAGTCAGTAAATAATATGACATCCTCTCTTAGACCAATCTTATATTTTGTGAGTTAGTTCATAGTCATATGAACTAAGATGTCTTGGACACATCCTCATTTAAAATGCTAAAAAAATTGTGACGTTTGTCAATAAAGTCAATTTACGTCAAAAACTTGTCTTCAAATCAATAGACAATGAATTTCATTGATTGCTTTATTAAAATATAAAGTAAGAATGTCTTATCGCTTACGCGTTACCAACAAGTTTAAATATAAATTCTATAATAATAAAATAAGTAAACAATTGAAAAAAAAAATTCTTCTTAATGATTTGCAAGCATTTGCGTTTTGAATTTAATTTTTGGACTTTTTTGATCTTTTGCTTGATAAATTTAAGTATTAGGATGAATACATTTGCAAATAAATTGTTTGATTACCAGAAACACAATTAGAGTGTCTCTCTGTTTATAAATTTATTCAAATATGGAATTTTCAAATAATTGTGCGATTTTAAAGAATCAAGCAGATATGCTGTAAAATTATTGAAAATATTCACGTATTTGTGAATGGATGAAACTGACGTGCCAATATTTGTCTGTCCTTCAAAGGCATTTTACAGTCAGATCAAATATTCCGGTATGAGTTTGTGAATTATGACGATTACGTTTGTGTAGAGCTATGTGAACTTCAACATTATGTACAGAAGTGCATTTACTCAAAACCATTCATAATTTCAATTTTTTTAGTCCATGAGTGACTTAACCGGAATGTTTTTGTTTTTGTTTCTAAATCCAGTTGATTCTAAATTTAAAAAAAAAATAAATAAATAAATAAATAAAAACAAAAATATTGGAATAAATAATCACATGACCCAGAGCATGGTCTGTTCTTGAGTCATTCAACAAGTTCCTCGGGGAAAAATGTGAATAAGAAATAAAACTTTACAGATTAGGAAATATAAAATATTTGCATACATTTCTTGCCAATATAAGCATTTTTCGAGTATAAAGATGTCCGGGTTGTTTGGTGAACGTGATTTTCAAGGATATCTGCTTTATTGTTTGCATAAAGCTATATTGTGAAATGGATTTTTTCTTTTTCGCTTAGGGGTAAAGACACATGATGAATCAAAACAATTAATTCGGAACTTAAAATTGCATCAAGCGCAAGTTTCATTTAATAAACTCTTCCAAAATACAACAGTAATTATATCATACGTAATCATGTAAGTCTGTCAGTAAAAAAAATGAGATACTTACCAAACTTGCTCAATTTGGTTATTTTAGCTGCTTGACTGGTCATGTAACAAGAAGAGATAAAATGTTGCAAAAAAAAATGTTTGAACTTCATTCATAGTTTCCATTCATTCATGTATGTATGATACACGCAGTCATCAACTCTTCTGATTTACTATTTTGCCGAAGGTGAAGTTTTTTTTCTGTTGTCTCTTTCGATATTTTTTATTTCATCTCGTTTTGGTCTATAGTAATGTCATATATGACGCGTGTTCGCATTTTCATATTATTAATACTGATATATTTGACACCAAAAAAACTTGTTTTAATTTTGCTAGAGCGCTGAAAATTATGAAAATACATAGGGATAATTCACAAATGATATGCTTCTACATACTTCTTAGATCACCTTTAGATATTGACATTAGACATCAAATGCTTAATTTTATTGGTTTTAAATTTCTTGAATTTTTAAAATTTACTGCTGTGTGATGTGGCTGAAATGTAGAAATTTTACGAATCTTCTGACAGAAATTAGCATTCTTGTCATGTGAAAGAACTTAAAAGCACCACAAAAGTTTGGTCAGCAACAGCTGTAAAAATCTTTAAGAAAAAAACACGTGTATGAATAAATTTGCAATGACTTTGAATCACTCAATAGATGTGTGCTCTTCTATCTGGTTATCAATGTTTTCGTATGTGACTTCTATCACATATCTACATATCTTTATCGGTTTCAAAATACTACAAAATTAATAATCTGCGCGGCGTATTAGAAATGTCTTACGAAAATATCAGAATTAAGTTTTATCACTTTTTTCACCTTGACCAATTATTTTTCGTCATTCAATTTTGCTGACTGTCCAAATGACTAAATGAGAGAAATTCCAAGTTTATTTTAATATTTTCACCTTTTCGATGAATATTTAATTTATTTGCATATTTTTTTTTTTGCAAATATTTGGAAATGAAAATGATCAATCAAATTTTTGACATTTGAAGCTGTGCTTTTTAAATAATTCTGAACTCTATGATAGCTTTTGCATCAATTTTTGACAACGTGTTAAAAAATATTTTTCGTGGATTGTAGCCTGTCATGAACCGAAATACAATCCATGATTTATTCAATCGCGTGAGAGCCATTCAGAAAAAAAAGTTGTACGCTAGATTCTTTTGAGATTTCTTCTTGAATAAATTGATAAAATTCCCACCAGATGTGGTATTAGACATAAATTTGCATTCTTTAAATTTTACGACTGTTAATAAGCAAGCAGGCATGGAATAGACATAAAGGTGATGCCATTGATCTTTCCATGGATTCTTTAAGTATATACAAAAATTTTTGTATATAAGATCACTTTCGTATCTTTTCTCTCTGTCCATCTTATACATTCGCTTTAATGACCTATTTATTATGCATTTCATTTCACTTTATATTTACAAATATTTTCATATAAAAAGAAATATGAAGGAAAAGAAGTTTCTCAAGCGTAAAGTTAAGTAGGAAATGTTAACACAATTTTCTCTTTCTACAGGCATTGCTGGTTTATTTACGGTGTTTTCAAGCTTCATTTTTACATCTAGTATAATGAATTTTTTGGAAAGTGACATATCTGATTTAAAGTAAGTTGTAATTATTATCGGATCTCTTTTATGATTTAAGGAAGTTGCATAACACTTGGTCTTTTTCTTTTTTTTATTTGTATCATTTGTCTTACATAGGGACGCACTGTTCTTCTTTTTATTATTAATTGACTTGTCAAAAGCCGGAATACTTGCTAAACTAGCGCTGAGTGGATCTAATTCAGATGAAGTTACACAAAATATTGCACGTGGCATGGAAATACTTGGACCGGCTATATCATGTAAGTAGTTTTTTTCTTAAAGATATAAATCTCATCCAATTAATGACTTTAAACATTATTTTAATTACAGTGGATACAATGGTTGAAGCTTTAGTAATTGGTGTTGGAACTCTTTCGGGCGTTCAACGTTTAGAAGTGCTTAGTGGTTTTGCAGTAATGTCAGTAATAGTCAATTATGTAGTCTTTATGACCTTCTATCCAGCCTGCTTGTCATTAACATTGGATTTGTCACGCAACTGTAGTGGAAATATAAATAATTCAATTAGCACATCAACAAGTGCGAACAATATTAGCAACAATATTAACAATAATAATAATAATAATAATGTAGAAGGAGGACAAAAAATTAGAGATCCGTCGCTTATTCGAGCACTAAGCGAAGAGGACCAAAAACAAAATCCAATAATTCAACGTGTCAAATTAATCATGTCTAGTGGTCTAATGATCGTTCATGCTCACAGCCGTTTAACGTTTTCTGATAACGATGATGTTGAGGATCCACACGTTAATGTTAATACAAATCCTAGTGCTGATGCTAAAAATCTTAATATGGCACAGCAAATGAATAAGACAGAATCTAGTGATTTATCGGACTACATAATGAAATGGCTATCAATTAGTACAGAACAAATCTTTATTTTAATTTTACTGCTGACTCTTTGCATAAAGTTTATTTTCTTTGATCGTGACGATCTCACGAATCAAATTCAACAGGATTTAGCAAGACAAATAGAAGAAGAAGAACGTAAAAAGCGTGAGAAAGAAAAGGAAAGTCAAGTTCAAGAGGTTAGAAAAGTTATGGCACCACCACCTACCATTCAATTACCACCAAGAGAATCATCACCTCCACGTCGTCGTGCCTTATTTTCAATTTGTGAAGAAGATCCAATGACAAAAGATATTGAAGTTCAGACAGATCTTACCGCTTTCGATGTTTTTGGTGATTCTGATGAAGATAATCCAGAATTCATTGAATCTGCATTAGTTCCAGTTCGTCCACCACGATCAATTGAGGAATGTGTCAAAATTATGATGTCAGATGCAGGTGCTAAATCATTGACTGATGAAGAACTCATCCAGCTTGTTAATGCAGGCGGAAATTATCTTCCATTACACAAGATTGAAACAATAATTGAAGATTCTGAACGTGGCGTTAAAATTCGTCGTCAAATTATATCCAATCGTATGGGATTCAAAAATGGAAGTGAACCATTTTCAACATTAAGCTATCGCACTTATGATTATAGTAAAGTAATGAATGCATGCTGTGAAAATGTTCTTGGATTTGTAGAAATTCCTGTTGGATATGCTGGTCCATTGATACTTGATGGAAAGAAATATTATGTTCCAATGGCTACAACAGAAGGTGCATTAGTTGCCTCTACAAATCGTGGTTGCAAAGCATTATCATATTATGGAGTACGTAGTATAGTTGAAGATGTAGGAATGACTCGTGCACCATGTGTTAAATTTCCAGATGTTGTTAGTGCAGCACAAGCCAAACGATGGATGGAAACTGCTGAAAATTTCGTTACAATAAAACAAGCTTTTGATTCTACAAGTCGCTTTGCAAGATTACAGGAACTTCTGATTACAATCGATGGTCCACAGCTTTACATTAGATTCAGAGCATTCACAGGAGATGCTATGGGTATGAATATGGTATCAAAAGGTGCTGAGAATGCATTAAGAATTGTAGCACATGCATTCCCACAAATGCAAATAATAAGTTTAAGTGGTAACTTCTGTTCTGATAAGAAGCCAGCTGCCATTAATTGGATTAAAGGACGTGGAAAGCGTGTAGTATGTGAATCAAGAATAAGTGAAGAAGTATTAAGGACACTACTCAAAACAGATGCAAAGACATTAATACAGTGTAATAAACTTAAAAATATGGCAGGATCAGCAATGGCTGGAAGTATAGGTGGTAATAATGCACATGCGGCAAATATGGTGACTGCAATTTTCATTGCTACTGGTCAAGATCCAGCTCAAAATATTACGAGTAGTAACTGTTCAACAAATATGGAATTCCATGCTGAAAATCCAAATGATTTATATATTACATGTACAATGCCTTCACTTGAAGTCGGGACAGTTGGAGGCGGAACAGTTTTGCCTGGACAAAGTGCCTGTTTAGAAATTCTCGGAGTAAGAGGTGCACATCAAACACATCCTGCTGAAAATAGTAAGCAATTAGCAAGAATAATTTGTGCTACAGTAATGGCCGGTGAACTCTCATTGATGGCAGCCTTAGTCAATAGTGATCTAGTCAAAAGTCACATGAAACACAATAGGTAAGCATTTTAAATACTCTTTACTTTTTTAAAAATTGCATACTAATGTATTGTTAATTTTCAGATCTTCAGTGGTTGTCAATTCATTTTCTACCTCAAGTCGTCCATCGATGGTATCAATTCCAAAAATTTAACATCAACTTAACAGCAGTAATAAAATTCTCATGCGTCGTTATTTAAAAAATATGTCGACATCATTTCCTTAAAGCAAGAAAAAAAAAAATAGTGTAAAGGATTCCTCTATTATCATTAATTTTAATTTTAAAAATTCTTATGACATTTGCGCATTGATAATTGTATTCTATGTATTGAGTTAATTAACTTTTAAGAGTGAATAGAAAATTAAAGTTTTTAATTTTCTTCTTTTTCTAAAATTGATTGAGTGAAAGATTGATTCTTAATTATTGTATAAAAATTAATTTTACATACTTACTTTGAATGACAAATTGTGATGGGAAAAATTGTTGTTTTTATTGTAATTTTAGAAAAAGAAAGGAAATGAAACGATCAAAATGTGTAAATGGATAGAAACTTCTACACCTTAATTTCATTAGAAGATCCAGCTTCTTGAAACTTAATTGATGTACTTCTTATACGAAGATGAAATCGATCAATCACAGATCTGTTTAAGCTTTTCATTTCATAATTTCCTCAAAATCATAAGAATGTTTTGTTTCTGTGATAATTTTGATCGGTTCTTCCAAATGCGCAAAACTTTTTCTGTTTTTTTTTTTATTACTATTTATATTAAGTTGTGTTGTTTTATGTACAGTATTTTTGTGAAGCTGTAAAAAAAAGGAACTGTGTCAGACACTCTAGAAACATTTGACAAGCACCAAAGGAATTTATCTCATTACATAATATTCGACAAATGACTTATTCCGCAATGTACGTACGAAATGTCAAACTAGACAAAATGTTGATTGGAAATGATTTTCCATTGCTGTTGTAGGACTGATGAGAGTAATTTTATTAATTAGTGAACTTTATTCTAGTATCATGGCATAAATTATATCGTAGATATCGAAGCTCTAGAAAAAAGAAAATCACAGTCTTGCATGGATTAAAATAATACTTGTGCATTAAATCTTGTCACCCGTTATTAAAAGAAATTTTTTATTCATTTATTATTATTTTATTTTATTATTATAATTATTATTATTATGATGTTTTTTTTTAAAAAAAGAAATGTTTCTTAGTGAGTAGGAACTCGATTGCAAATTTTTAACATTCGAAGTTTTCAAAGATTTAAATATGACGATAAAAACTAATTCTCAGATGATGAAATATTTTATTATAAAAAATTGTTTTCATATAAAATCAAATAAAAAATAATTTGAATAAGAAAAATTTATAAATAGAATGGACACACGCATCTTTTACTTTAATACGGAAAGGGTCATTTCCAAATGACGTTCAATAAATTATTAAATCTTCAGATTTTTTTAATAGATGGAGATTTTTAAACCCAAAATAAATTATTGGATGTAATCTTTTGAAAAGCAAAATTTCAGGAAAAAATGGCAGCAACATTGGTAACTTAATATCTTGAGAGGTTATTAAATCTTTTGACATTAATATTCAATCTAAAATGAGTACCACTTCCTTCAAACTCTATACTTATTGCTACTCTGTACAATTAATGAATGTATGGCTTTTTTGATGTTTTCGTATACAAATGGATTGAGAACTTCCTGCACTTTCAATAAACTTTGAATTCCTTGTGGCATGGATGTAAAAATTTTCGAAGGTCTTGATGGAAAGTTCTTGGCTATTGAAAAATCTTCAAAGACTCGTTCTCGAATGAATATGAATGGTCGAATTATTCTCAAATCACCGTCACTGAAAAAATGGACATGATTAATGAGTTAGTGCTATTATATTATCATGCAATGCATTCATTACCTTGATTTGACACATGACAAATTGGCATTAACTTTTCCTTTATAGAATAAAGACGTTAGAAATTCATCTGCAATTTTGTCAAGTGAACTTCCCAATGCCATCACATTAAAGCATTTTCTTCGAGCTATTATTGATAATTTTTGTCTCATTTCAGTGTCAAGATTATTATCACTTTCATATATGAATTTAACATCCAAGTCGCGCATGTAAAGCATCAAAATACGTGGATCAACAGCAGTATTTTCATCAGAAACAGTCAGCACTGATAGATCAACATGGAGGCCTCGTGCTCGACTAAATTGTCTAATTAAATGTATAAGACATACAGAACTGCTACTTCCGGAAATACACACTAATATTTTATCGCCATCACGAATAAGATCAAATTCATCTATTGTCTGTGAATACAGTTAATTAATGAGTTTATTAATATTTCATCATCAGCATTGGAATCAAATAAGCTGAACAAAATTAGATGCACAAGTACAAAAAATAAATAAAAAGGAAAAGAAAACAAAAATAACTTGTGATTCGGTATGTGGACTATGAGGTTTTATTAAGCACCGCAGAAGGGAAATTTCCAATACGTCATAATCCACATGTTGACAAATACATTTATTTACATTTTCAGTTTATTCAAATTTGGTTAATGCTTATTTGCTATTTAAAGAATAGAATAGATGAAAATTTTGGGATTTTGAAAAACCAATCACTAATGGGTTACTTGGAGATTGACGTACAACCCTAAAATCAATATTTACCAATTAGCAATCAAAAAAGCAATAAAATAGCTTAAATGTTAATGTATAAAGCAATTTCCAATACCTGTATTACTTAATCCAAATCTCATCGTTCCCTGAAATATACTTTTTGATTTGCCTGCCATCACCTATCCATTCCAATAATGTGCAAAATTTCAAACCTTTTCTGTGCAGCTCATAAATTTTGAAACTTAGAAAAATTTACAAATTAAAAGATTTCATCGACGTTCTTAAATACTCATGTTAAATATTCATTCATTTTATTTACAGCCTTTAATTTTCATTCTTTGTCAGATTTAATGGCCCACAGTTTACTCTTAACTAATGTTTTACGACCTGTATCACCAAAGGAAACTAATCTCATTTGGAATTTTTGAACTTGAAAAAAGTTCAAGATCTACTTTAATTAATGATTAATCTGAGGATCATTACAATTTATGCTAAAAGTTTTCTTCACTGATACAGGCCATGAAAAAAATCAATGAATGCAAATAAGTCAGTACTTTTGTAAAGCAACAAATTTTAAGCAGCACTTAATAACATTTCTAAAAATTTTAAAAACTTTAATATTTTTCTTGGATCTAATAAAACTGATGATATTGTTAAAAGTTGTTCACTTAGTTCGTTCGCTTTTTTGGAGGAGGGGGTCTAGGATTTTTTACCAGATCATACAAATTTTTTCTTCATTCAAAAAACGTAAAAAAGGGGGAGGGGTATAAAAAGTCATTTTTTGCTTAACGTACTAAGTGAACGGCCTCTTACTGCATTTTTCTCGTACTTTTGAGCTTTAGCTCAGTATCTGAATGTTTAATCGCAAAAACTTCTCAAACGTTCAGATTTTTCAGTAAATTAGAAATCTATAATAAGCGGTCATTTTGTATTTGAATTGTATTTTTAATTACCTACAAATAGGGTAAAAAATATTGAAATTCGTACAAAATTTTAATAGTAGGCGGTGAAGAATTTCAATTGTTTTTGTGTAAACAAATTAAATAAAATCGAGTTAAAGCATAAATAAGCTGCCCAGGATTAATAAAAACATCTTCAAATGAAAATACAGCAAGTATATTAATTTTTTCTCAATTTTTGGATGCAAAAATCGTCAGTACATGGTGTACGAATTTCAATATTTGAGTGTACGAATTTCAATATTTGTGTGTACGAATTTCAATATTTGAAATAAAGTGGATTTTTTACTGCTTTAAGCTGCACAAATCGCTTTTTTAAGGTTCGAATAAAAAAATATGGAAGACAAGCAAAGTCCTAGGAAAAATTTGGGAAATCAGCAATGCTTCCAATTAAAGTTACAGGGCTTTCTAAAAAAAAATTTCGTTTTGTACGAATTTCAATATTTTTTACCCTAGTTGATTTCCCCTCTTCAAAGATATCATTCTCCCTAAACAAATACTTAATCTGTTTCCAAACTCTCTATCAATAAATATCTCGATTTATTTTTAAATTCGAATGAGACTTTCTGGCTACTATTAAGCATCTTTATTTTTATCTCAATAATCCTGAACATCTGCATTAATTTCAAATTAATTCTCATTCATGTACGAGAAAAATGCAGATAAGTCTTCAAGTTTTCTATTCTATAAATTCTTAAAAATGCTCAAAATTTGGAAGCTTTATTAGAGTTCATTTATAAATGATGCGAAACATTTCATTAATTATTTCAAGAATCCTCTTTCTTCATAAAATCGTCGTAGACATCATTCATAAGTTACCCCCATTAAACTTGATATAAGTTTAATATTCGTAATTTGGCATCTAATCATCTTCTATTATCAATAGGATCTAAGTTTAACAAATTCATTACTTCACTTAACATCTGTTAAATATGTCAATTTTCATCTTAATTATATTTTCAATCATCATTCAATCACCAGCAAACATTTCACATAAGGGCAAATCCGCAGCTTGCATTAACCTTAAAATTTTTGTTTTTATCAAAATTCTCTTAACTCTGTCTGTTTTCATAATGTTTTGAGAATTAAACATGTACATTTTAACGATTTGTACAAAGCATGATACTTTAATATTGCTCTAATGCTCTAATTAACGAGATATTTCGTATTTTATAGCGTTAATCGATCCTGCGAACGAAAAAATATTTTTTTAAAATTGCAAAATTTCGCTTAACTAGCAATCTAGACAACTTAAAAAGCACTGTTTCACATCGATAGTGAGCTTTACTTTCACTAAATCCTATTGTTAAGCGATTAAATACAGTTAAAAAGGAGAAATTTAATAAAAATAGCGTTAATCGATCCTGCAACGGTAAAGAAAATTTTGAAAAAGTTGAAGAAAAAATTCGAATTTTTTTTGTTTACAAAATTTTTCAAATTCGTTTCTTAGAATTTGTTGTTAAATAAAGACTTAACAGTTTTGAGAATTTGAACGATTAACTATCATAAATTGTAGAACGCAACTAGATAAGTTAACACTTGTAAAAATAACTGTATACATTTGTAAGCAAACAAATTTAACGGTTTTTTAATTTTTCGAACGGAAACAAGTAGAGAAATATTACAAGTCGATTTTTGCCAGTTTCATAATTTTACGGATTTGCCCATAAGTCATTAATAAAATAGTTCTTATGATATATATTTTTAATGTATCAAACCGTGCAATAATTATTAATTAAATTTATAAAAATAAACTTTTATTGTTCACAAGTATGTAGGTATAAAAATAAATTGTTTTCGTCAAGATAACATGATTCCTATTTATCCATTTCTTCTTATCATTTCTATTCCATTAGTATGTCTCGGACAGAAATAATAATAAAATAATTAAGGAACTACAAACAAATCTTTGGATTAAAATTAAGTTTTTAATCATTTAAAGAAATGATAAATCGCACGAATCTTGACAAAATGATTTAAGTATTGTATATCAATATAATCTTAGTCATCACATGAAGTATTTACTTAGATATTTGGGATAAATATGTATTGGTTTATAATTAATATTAATCAATCAATCAATCAATCAACAACATTCATGCAATTTCCAAAAAAAAAAAGAAAAGCTTTCTCCTTATTTGTTGGTGTATAGAAAGAGAAGAAATTTCAGAATTCCAAAATAAATTGTTTTGTTTACATTAAGAATAGTATATTGAGTTTGAAAGTAGTAGTCAAGTTAATTATGGAGTAATATGTATGCATAGAGAAATTGATCCACAAAAATCATTAGTTTTGATTATTAACCTCGGCAGCTTGTTTCCATATTTCCTTTGGCAGATTCTGCCACGTCACTTGCTCGTCTATTTCACTCGAAGGTGCTTTCATTAAATGCGCTTGACGCCGTAGAATTTTCGGACTTGAACTTGTCATATCATCACTCGATTGCTGCCGAGAAACTGATGAGGATGCTTCCGATTTATTGTCATCGTTTTCATCAAATGTAAATTTGTTGTTCCTTTAAAATAATTTTTGGTAATCATAACTTAATAAATTCATCCTTACACACTCACTTTTCAATAGAATTTCTATTCCTTCGTCGTTCATCCTCATTAAAACTTAAATTAATTCCTGAATCAGTCGAGGATAAAACATCATGAGTTCTTATTTTGGAAATTGCACCAGTGTATTTCATTTGCTCTGGATCTGGAAGTGATTCTGATCGTTGTTTTTGCTGTTCCTCATGTGAATTAGTTCTGACGACTGCATCATGTGAGGGCTCACTATGTCGTTGCCTCGAATTTCTACAAAAATAAAAGAAGTTAGAATCTAGCATTTAACTCTGGTTTTTAATCTTTAACAATTGTACAATTTTGTGTTCCTCTTGTCAACCGACTCTTTCATAGCTCCTGCATTTTCAGGCGTTGCAATAAATTCATCTACTGCATTTGCTGCCTCTCGAATCTCTGTTGTCACTTCACTGGTCAAATCTTTTGAAAATTCTTTAAGAAATTCAACAATGTCGCCTGCCGAAACTGAGTCATTTTTAATATCCTCCGCACTGTATATATAATTTATTTATTTGTTAAAAACTCTATAAACTCTCTTTATAAAGGACTAACCTGTTGATGTTAGCCATAACTGAATGAATGTCAACAGCTTCTGAATTTTCTAGCACATCCTCAACCTGCGAAATTACTTCACGAATTTCAGATTTAATTTCAGCTGTTATTTCTTTCGTGACTTCCTTTACATAAGCTTGAATGTCCTGTTCTGTATCACTGCAACTGCTGTAAATTTAAGATCATTAAAATTGAAAAAAGATGAAGGAACAATTAATAATGAAAATAGCACTTATGTCCCACATTGAATATTATTTTGAACTTAAATTAAACATTACATGTAGCTTCACAACCAAGGGAAATATTCGAGCAATAGTAATTTCTCGATACTTCCCTGATCGAGACTTAAAATATAATTAAGAACCGTATGTGCATCGCATGATGAAAACAGTAAGAAACAATAGAAAAAAGTTCCGATTTGTGCAAAATGTTACACAGTCAAAAATCATAAATGAGCATTTTAAAGATGAGCAGCGCGTATTGTACATTCATATTAAGCTTCTAAATCAACTAATAAATTGAGATGAATGAATTTAATGACTATGAATGATGATGTTTTATGCAACATGTGTTTAATATTGATATCTTGTTCTTCATCTAACCTCCCAAATCGTATTCTAACTTCAGGAGTCTCCATTGGACTAATTCGCAAATCAGTTTGACTGCTTACGCTATACGATATTACTCTCTTTGGTTTTAATTTCGGGTTAAATATTTTCATTGGAGCTGTGTAAGATGAAATTTGTGATGAGCTCCAACTATAGCATCTAGTTTGATGAATTTGATTGATTTGATTAATTTAAGGAAATGTCATTTTTTGTCGAAATAAAAAAAATTATTAGAATTTAGTTGAAGAGTCGTTCGTTTATTTAGTAACGCTTGAATTTTCTACAAAAATATGCTACAGCCTGATATATTGAAGTTACAAAATATGCGAACGACCCCAAAGAAATTTTGAAAAAATAAATAAATTATTACATGAGATACTAATGAAAGGGGATAGGAAGTGGGGATCAAAAAATTATAAATTAAATTACCTATTTCGACTAGGAATTGAATCGTTTGCTCCCAAGCTATTTGGCGAGAAACTCGTCATGGCACACTTTACTTCTCCACCTTATTAAATAAACATTTTCATTCAATAGCAATAAAACAGGCATGTGCTATATTCAAGTTACATACCTAATGTAAATCTGACTATTGGTGATGGAGGAGATGAATATTCAACAGAAGGTCGCATTGGAACTGGACTTGAGCATTTTGGAGGAGAAATTGATATTTTTGTGAGTTGCGGTGTGTCTGGAAGGCTTCGACTTTTTTGATATCGTTTAACGTCGAGTGCTGATAAGCTGTTTGTGCGATGATATAGGAGATGCATGAATGATGGTGGATCACATAATTTATTGGGATCAAATGGAACTGAATGCTTCACATTTTGTGAATGACCTAACAACAACTCATGTGCCTCTCTTTGCAGCATATACCATCTTAATTTCTCAGCATTTTCATTTGGTAACTTCATGTACAGATTCTCATCAACATTCGACCTTTGTGCGGTTTTGCGTGCACGATTAAATAAATTACGTGCAGTTTGAAGACAGTCGGGGAAATTTTGCGGAAAGCCTCCTGGAGCTGAGATACGACGATCATTAAACAGCATTTTTCCATCATTATATCGAATTGAATGTAGCCATTTACGTTCCTTTGCTAGAGAATTCGACAGATGTCGCCATTCTCCTGTTTTAAAATCTACTTCATATTGTGGTAAAAGCTTCCATGCTTCTGTTGCTACCATTTTTAATGCTTCGAGGATATACGCAATTTCATTATCATTCATGAAAAATGGAAGAGTTATTCGAACAAAGCCAGGACGAAGATTCTCAACACACTCATCCTCTAAAAGTTTTTCATACTCAATTTGTAATTGATTACTGATTCCTAATGCTTGATGAATTAAATTATTGGCTGTTGATTGGATCCCAAAGACATCATTTAAGACAGCAACAACAAATCGATGATGTAAAAATGCCCCACGTTGATGTCTAATTAAGAAACTCATTGTTGGAATTCTTCCCGACGTTGTTGATGTTGGACTTAATAGAATAATTTCTGGTATTGTACGAATATGTGAGAGCATTTGCTTACAAATTTTCTCATGTCGATTCATTATGTGACTGCCTAAAGCTTCTTTTAATTGCATCACTAGTCCACATCGAACGACACTTACAGTATCAACCATTTCCATTTGTATGGAAGGAAAGTTTTCGATTAATGACTTTTTTATTACAAGAACGGATGGTGCTTGAACTCCTCCAATCATTTTATTACAGCTAAAGAAGAGTGCATCTTTTGGTGAGCCTTGTATAGCTGAATTCATATTAGCTTGTGCACTAGAAATTGCCGATGTATAGTCCCAAATAGAAATTGCATTGTATTGATGCAAAAGTATAGTCGTGGCAACATCATCAGCTAAAATTCCTGATAATCTAGAAACGCCGGAGAATAATCCAATTAGCTTGTAATCTGTGTCTGCATATTTACTCAATTTCTTTTCTAGATCAACAAGATCTAAAAATCCATCTCTATTCTTTGCAATTCTCTCAATCTGTGCACCCGCATCAATCCAAGATTTTATATTGTCAATCGGTTCAAGCTGACTCACAAACAGAATAACTTGTCTCTCATTGCTCTCATCTTGATGTATGTGTACAGATGAAACAGACGAGATATCACTTTCTGTTAATTCCTTTGTCTGATTAGTATTTAATTTATGTGCGACTCGTGTTTGCACTAAATTACTCGCAAACAAGTGAGCAAGACGATCTGATGGATTATTGCAAAATATAATTTCATCTTCAGATGATGCATTTATAGCTTGCTTTATTATATCTCTGCTTTCAATTCTAGACATTAAAATTAAACATATTTTTATGGCTATTAGAAATTTCAACAATAAGGAAGGAAAGCGATAAAAAACTTTAAATGCTGACGTCTGGCATGGAATATTACTAGATTGGTAAAAGTTTGTTTTTGGAAATTTCCAGCTACCATTACAGAATCAGTATATGACCCCTAACCTCTAAATTTGATAATGTAAGTCAAAGACAACAAGTCTAGAGATAATCAATCAAAATTTCTAATTCCTACTTACTCATATAAATGTGTTTGAAGACCAGTTACAGCTGAACTGCAGCTATTGTCACCAAATGCAGGAAGTACTTCCTTATTGATATAATCCTCCAAAAATTGAAGTGATCTTCCCGAGGATGCATAGTCTGCGTATACAACTGGAATAAAATAAATAATAAAATTGATTAGAAAAGTAGAATCACAAATTGTGAGTAATTGGAACTTAATCAATTTAGCTATAACTATACGGAAATAAAAATTCATAATCATAAGCCGCATTTTGCAATTGTACACAACTGATTATAAAAATTGCAATATTTCTTGCTCACATTTTCTAAATCAGGTCAATATTTATACGAAGAATTGCATTCACGAGGACATAATGTCTATCATGTGTCTTCATAGTGGACAATATAATTTCACAGCTGAACAATATTTCAAGGTGTAAATCACTTGAATATGACATGAGCTTGTATACTAATGAGGAAATGATTGACAAGCGCTTGTCAAAAAAAAAAAAAAAAAAATCAGTCCAAGAAATCTAAATGAATTACAGCATTATTTAATTGAAACGAGTAATTTCAAGCCTTTGCGTGTGGGTGGATATATGTAAATTGAATAGTTTTAAGCACATCAATTACATGTGCTTAGAAAATCAAACAAAGGAGAAACAACAATGCTCCACGTGTGAGTAAAGTGCAATATTACAATTGCTATATAAATAATGCATTAAGGAAAGAAGTATTCACATATAATTATTATTAATTAATTTTGTTCTTTTCTCCATTTGCTTTTACTGTTTGAATTGGAGAGTCAAAATGTTTTCCCTCATTTTGTTCTTTTTTTTTATTTCATTAAATCGCCATATTTGATATATTTGAAACATCAAAATTACATTTAAAGTTGCATATTCTGATGAAAAAAAAAAACAATCTTTTAATAAAAATATTTAAGTTTAAGAAATTACTCAAATTTACCCCCCCCCCCCCCCTCCCTCCAAAAAAAAAACGTCTAACCCCCCTCCTCATTTAACTTCCACTTAAATATTAGGCATTATTTAAAAAATTTGAAATAAGCAGACTGCAAATAAACATCTGAGATTTATAGCATTACTTTTAAAATGCTAGTCAGATTCATATTAGATTTTTTTCATATTTTATACTCAATCATACAAAATAATTCAAGTGGAATGAAGTGCACTGAAATTACGTGCTCAACTGCATTCCTCCTTCGCAGACATTTAATCACAATTTAAATGCTTAATTAAATATTACAAGAGAGATTTGACATTTTCACTTGATTAGCTTGCTAATATTCATTCAATTTTGTAATAGCTGCATGACGTGCATATTAGTCTGTTTAAACAATGCAATCATGCAATTGTCTGTTGATGTAATAATACTATTATTACTCTAATAGAATTGTATTCGAACCAATCAATCCAATTATCACCCATATATAATTTTGATATGTATGATTGTGCACATTCTCAATTTCTCTTATAGCTTAGAAGAATAGAATCGTCATTGAAACTTTTCCGCTACTAGTCTTACAGACTAATTAATATGTCATCATTCGCGGGATGAAAATTGAATTGAGAAAAAAATATGAGAATGTTGACAACATTTTAAAAATGTGATCGCTGAATGTTGATTCATCCTTGCTGTTTTTTGTACTACTAGAGCCAAATTTTTGGAAAATTTTAACTCTCTTGAAAACTGTAAATAGGGTGTTTACTTAGTGCGTTACGCAAAAAAGACCCTTCACCACCTTGCTACTTTTTTTTGTATGATCTGTTAAAAAATTCTAGACACCCCTCTTCTCTAAAAACCGAACGGACCAAGTGAACGACCCCAAAAAACGTTCTACATGTCATAAAATATAAAAGTGAGGTCAAACAGTTTTATTATCGGTGAGGAAAACAAGAAAATTGAAACGACAAAATTTCCAATGAATGAAAATATACTTAAAATGATGCATAGTAAATAGGAAGCATTTCTAGCCTTTAAACAAAAAAAATATCATCATTTTATTTTACGATAGAAAATAAGAGTAAACAACAACAACAACCATTAATAGATTTGTTACTGAGCGCTAAAATGATCATGAACTCAATGAATCAAAGACGGCAAATAAATAATATGCAAACAAAACAATCTAAAAATAAGGCAGGAGTGAATGATGATGAACTATTTCTGGCACTACCGCTATGTCTTGTTAAATATTTCTGTTTGTCATTTTATGAAATAATTAAGTGAGAATAGGGATTTGACACAATGTTAAATTAGCTATAATATATGAAAAGTTACTTCTTCCCATTTTCTAAGTATACGATCATGTAAAGTGAATGAAGTGAGATTTCTTTGCCAATAGAGTCATCATACAACTATTTTTTTCCGACATCTGACGACCAGCAAATGACTCTTTTAGGAATAGATTAGTCTCTAATACTTGACACTCAAATTTTTGAATATCATTTAGTTAAGGGCTGGCTAATGAAACCTGATATTTTACTGATACTTAATCATTGCCTTCAAGTTTTTAAATAAGCATTTCAATGCAAAATTTCTAGATTATTAATTCGCAAAGCTTTTGCATTGAACACAAAATTAGAGGCATAGCAAATGTTGATTAATTCATCAAGAAGCTTATTAACATTTAGTAGTACTTAACAACAATTAATCTTTGAGGTCTGTGCATGTTATAATATATTGTTGTTAGACATGTAGTCGCCGTTTCAAGCTTTACTCTCACGAACAAAATAATTGTTTGATATGTGCGAAACTGAATCGTAAAGAAATTATATACTCAGAAATTTCCGGATGAGCACATTAGCGGTGATGTAAAGAAAAATAAATCTCAAAAAATTCGTAGCGAGGAAAACAAAATAAAAACAAAAACATTTTTTCTGAGAATTTTCATTTTTAAAGAGAAATAAAACTAGAGCGCAAGTAGTACAAGTTTACAGCACTTGGCACACAAACAGCTTTTTTAATTGCATTTTACGCAAAATTACATACAGAGAAATACTTTTGAATAATGAAAAGTGCGATTAGGAAATGACCTGCAAATCACTAACTCACATGAGTGAATGTCATTGACTTGAAATTATGCAAAATAGAAATTGTGTCATTTTCATTAAATTGTGTGCATTTTCTTTTCTTTAGACATCAAACGATTAAAGAAAAAGTCATAAATTAAATATTCGTCATTTTGTAAACAACTGCCAATTTTCATGATCAACGGTACCTCAGAAAATTTATTTTATTGTTACTTCATACATTAACATCCAAATTTTGTCATTTCATGTATTATTGACTCATCATTTCAAGTAATAAGGAAATTACTTAACAGAATTAAATATGTGACGTGCCTACTCATTTAAAAACGGGATTATTTTCAGGTACTTTTAAGTATAGAACTTGAATTTGAAGGTTGTTGAACACAATCTTGTGTGCTAATACTTTCTAATATTGGAACTCAGCATCTTAATAATTGAAGCTTGTTCTACCCAAAATATGCAAATTTCTATTTCTATTTTTATTGTGGAGTGTGTTTTACTATGATTATTAAAAATCTTAGAGTGGCCAGATCAATGATATTCGATTTATATTTACAGCGTTATAATTTTTTAGGTGTCTTTTGGAATACAAAAAATTAATTTGGGCCAACTGTCATTTTCTGTTTAAATTATATTTGTAGTTACAGTTAGTTGATTTCCCCAGATTTCCCCTTTTGAAGTAGTTATTCCCACTGTATTGAAATATTTAGTATGTTTTGAACTCTCTAACAATAAACATCTCAATTTATTTATTAAACTCGAAAAAGACTTTCTAGTTATTATCAAACACATTGATCATAATTTCAATAAGTTCAGATCTATGAGTTAGATTTTTGTGAAGACATTTGTAAATAAACCTCAATTCTTTTAAATCATAATAATAAGTATCCAATATTGTATCCAAAACAAATTAAACGATGACAAATGTTATTGGAAGAGGATATTGGCACCAAAACAATAATAATTCTTATAAAATATTCAAAAACAAAGCCAACAAACTTTAACGAAAAGTGATTAGTTAACGCTTTTAATTAACATTCATTAATAATCGAGATTGTTGTTGCTTAAATTCATTTTTTGCAGAGCATTTCTGTTTAACAAACATATTTTTGCGACTGTCAAGCAAACGATGTGACATTTGTCATATTTTTAGCACTCCATTCAAACAAAAAAAAGAGAACTTAGATGACAATAGAAATGAGATATGACTGAATGTTTGTGAGCACATTCGACCACTTATATGGTATTTACATTTGCTTTCTACTTGAAACATGATGCGATTCAGAACAAATATTGTGTGTACTATTTCTGTCCACAATTTGTCTAGTAAGTTTAATGAATAAATATCAAAATATTATTGCTACATATGTCAAAATAGAACACATCAAAATAATTTTTGTAAATACAATAAAATTATTTAAAACTAAAAACTGTGGTAAGCGGTTGCAGCACAACAAATTGACATTTACAAAGTGATTGATGATTGTTAATGAACAATCTTTTACGAAGTCACCTTGACTATTAAAAATTACATCTTAGTGTGGAACATTTAAGAAGGCGGATTTATTGAGCTAAGTATGTTAATGAACCTAGTAATGAAAATTCTCAGACACTTTTATTATATTTTACTCTCATACGTGCTTATACTCTCAGAATCATGGTCTATGAGAAATAATAATTTACAAGCAAAACAAACACATTAGGGTAAGTAATTACGCATAATAAACTTATGGGATCCATGTTTGAGGTTCTAAGGTTTACAGATAATTAATTGAACTAAATAATAATCACGTGTGTGTAAATGTGTCTGATTCATCAACACAATCATGCATAATCTTTTAAACGCGGTAATTAAATGTGAAAGCAATCGCCAGCATGTCTAGTACGAAAAGGAATAGTACAACATTGATTTATAAATAAATAATTTTTACGTATACGCGTGTAATGTGTTTAAAATTAGTTTATAGAATTATTGAAGCATTTTCAATTTCTTACATGACAGCTTTTTCTTTCCTTAAATTTCACAAATGTGAATGTGAGTGAAATGGTTTTGAAAAATTATAGGAAGTGCTGAATTTAGACACATTTATATTCAGTTAATAAAAGTTCAGTACCTACTCATTGTACTTGAATAAATGTAATGATATGAGCATATTACATATTTCCACGATATTCTGTGCAATCGAAGATGGGAAGAACTAATCTACGTGATATGCTTCTTGATTACGAAATACATAAAAACACTTTCATTTTATTGTCGGGTTATAAATTGAAGTTCGTCATGAAATAAACTCTGTAATTTCAATTTAAGGTAATGCTATACTTGCTTATGACTTGGAGAAATTTTCAGTGCCATTTGTCACAAGATTATTTTAAGGTCATTCAGTAGATTTAAAATTTTGAAATAAGACTCCAGCCATCTGATTATAAAATTATACAGCACAAAGGAGTCGTTTACTTATGATGTCCGATTTTTAGGGGGAGTGGGGGGTCTGAAGCTGTGTGACAATTTTGAACAATAGGATTTTTTTGAATGGAGATTTTGTGACAGAGGAGAAAAAGGAGTCTAAAATTCCATATTTTTGAAGGACGTTAGAAGTGAACAGCCCCAAAATAAAATTTTAAAAATGTCATCATCATAATCATATGTTCCATTGAATGTTAACGACAAACTTCAAATGAAAACTTTCAGATTATTTGGGAATCTGATAATGCCTTAAACTTGGATGCAGAATCTTTTAATCAAAGTTCAAAAGAATTTTCTCGAAAATCAGAATAGAAAAACTTTTTCTTTTCAATTTAATGTTTACAAACTTTTGTATATCAACGAGGAATGGTACGTATATATACCTTGAATTGTGATTTTTCTTATCTTCTAAGGTAGATAGATAAAATTCATTAAACCCATTTGATGGAGAAAGAAGAAGTTTTATTCAATGCACAGAAACTTAAAAGAAGAAAAAAACTTCCATTATCTCGTTCATAAAATTGTTTGCAGCGCTACTTTGAACTTGACTGCATTTTTTTTATCGATGACGTAATTCATATAAATATTGTTGTAAACTTTTAGTATTCACATATTTTTAAAACCAAAACAAAACTCGAGGAATAGCTTTTGTATATTTTAATGTGTACAAGTTTTTTTTATTTTATTTTGTTGAAAGATTTAAGCAGACTTGTCGTAGTTTGAAGCTGTGTAAAACAAAGGAACTTATTTTTTACTCATAAAAATTTTTCCATTCCTTTGATTGACCACAAACTAGCATACTTTAGTGACTAGAATATCCATTAAAAGAAAGAACCTTCATTGTTGGGATTTGTGGATAAATAAATGGAAGTAAATGAATAAGAATGCATTCTAATCGATTCAATAATTTGCTTATATCCAACACACTTTAAAATGCTAATTCACTTTTAGCACGAGAACTGAATTTAAATGTTTTTGTGAAAGAAAAATCTTGGAAATGCGAATTAAATATGGAATATATGTGATTTGAAGGTCTTGAATATAATTAAATTACGTCATCTGAACAGAATGCATATCAATCAGCAGTTTACTGCATTTCACACTTTGTTCTCTCGAATTAGAACTCTACTTGACAAGAAAAACAAGTTGAACAGGCTGATGACAAACTGAATGTTTATATTCATATTTTTGTAAGGCGTTGAAGTCATAAAAGTTTCCATTTCTGTTTATTGGCAATCATTTTTTTAAATTTATTAATTAAAATTAATTTCGAATTAAGTCGTGGTTTTAAACAGGAACTGAGAAGGTTGATAATGCTGACATAAGGGATGATAAATTTATTTTTATTCAGGATATGAAGCACACTCTTGACTTACTTTTAGCAGATAATCACAGAATTAATTCTGCGACAAATAAAAAACATTTCTCTTCAAAGCATTGATAAGATTATACTGAGTATAACTTCCAAAATGATAAACTTATTCTTATCGAGTAAATGACTTGGCAGTGAAAATGTTTTAAAAAAATATTTTTATTATTTTGCTATTATCTATGCATGAATTTTTACATCACAGTTTATAGTTTCCAGCTCTACAAGTCTTTTTCTTTTTGCAATACATTCATAAAATGCGCAGTTATGCAACGTTTAAGAACTTGAACTTGAAAAATGAACTCACCCTTTCTACGTCCATAAGGACCTAAAAATAAGACTCCTTTTCCAATTATATTATCATCAATGTACTTGAAAATCTTTTGTGTATCTTCTAATTTTTGCGTTTTTCTAATTCTTGGTGCTCGTGGAAATATAAAATCATCTTGACTTAATGATAATGATTTCGTTTTACTTGCTTTCTTTAATGCACTGTTGCTGCTCATTATATATTTTGAGACTGAATGATGCAACAAAGAATTTTTTATTCACTCTATTAGGTTGTACTTATATTGTATTTTTCATGAGCAAATGCAGGGGATATTTAATTTAGGGATATTAATACAATTTATTTTTATTCCACTTTTGCTGCTTTTGCTTTTGATGATCACTTAATAATGAAAATTTTCCTCTTTTTTAAGCACTTTGAAATTTTTTTAACTCTTTTGTTTTTAAAAATATTATCTTACAAAAAAAAATTATTCCGCTTTGATTGTCCAATATGAAACTATAAGCATCGAATTTCAAAGTAAGACTGGGTAGAATAAAAGTTTACATAGAAAATGAGCAGAGAGAAAAGCGATCAGAAAATGTGAGAGCAAGTTCAGAGAATATAAACTATTTTAAAAAGAAAAAAAAAGAAAAAAGAGAATTTGATTACGTTTTCTTTCTCATTTGTGCGACACTATTCAATTCATGAAATAAAAAAATTTTCCCTTCAGCACTTGAAACGACACGCGAAGTGTCAGGCACAACTTGGAAATTCGAGATTATCTTATTATTTGTTACTCAGATGTTGTTTATTAAGTATGTCATTTTGTTGATATAATTAATTGAATTTTATAGTTAATGTCGCTCATGCCTGCTCATGCAAAACAATGGAAATGAATGTATAACTCACATCCTT